>JBBCBC010000029.1:23482026-23599500 GCA_037126765.1 Stenogyne calaminthoides | reverse complement strand
TTCCTTCACACTGCTTTCATCGTCATCTAAGATTTCACATACGATCAATGCTAAGCTTCTTTACCACCGTGGAGGCGGATCTGCTAAGGCAAATGAGAAGGCACTTCTCCTAACCGTATGCACCTTGTACGCCTATCGAGATGATGGAATTAGCATCAACAGACTCAGTCTGAAACAAAACATGGGTTTGATATACGATCTTGATCAGATAACAGCTGATCTTCGTATATCAAGCTCAATTTTTGCATGCGACACTAGTGTCCGTTTGATCCTTGTTACCAAGCCTGTGGCACTGTGCCCCATTTAACAGCTGGAGAGCCCATTGATTTCACGTCTGAGGTCTCCTGGCTTGGACATCCTTCAAAGCCTCTCTCGCTCCTCACTCCGAAGCTTTCGAGATTTGGCTCAGGATTATAGAAGCCTCTCTGACGCCCCTTCTAGGTTTTGAGGGAAAATGAGAGCATCATACCTTGAACTCTCTCTCTCTCTCTTTCCCTACCTTGGGTTGGCTTAGGGCTTATGGTTTATGTATTGACCTCCGGGTCTTCTTGCACTTGTAGCTTGTAATACCACTTGAAGGTAGTTTTGTAGGTAGCTTGTGATATCACTTGTAACTTGTAAATCTGACCTCCGGGTCTTTATCAATGAAAAATTATGTTATTCCATTGTTGTGTTGCTTCTTTTGACTTATGCGATCTGTAGCTTTACTTGACTTGCTTGTTGACTGCAGCTTTAATCGACTTATAAAGTAATCTTCCAATCTGATCAGTTCCCCCTTAATCTGATATGTCTTGAACTGATCTGCTCCTTCAAAGACAGATAACAACAGTACATGGCACTTTCACCAATCTGATGTCTAGTTTTGACTCTATCAGATGGGTCTCCGATAATCAGATCAGTTGGATGACTGGTAATCCAGGTCCTTCTTTTTTCGATGTCGTCTGTTTGGAGAACATCATCCATTTCTGATAGTAGTTCATTACTAGTGATTGGGAGTGGTGCGGAATTATGATCCACTTGATAAGAACATGTCTCAGCTGATGTTGGACTCATCATGTGCTGATGTTTGTTCGTAGGAACTTCAGGAGTTCCTCCCGAACGGATGGTTCGATTGATACTGCCTCACCAGAACAACTTCTTCTTCGACAGTTGTCGTACCTTAGGTCTCGATTGACTGTTGAATCAGCCAAGATCAAGTTCGATGTACCTTTATTACGTGTTCAGAACCTTTCTCCTTGATGCTTAGTCGATCCATTTTCTCGCGTGTCGTAGCGGTTGATCTGGTACGGCTTGTTCTGAGGTAGCTTTCTCTTGTTCAGAAGATGTCTCATCAAAGACCACATGGGGTGTTTCTTCCACAACCAGGGTTCGTTTGTTGTAAACCCTGAAAGCCTTGCTGGATGAGGAATATCCTAAGAATATACCCTCATTTGACTTGGCCTCAAAAGTTTTCAACTGACTTTTCCCATTGTTGTGAATGAAACACTTGCACCCAAAGACATGGAAGTATGAAACACGAGATTTTCTGCCCTTCCACAGTTCATAAGGTGTTTTGAAGTGAGTCTTAGTCGAGAACATCTGGTTCGAGTATGGCATTGAGGTAGTGTGTGCCGCCGCCCAGAAACTGCTTGGTGTCGCTTGTTCAGCTAACATAGTGCGAGCAACTTCCTTGAGAGTTATGTTTCTCCGCTCGCTACTCCATTTTGTTGTGGCGTTCTTGCACCGACGTTTCATCTCAGATACCAAAACTCTCGTGCAAAAAATCATTAATAAAGGAATTCAGAACTCAGTACCTTTATCCGATCCGATTTTTACTATCTTGGCACCCTTTTCGCTTTTGTAGCTTCTTGAGCAAAATCATCTTTGTCGTTGTCTCGTTCTTCTTGAATAAGAATACAACCCAAGTAAACTTGGAATAATCATCCACGACTAGAGTATATTTTAAGGTCCATTAAGACCGACCGAGTAATCGGGTCCGAATAGATCCATATGGAGCAAGATTCTTGATTTCTCTTTGGATCTTTGGTCCGTATTCCCTTGAATGAGGCTTTTACTTGTTTTCCCTTCCGACATCGCGACATGTCCGATCTTTGAGAATATCTCATTCGGAAGTCCCTCAACCAAAGGCACCCTAGCTATCTTGTTAAGAGTCTTAAAGTTCAGATGACTCATTCTTTTGTGCTAGAGCCAACTGCTACTTTTGGAACTCTTAACAATTAAGCATGCATTTCTTGGGCAACTGTTCCAATCTGCTGTGTAGATCATGTCTTTCCTTGAACCAGTTATCAAGATTTGTTGAGTAGCTCGATTCCTTATCGTACACTCGTCGCTCGAGAACTTAACGCTGAATCCCTTATCGCAGAATTGTGATACTGATAGAAGATTGTACTTTAATCCTTCGACATACGAGACTCCAGTTACTTGTACATCATCATTCTCTAAGGTTCCGAATCCTTTGGTAAAACCAAAGTTATCATCACCGAAGAGTACACGTGGGCCTTCTTGTTCTTTGTAAGAGCTAAGGAGATGTTTGCTTCCAAATATGTGCCTTGAGCATCCACTATCGATGTACCGAGATAGTTGCTTGTGCACCTCCTTTGTTGGCGATCCCCACGCCGAACACCAAGAATCGAATCAGGCTTTAGGTACCCCTTTGAATTGGGTCCTGGGGGTTAGTGGTGGATTTAGAGATCCACACAAACAGAAAGCACTTCTATGAAAATCGATAGATTAGAAGGTCCGATTTGTCTCCCCATACATATCAACATAATCATACGCCTCTTTATATGCTTTCGATTAGTATAATTATTCGTGTGAGCCTTGGGTGACTTAGAAGACTTGGGATTTTTCTTTATATTACGCCTTCTTTTAATCCAAAATGGCTCAAAAAGTAGAGTAGCCTAGATCTCTGGTTATAAGGGTAGGTACGACTGCTACCATCGAAAGATTCATATCTTCTTGGCATAGATGGTCTTTGCAGTTTACCTATAGCTTGCTTGTTAAAGTAAATGACCTTGATTGGGTCTCAGATTAGATTTCCCTTTTACAGGTTGTCTCTTCTGATACCTAATCTGCTGATCAGGTTGAGGTTTCTTCAGAAGAACTGGATTCTTCTGTTGATTCCTCGGTTGATGCTTAATCAGTTGGGGTCCATTTTTGTTCCCTTTCTGATTAGACACTTGCCTTACTTGCTCAGCAGGTCTTTTTCCCTTATCAGATACATGTTTAGCTTTTTGTGTATCTTTGTCAGAGACTCGTTTGATTACACCCTTCTGAAGTGAATCAAATGTGGCTTTTGAGGATATAGAAGGGTTCTCATACCCAACTCCCTTCTTGTTAGTCGGCGTTCGAAAATAGGTGTTCATTTCTTGAACGGTTTTTGATGACTTCGTGAAAACCTCTATTTTCTTGCACAAACTATCCTCGATGAGATTTTAGACTCTCATGTAGTCCAAATAGCTCATCAAATTTAGCTTGAAGGATTTTTTGAAATCATCGACTTTTTTGTTTGTTGATTGCTAGCTGATCTTTGATCTGCTTCTCCTGATCAGAATATTTAACTTTCAGAACGTTAAGTTCCCCAGTTACCTTCCCGAAGCGGTTTTGGTTTGATTCGATTCAATAGCTTTATTGATCGTTTTCTTTAACAAGTCGATTATTTCGATCCTTAGCTTGTCATTTTTAGCTTCCACTATTGTATAAGTGTCTCATTGCATCGAGGGATCATCAAGCAATTGCTCGAGTAGAGCTGCAAGTCAATCTCTCCAAAGAAAAGTGCTAATAATATCGCAATGTGGAAATTGAAAAAAGTAGAAGGTTTGGAGGTTACCTCAGTTGGTCTTCCTCCTCGCCATCAGGCAGATTTCATCGTCATCAGAAGAGAATATCGGATCTTCATGTTTGTGGAAGTCAACAAACTTTGCTTATCGGGACGAAGTCTTCTCGATGATAGTGGCAGAATCCTCGGAAGGTAGATAGAATCATCAATTCCAGATGTTAATAAAACCATGGTTTTTAAATCTCGGCGTTGTTCTCTTCTATTCGTTTTCTCTTCTCTTTCTCTGGGAGTCGGTCGAGGCGATCGGTCAGTAATGACTGGTTTCTCCCCTGATTGAAGCATGATCCTCGATCTACGAAACTTCCTCTGCCGGGTGAGTCACTCCGTCTGGCCAGGATCCGTGGTGACTTCCGCTACGATGGTAATCCCGAAATCCTTCAGCCGAATCGTTATATCTTCTCTCATCTGACAGATCATCTCTTTTCTTTTCTACTCTGTGATCTCTTCGATCATCAGATCTGGTTCTTTCTAGTGATCTGTCAGTTGGCCTCCTGTTTCTTCTGTCGTCTTGATAGTTTCTGTACAATCTGTGATACTTACCAAGTTGAGTGTTTGATCTTTCAAGTTTTACGGTAAGCGGAAGCGATCTGATACCTTGACTCATTATGTTTCCAACGGTTTGATGGCCTTTGATCTGTTCTTTGGTTGCTTTGAATGCAACCGATTTAGATGTTGAGGCTTCAAAGAGCGCCTCGCTCTTCATCTCGCTTTTGCCCTCTTTCGATTAAATCGAACTCATGGGCTTTAAGGCTTAGGAACAAGCTACTTGGCTTCATCTTGGAAATGTCTTGGCAATCCTTGATTACCATGACTTTCATGTCCCATTTCTTGGTGAGAGATCTCAGTATCTTGTAATTGATGTCTTTGTCTGACATCTCTCTTCCAAGTTCTCGTAACTTATTTACTGACATGGTGATCCTCCCATCGAGCTCGTTGATGGTCTCGTTGGGCAACATTTTGAGCTTTTCGAACTTCACCGGTTTCGACTTGTAGGCTGTCTTTTGATCTCGATCATTTCCTTCAAGACATCTCGGCAAGAGTATCCCACATTTGTTTCGCAGTTTTGAGATACTTTATCTTCTCCTTGGTGACTTTATCCATCGTCTTCATGATTATATGCCTGGCGATTATATCTAGAGTATACAGTTTTCTTTCTTTTGCATCCATCAGGTACGGGCTTTTTCGCATAAGACTTCCGGTGCATGATCTCGGATCTCCTCCAACCGCTGGGTTGTCGGATATATGATGATGGGTCCTCGTTCAATGACTTCCATCATTCTGCCGCTTATCGATCCCAGATGATTGCACATGTATATAGTCCAATCTGCATACTCATCAATTGAAAACTTAGGCAGATCATGATACATACCAGAGGTATTATCCATGCTGAGTGATTTTGAAAACGAATGAGTTTTGAAAAATGGTTTTCAAGATCTGCTCAAATGACCACAAAGATTCTTCCTCAAGAATCGATGATACTCAAAAGCCGCTGGTCCAGAGAACCACCGCTTCCTCGATACCACTTGTAGGTCCCGAATGGGTTTTGTAAGGGTAGAAGTCTAGAGGGGGGGTGAATAGACTTCTAAAACTTTTCGTGCGGATCAGGTGTGATTTGCAGATTTCTTGATCAGAGTGCTAGTGTATCAGTTTAGACTGATGTTCAATCTTCTTGAGTGCCCGAGGAAGATCGGTTTTGATATCTGTCGTTTTAACCGAGAGTCTGCAAGCTTATTTTTACCCGTGTGAAAAACCAAAGTTTTATCAATTGATTCTTAAGTCGGTTTTCAACCAAATGACTAAGGTGTCAACCTCGATCGGTCGGTTGTTTGGTGCGGACCGAGCTTAACTTAGAATATGTATCTTGCGCTTTAAACTCGGTTATGTGAATAGTGTAAAGCAATAAGAAAGCAAGTAAATGCACACAAGACTTTTATAGTGGTTCGACGAAACCCGCCTTTACGCCCACTTTCCTTAACACAGGGAACCTTAACCGAACTTAACCTACAGACTTATCTCCCTCACGGGATGGCCGATAGATGTTTACCGAAGTTCACACTCAAACAGGATGTTTATCGAAGTTCACACTCAATGTAACTAGAAATCGAAAAACTAGAATCCCTAGTCCGAATCTTGCAGAACAAACTTGACCTAACTTTGGTTTGGGTAAAGAATGTTTGAGGGTTCCAACTGGAAATCTATCCTGGTATTTTAGGTAGCCAAATGCTAGTGGATAGGATTTCTTGCTAAGACCAATGGAATGAACACTCTAAGAATAATCTTCAAATATGGTGTTCTTCCAGCGGAAATTCTGAAGGCTTTTTTCTTGAGAATTTGCGTTAATGTTGTGGTTCCGCTTTGCTCAATTGTTCATGTGAGAATGGTTGGTCTCTTGTCCCTCTCTTTTTCACTTGACGAGCAATCCCATTATATAGACCTCAAAATCAAAGAGCCGTTGGAGAACAATTTGAATTTCGAGCTATGTTAGGTAGGTTGTAGGATATGATTGTGACGTGCTCCGAATATCGGTGTGGCCGTAGGCATGATTAGCGTCGTTTATGTCCACAGCGTCGAATCCCGTAATGTCAGCTCTTTTTGTGCACGTGTGGCTTTCTCCTTAGCCAACTTCAAAGAATTTGTCCGCTTAGGATGATTGATATTCCTTTTGTAGAAGATTCATCTTATCGGTGTATCTTTTGATTGACACCAGTGTGGTGACTTTGATCAAGTGATTGATCGATCTACCTTGTTGAGTCTTCGATGCAGATTGTCTTAGCTCAATATCGCGGACTTCGGCGATATAGGTCTTGAGTCTTTTAGTAGTCTTCGATCTTGGTGACTCACGAGCCTCGATGTCTTGATCATCATACCGAGTCTTGGGTTTTATTCTTTGTGTCTTCAGGTTTATCTGAGTCTTCAGGTTCATCCGAGTCTTCAGGTTTATCTGTCTTCACCTGATCTTCTGACTTCTTCTCTTCTGATTTGTTCTTAGTCTTCTGATCATCTGACCTTATCTGGGTCATCTGATACTTCGACCTGACCTATAAATATTGAGTTCCCCCTCAATATGTGACCTATCTTTTACATCAACTATCTATACATTTCAGCTGGTCATCTTAATCTGATTCTAAGTCATCAGTCAGCTAACAGGTCTGACTGGTCCTATTACAACCTGTTTGGGAACTTCCATCAAAACTAAAATACAGAATTTCCCAACAATTTCCCCCTTTTTGATGGAACCAAAACACTTAATCAGAAAAACAGATACCACGAATAGAAATGCAGATATTGAAATCAGTACATACCTTAGAAGACAATGAGATGTTGTCTTAGAATCAGAGAGATGGAATATTTCATTCAGATAGGTGTGTGCATTACAGAGTACATTAAAAGCGTACCTATAGTCTGATTTCTAGTAGTCTTCTTCAGGTGTACTTGAACATTTGCAGCTCTTTGGGGATGCCAAACATCTTGTACATCCTTTGCATCAGCTTGTCCAGATCCTCTCTTCTATGGATCCCTCTTTTTTCAGCAAATCCATAGTATGCATTCTTGAACTTTACAATGTCTAGCTTTTTGTCTGGACGCAAAGGTGGAAGGAGTAGTTCAAAGGGTGGAGCTTCTGGTATCAGTGACATGATCTTTCCTTCTTTCAGAGGATGTCTGATCTTGATGAATTGGAATCTTCTTCAGGATGTAAACGTCACATAACCATTCTCCTCTGATCTGATCCCATTCTGGAAGCAGATCTAGCCGTGCACAGAGGATGTCTTTAACAGGTGCCGGAAGGGCATTCTTCTCCCAAGCAATCTCCTCTGCTGCAGCTTCATTCTTCCTCTTCCTTTGGATGTAAGCGATGTTCAGTCCCTTAGCCTCTGCTAACTTCTGCTTCTTGATGGCGGCCTCTCTTATTCTTTGTCTTGTCTGCTCTTGAATTTGTTCAGGAGTCATCTGGCTTTTGGTGGAGAATAGCTGGCCTTGTCTCTGATCTTCCGCAGTTGCTTTCATTATCTTGCCTTTGCCTTTCTTTCTCCTCAGAGTTTGCTCAGGTTCATCTTGTTTGTCTTCTTCAGCTAATTTCTTAGCGAGTTCAAGGCTTTTGGCACGATCATCGATTTCATTCTTTTTTCAGATTTAACGAAGAAAAATTCTTCAATCTTGTCGACCACTGGCAAAGTGACCTTTGAAAGGGCGTTTGCTGATCTCTTTACTATGTTGCTTCACGGTTTCTTTCACTTCAAAGAATCGAGATCGGTAGATGGAGGTGGTTTGGCAAGTCGATATCGATGGTTTTGGTAGAGATGCAATTGTTACCAACTGTGTCTATTTTTTTCTTTCTTCTCTTTATTCTCATGTCCTTCCCCCTTTTTGGTTTCATCAAATAGGTTGGACATCTTGCGGTTCAGAGCATTGAATTGTCATGTGATCTCCTCTCTGAGTTCCTCGACAATATTAATTATGTAGTGGGATTAATTAATATTTATGGGCTTGAATAATATTGTGGCTCAATATTAGATATTCAAGGTCCATTAGAAGGTCCAATCTTAATTCTCCTAAAGGCCCCCTAAGTAGCCCAACATATAGTCTAATAACTGAAAAGGTGATTAAAATAAAATAAATATTGTTGCTTATTTTTCCAAGAAAAATTCGAAAATTATGGATAAGTTGGGAGAAAGATTTTCTTTGAATTTTGTTATGGAATGAAGATATGTATTCTTGGAATACAAGATTATCTCATTAAATTCAAGAAATCTCCCACTTGGTTAATTCATAAGAGATTTTAAAAAATTTGAAAATAAGGGGCAAGAAAGATTTTCTTGATTTTCTTGAAAAGATATTATGGAAGATATGTATTTTTTGAAATACAAGAATATCTCATAAATTCAAGAAGATCCAAATCTTGGATTCTTGGCACCCTATATTTTCGAAATTTACCATAAAATAGAGTAGGTGGGATTTTTGTGGAATATTATAATTATGGGAAAATGAATATAGGAGATATATTCAAGATTTCTTGGAGATCAAGAAAAGATTTTCCCACATTGTTTTATCAGTAAATTTCGTCCACTTCATGCTCTATAAATAGGGGATGATTCTTTCATTCCTAAGTACAATTCCATGTGCTGGAAAAATTAGTAAATCCACAAAGGTGGTGCAACATAATTTATTTTCCTTTTGTTAAATCGTTCACAAGAGTCCTTCCACCGGATAGTCGAACGAGGGCTAAGGGAATACTTGGGAAGTCCTTTCGGTTAGTCTATTCAGCCATACTGTTGCCATCCCAAGAGGTACGTTCACGTAAACTCGTAGAATTCCGCATGCGTAGGTTTTACGTGAATTATTATATGCATGATATGTTGTTGGATTATTATTTGAATTAATATAGGATTAATTCATGCTAGTAATAATTATAAGAATTAAATTTGTATTTAAATATTCACCCCGAATAGATCTGTGCAACTTATTCCCCAACACTCAAGTATCCGTGATTTGAAATCAGTGGCTGAGATTAGTCGGCCAAAAAGTATTTTGATCGCACGGTTGAGAAAAGTAGTCTTCTCGTATTTTGGACTCGAAAATTCGCAATAAAATGCATTAAAAACACATTCCCAAGTCCGCATTAAAAAAATTTGCAGAGCATGCGTCATAAAGTAAAAACATAATAAAATTCATTTTATTTAAATAACGCATATAAGGTATTCAGAAAGAGATAAATAAGAGAACGAATCTGACTGATTGATATTGTAATCAACCAGTTACCACTTGTGATCTGATCTGGTACTTGTTGACCTTACTGATGGTAGCCTTAAGCATTTCCCAACAATATCTCACTCATCTGATTAGATTCTGGTGTGAAGCACTTTGTCACTTATCTGATCCTCTTATCTGATACCGTTCATCCTTCAATTTTTTCTTTAAATCAGCCCGCATTTACTGAAGTCAACTCCCGCTAAAACATTTACTTCGGGGAGTTAAAAAGTCACCCCGATTCCCAAATCGGCGCGATTTGACATTCCGTAATAATGGCATAGATACGTTGTGATTACTCACACAGTCAACTCATCCAACCATTAGCCGGGTGTTCCTTACGCGTTGTCGATACAAATTTCTCTTAAGATCTTCTGAGAAAATAAATTTACATTTATACCCCTAATTTCCTTCTATAAATTAGCCTGGGGTGTTTAGGCAAACAACACAACATAAACCATTCATCTTCTTTAACATATACTTCATGCTTTTTCGATGAGTTCCTTATTTCCGGTGATACTTCAGGTGGGAACCTTTAACCCTTTTCCAATGAATTCAGCTTCTCAAATCAACCCTGTGTGTTCCTTCACACTGCTTTCGTCGTCATCTAAGATTTCATATACGATAAATGCTAAGCTTCTTTACCACCGTGGAGGCGGATCTGCTAAGGCAAATGAGAAGGCACTTCTCCTAACCGTATGCACCTTGTGCGCCTATCGAGATGATGGAATTAGCATCAACAGACTCAGTCTGAAACAAAATATGGGTTTGATGTACGATCTTGATCAGATAACATCTGATCTTCGTATATCAAGCTCAATTTTTGCATGCGACACTAGTGTCCATTTGATCCTTGTGACCAAACCTGTGGCACTGTGCCCCATTTAACAGCTGGAGAGCCCATTGATTTCACGTCTGAGGTCTCCTGGCTTGGACATCCTTCAAAGCCTCTCTCGCTCCTCACTCCGAAGCTTTCGAGATTTGGCTCAAGATTCTAGAAGCCTCTCTGACGCCCCTTCTGGGTTTTGAGGGAAAATGAGAGCATCATACCTTGAACTCTCTCTCTCTTTCCCTACCTTGGGTTGGCTTAGGGCTTATGGTTTATGTATTGACCTCAGGGTCTTCTTGCACTTGTAGCTTGTAATACCACTTGAAGGTAGCTTTGTAGGTAGCTTGTGATATCACTTGTAACTTGTAAATCTGATTTTGGGAGATGAATTTAATAAAGATATATATGATTTTGATTAAGATCCCAAAACCCCTGAGTATGACATGTTCAGAATGATCTTGATAGTTGAGTCGAGATTCAGGCCAGAGAGTATTCAGATGTTATCTCGCAAAATGTATAGTCGCCAGATATAGATCGGATAGGTTCAAGACTCAAGAACTCAAGATTCAAGAAATTGAAGTTTCAAGATGAAATCGGTTTCAAGACTCAGAGGGAAATCGAGAATCAAGACTCAACGAGAAATCGAGAATCAAGACTCGGCCGAAACCGAGACCAAGACCCAAAAATCGAATCAAGACTCAAAGGAAACCGAGATATCAAGACTCAGATGAAATCGAGGAATCAAGACTCAAAGATAAGATTCAATATATCACCAAGATATCTATAAAGACTCAAGACTCAAGACTCAAGACGCAAGATTCGTAAGTCCTCAAGACTCAAGATCAAGACGCAGAACGAGAAGATCAAGAATAATCAAGGCACATTGAATTATCAAGACTCGTGTAATATACCAATGCTCGAAGATAAACCTGAATGTTCCGAGGCACTGAGAATATCTATCTGAAGGATGCAATACTGAGATGATCGCGATTCCTTAGAGATATAGATATTTGCCAAGACATTCAAATGCAGACAAAAGGAACTAAGTCAGAGTGTTGTTAAGGTTATATCAACTCAGAGTTTGTAACCAAAAGAGCCGCTTGAAGGTGTCTACCTTTAACTCGAGAGAAAAAAGTTAAAAAGAGGAAGACAAAGATCGCACCATACCATCGACATCGATGAAGATGTGTCGTTTGAAAAAAGATGTCAGAAGTACAAAGTTCCAGACTGCAAAAAGTGAAGACCGGCTACATGAAAAGCTATTGCTTAAAACGTGTTAGGGAATTTTCAAACCCTAAATATAGCCTTTCTTCACACACCATAAGAAGAAACTCACTAAGCTATCTCTCCAACGGATAGTTTTCAAAGAGTGACCTTGGTGTATGCCTATAAATACTTGTGACCCTCTACATTGTAAGGTTACGGGAAATTTGTAAGCAACTCAAGAACTCAAACTTATTATCGCAGTTAAAAGCACTTTCGAAAAACTTAGAATTTCCCAAGTGCTTTTATATTGAAGAGAGCTCACTAAACTAAGCCTAGCTTGATAAGACATATCCGAAGCTTAGTGGAGATATCCTAACCCTTTGCATTGTACTTCATTGTAAAGGATATCTCATCCTAGTTGAAAACCAACCGAGAAACCCCAAAACCCTTGAGAAGGTAGTTTGAGTGTGTTTGTTGGTGAGAAGAGTTGTAAAGAGTTAGTAAACTACGCGGAGTAGTCAGAAAGCTCTAGAGGTGAAGTTAGTAAGCTACAGAGGTAGTCTAAAAGCTTGTTTGTGTTTGAGTAAGTAAACTACGGAGGTAGTCGAAAAGCTCAAGGTCGGGTTGAGTAAGTAAACTACGGGAGTAGTCGAAAAGCTCGGTAGAAATTGAGTAAGTAAACTATCGCGAGGTAGTCGAAAGCTCGAAAGTGATTAGTGAATTTCTCGAGGATCGAGAGAGTGGACGTGGGAGCTTGAGTCTCTGAACCACTATAAACTATTGTGTTGTTTATTGCTTTTTTATCACGGCTTAACCGCTGCATCACCGAGTTTGAAATTTTCATATTTTCACCGGAATCAATTTCGAAGTTGGAAATCAATCACTATTCCATTAAAGTTGGTTTTCATGTAATTAAAACGAGTATAAACTAAAGGGCCAATCATTCACTATTCCATTAAAGGATAGTTTTCAACCGAACTTAAAGGGTTAAAAGTTAGTTATCGATCCAAGTATAAATCTAAACTTCGGGCCAATTGATTATCTCGAGGTTTCATCTTCGAGATCACTTTGCCTCAGAACTTTGACTCAGAGATATTTACCTCGGACCAAATCTTTTTGACGGTCTCTTGAGGGTTCGGAAAAGAAAAGTTTTAAAACATCAACACGATCCATACACGCAAAGACTCGGGATCTCTGAAATCCGACCTCCGGTCTTTATCAATGAAAAATTTCGTTATTCCATTGTTGTGTTGTTTCTTTTGACTTATGATTATCTTGTTGAGGTTTTATAAAGTAATCTTCCAATCGTCGGTTCTCCCCTTAATCGATCTTGAACTACTCGGATCAAAGATCAGCTTCATATTTTTGACTCCTCGTGATTTGTGCTTCTTGAGACCAAATCTTCAAGACGTCAATGAGACTTTGACTCGAGTGATTTGTGCTTCTCGGGACCAAATCTTCAAGATAAAAAAGAAAAAGTTTTAAAACATTGAACACGTGTATTCCCCCATACACGAGTAAGACTCGTTTGCACCGACCAACAAGTGGTATCGAGCAAGGGTTCAACTTGACCACCATGCTTTGTTGACCAAAGTTTTATTTGCTAAAAATACTTGTGGTCTATCCGAATCGATCTTATTTGGTTGAATTTTTCAAAAAGCTCGGATAAAAAATGTCTTCTAAAAACGTCCCATGTTCTCGGTGGAGAACTATGATCTATGGAGATTGAGAATGCAGCTCACCATTATTCCAAACATGAACGAATGTGGAGAGTGGTCTCTGAAGGGCCATTCCAATTTACTATGGTGAATCCTGAGGAGAGAAGATGAGAGAATTGATCCTGAAGAAAGAATTTCTCTAGTCCGATGACCAACCGACTCTGAGGAGAGAAATTTAGTCAATCTAGACTACATTGCTAAAGACACACTATACAAAGATAATTGATGATGGTGTGATGGGAATGATCTCTCAACGCAATCTCGCGAAAAGAAATTTGGGATACACTATCAGAATGTGCCAAGGCACAAATCATATCAAGGAAAACAAACTTTCGATTCTTAATAGGAAAGTTTGATAGTTTTGAAATGGAAGAAGGTGAATTAATTGACAAACTGGAAGTCAGATTCACTAGTATTATGAATGATCTAAATGCACTTGGAAAGAAATATCCACAAAGAGAAGTTGCATTGAAAATTCTTAGAGGTCTTTCTAAGAAATGGGATATTCATGCAGTGGTGATTGAAAACACCAAGAACATTAATTCAATGCCATACCAACAAGTCTTCTCTGAGCTGAAGGCCTATGAATTTGTAATTGGATTACTGCTATGCAAGATGAGCTGAATCAATTCTCAAGGAATGAAGTATGGGAGCTAGTAGATAGACCTGAAAGGCACAATGTCATTGGAACCAAGTGGGTTTTTAAGAATAAAAGAGATGAAAACAACAACATTGTAAGAAACAAAGCAAGGCTAGTTGCACAAGGTTATTCCCAAGAAGAAGGCTTGGATTATGATGAAACCTTTTACTTTTTTGCAAAGACTAGAAGCCATCGATTGTTTCTTGCATATGCTGCCCACATGAAGTTCACAATCTATCAAATGGATGCGAAAAGTGCATTTCTGAACGGTGTGCTTAAAGAAGAGGTTTATGTGGAACAACCTCCTGGTTTCAAACAGAATGACCAAGTTTACAGGCTCAGAAAAGCTTTGTATGGTCTTAAGCAAGGACCCAGAGCATGGTATGATACTTTTTCTCAGTTTCTTACTGACCATGGTTTTGTCAAAGGGACTATTGATAGAATTGACAGGAAGTCCACTACAGGAACTTGTCAATTTCTAGGAAGTAAGCTGATATCTTGGTTTTTGAAGAAAGCAGGACCTCGGTAGTAACCAAAGATACTCTTGGTCAATACATGGTCGGGGAAGTCAAGCGGCTCGAGATTCTTTGCTCGCATAACAATTAAGGGATTATAAAATTGTAGCTAATGAAGTACCAATATTTTGTGACAATAATAGTGCCATTGCTATTTCACAAAATCCGGTGTTGCACACCAAATGCAAGCATGTGGATATCAGACATCACTTCATCAGAGATCATGTCGAGAAAAAGGACATAAGGATGGAGAAAATTCATACTGATATCTTAGAGAGTCGATATCTTGACTAAACCTTTGGTCAATCAAGATTTCGTGAACTTTCAAATGAATTAGGGATGTTAGATCCAGTGTATTGAGTAAATCAAAAAATTGAAGGTTTTCGGATGCATGAAGTTTTCTCGATTCTACCGAGAAACTCGTGATAAAATGGAAATCTTGAACTAAGTCTCGTGAAACTCAGATTCATCAAGGTCAAGATTTCGGTGTTATAATGAACTCATTCAAGATTTTCGATATTATCTTGACATTTCATCAAGGTCAAGATTTCAAGAAGACTGATAGAGAGAAATTAGTCTGAAGAAGTAATGACTCATGCAACTCATTTATTGCTTAAGTGAAGCTCAGTAATCATTTGCAATAAATACAAAACACCTAAGGAATGTTTTTTGGGCGGGATCTTTTGAAATTCGAAGAAGGTCAATGAAATATTTAATGCTCATTACATTAATGACCAATAAGGATAAATTGGCGGCTTACTTTTCGGAGATCGTCTGTTCGTATACCCGATTAATCAACGATTAATCTTAACCGTTGCTTTTCACCTAACCAACGCGAATTCCCACGATCTCGAAACTATTTATACCCCAATAAGCCATTCAAGCCAAATTTTATCAAACCCTTTCGTTCCCAAAAATCCTCTGCGAAAAAATCCCTTTGCCCGTAAAAATCCTAAACCCTAAATCTTCAATCTCTCAAATGGCTCCTACCATTTTCCGAAATTAGCTTAGCCAAACCAACAAACCTTGGTACGAGTTCGTTGTCTCGCCGATAGCACAACCAACTCCAAACCCGTAAGAGAGAGGCTCTCCATATGATCTGTTTGGCCAAACTCACTCATCTCGCGTCAAGTCAATTTAATTTGACCAAGAATACGCGAAAGAGGTAATCGAGTTCATCTCAGAATTTGAAGATAGATGAAGAGGATGGTATGCATTCTGAGATTATCAGATCACATTTAGAGCATTCATCCAAATACATCGATTTTGAAAGGAATTGTATATTATTCCAAGAATTTAAACGATGTTTTTGAGCTTTGTGATAGAGGAGAGGATCTCACAAGGTATATGTTGGGTAGAGAGCAGGAGTATTTAGATAGGATTGCTGAGAATCCTGTAAAATTTGAGGTCACACTGCATAAGAGGCATTTGAAGCCACAATATAGAGTGTTATTGGATATTGTGAGCAAATGCATCATGAGCCTTGCGGGGAGTTTTGAGCAGATCAGTACCCCGAAGCTTCGATTGATGGCGGCGATCAAGGCCTCACCCACCACTGACTTCAACTGGCTCAAATTCTTGATTCAGATGGTGAGTGAACAAACAAAAGTCTTAAAGAAGGTTGACGGGGCTATCTCAATCAAAGGCAAGATCCATCATGCCACCAAAATAACATTTATTTTGGAGATGTGCAGAGAGGAGGAGGACATCTTTGCCAATTCGACCCCATTCCCTAAGACCAAAGTACTCTTCAAGCCCATTGTTGTGAAGAGGCAGGCCATCAGAGGGAAGAAGGAAAAGAAAGCAGAATCACCAAAAGCTGCTGCTGCTGAAGAGACCCAACAAACCACGGGGAAGGTTCTGTTGGAGGCCAAGATGGAGCAGGGTGAGAAGTTGAAGAAGCAGAAAACCCTCACCCCCAAGCGCAGAAGATTGGTGGTTCTCACCGATGAAGATGGCAGTGATTCTAAAGAGATTCAACCTGAGGGCCAAACCGCCGACTGCCATTGCAAGTTTTGGCTCAAAGTTATCTCTAAGGCATGAACAGATCGAGGAGCGTGTCTTCTCGAGGTGCTTGAGACATCGCCACCGGATAAAATTTCTCAGAAATTTTTAAAGGAACTCAGCCTCGAGATTCCTACCAAAGATGTGCTTACTCGACAAATAGAGCCAACTCGTAGTCAATCGAGGACGTGCCCTCAGCCCCGAGAACCCACTCGAGATCTGGCCGAGGGACTGATCAAGCACAACATTCGATATCTTCTTTGAGACTCATGGAGCGACTTATTCTTGATGAGCTCTGAGTGATCTACTTCTTGATCCTTCACCGACATGCCTGACCGAACCAGAAAGCCCGAGATGGAAGAAGGGCGGTCAAGAAACCGAGTGGAGGAGCAAGGGGAACGGTTCATCCTTGACCACTACCCCGAGCTCAAATTTCCCCGATCCGCAAGATATCTTCTTTTTAGATTAAGGTCGATTGTTTTTCATCCTCAATCGACTCTTCCCGGAGATGCTTGATATTGCTGCATTCTGAGGGGAAGACTAGTGGAATGAGGAGACAACCTTCCTGACTGACTTCTCAGGATTCAGGAGGACAAAGCTCAGGATGAAAAATTCCGATTTTGATGAGCCGGTTCGGAAGAAGATAGTGAGAGGAAAGCTACGGGTTGGTGCCCCTAGCAAAGAGAGACAAATTTCAAGATGGGGACCAACAGGGAGATGTTGAGGATCAGTCTCAGATGGAGAAGGAAACTTCTTGTGCTGATCAACCTGAAATCATTCAACCTCGGATCGGTTAGCACTCTTTTCAGTACCTTTTTGGCACTATTAAAAATTATGCCAAAGTTACTGAAAGTTCTATATTTAATTCTGAATTGTCGATGTACTGTTCGAGGCTCGATTAGAGGATCGGAGCTCGAGGATGAAGCCGCTCAGTCTGCGAGCATCGACCCTCGGGTTGTGTCTCGAACCTCAGATGATCAATCGCCCTTGAAGGTGCGTATGTTTCCGAGATCGACCTCACTCCCTTGATGGAGAAGCTTGAGAAGGTTGAGCCAATGATGAACAAGATTGCTCAGATGGAAGAGACATTGGTCAGCAAAGCTCAAAAGATGGAGAATCTTAGTCACTCTTCAGAACTGGTGCAAATCCAAAACACTCTGACCTCACAGATGACCTCCATGGAAGATAAGCTGAATGAAAAGCTGGAGGGAGTCAAGGTCGAAATTTGAAAGGCTTTGATCAAAACGTAAGCACCGGGGAGAGAACCCAGATTTCTAGAGGTGAAATTGGCAGAGAGGAATGAAGTGCTGATCAAATCTGCTGTTGAGGAAATGAGCTCAATGCTCATGACCAAGATGACAGAGATGTTTAAAGATGCTCTCTCTGGCCAGTTTGCCCATCTCTCTGAGGAATTTTCTATGGCTAAGAACCACATCAGGAGGCTGGAAGATGAACAAGATCAGTTAGCAGGAGAGGTGCGCTGTGTGAGCAAAGAGCAATATCACATGGACACAGCACTCTCCAGACTTCTTCCAAATTACGGTGCCAAGAAGGGGGAAAGACCAGATGAGGACCTCAGGAAGTTATTGGCACGTACTTTGGAGAAAAAGGCACAAAAGAAGCTCAAATTGGTAGCCTATCCAAAGCCTTTGAAAGAAGTCGGTTACCGACAAACCGGGTTCGCTCGGTGGAGAAGCCTATCTACACTCGAGTTTCTGAGGAAACCATGCTTGATGTTGCAAGAGAGAAACTGAGTGCTAGAGCCAAGGTTGGAACAAGTCAGGCTGCTGCTGAATTGCCTATGAAGAGGAAAGCCTTTGGCATTGTTGAACCTGAAAGCAAGCGTGCTAAGGCTTCTAAGCCAAGTCTGAGAAAGCCGATTGAGAATTGGAAGAGTCTCGCAGTCGGCAGGAAGAAGAAAGTCTTCAACACGAAGAATGCTCAAAGACACTCGGATAGAACAGCTAAGAAGAGTGCCGCTTCACCAGCGAGCGTGCTGTGATCGGGAAGAAGACTGAAGAAGAGCTGAAGCGAAGGAGTGGATTCAAAAAGTTTGCGAGCAAAATGAGAGAGACATCAAAAGCACTGAAGTGGCCACACGTTAACAAATGGATGCCTATCAAATTCAACGATGTGTAGGAAGAGGTCAAGAGAACCTTCTGGTTCTACTATGATGTGCTCAGGGAGTGGAGAGGGGAAAGCTCAGATCAAAATGAAGCGTTCATTGAATACCTCCTAACCTTCTATCCAAAATATCTCCAAAGTTGGATGAACTTAGCAGATGAAGGAAAGGTACAGATAGTAGCCCCTGGTCCATATTCCTACCCTCCTCCAAGACTTGGTAATGGCTTGGTGAATGAGAAGACCATTACTCAAGAAATTGCTCAATATGCTGGTCAGTTGGGTTTGACAGGAAACAATCCGGATATCATTAAGGAAAGAAATGAACTGAAGAAGAGGTATTTCGGAATGTTCAACCTGGAGGTGCTCGCTGATGAAGTTGAAGAAGAAGCAAACTGAAGAGCAGAAGACGGAAGAGCCAAATCTGAAGACTGAAGACTCAGAAGATTCTTGTAATCTTTAATTTTTTGTCTTTTTGATTTTGTTGATAAGACTCATTGTAATCTGTAATGGTATACCAATCATCAATGAAAACTTATCATTTATGCTCAAAAGATAATATCTCATTATCTTATTTACATGTCTTTTACTTTTGTTATGCTGAATGAATGTCTCTGAATTAATTGTTTATGAGGGAAATTGTTTAAGTATTTGGTGATGAACTATTTAAGAAGATTCATTACTGAAGAAATTGTTGAATGATTAAGTGTTGGGAGACTCTCTGAAATTGTTGGGAGATTCTCTGATTCAGGAAATTGTTGGGAGACATAACCAATCTTGTAATAGGATAAAACTGAAACCTGAGTATAGGTTATATGTTTGTAACAAGATAGGTTTTGGCATCATCAAAAAGGGGAAAATTGTTGGGAGATGAATTTAATAAAGATATATATGATTTTGATTAAGATCCCAAAACCCCTGAGTATGACATGTTCAGAATGATCTTGATAATTGAGTCAGGATTCAGTTTTAGAGTATTTAGGATGTTATCTGCAAAATGTATAGTCATCAGATATAGACCAGGATAGGTTCTGAAGACTCTGAAGAACTCAGTATGTTTATGAAGAAACTGAAGTTTCAGTATGATGGTCCCGGTGGAAAACCCATGAAATGCGGAATAAACATGAAATCCATATAAAACAGGGGTGAAGGAATGGTGATTCCAGATTTTTGCGTTTTAAGCTCATGTGTTGTGTTTTGCTTATAATCGAATGCATATGACAAGATAAGAACGTAAAGCAGTAAAGAACACAACAACGTATAGTGGTTCAGAGACTCAAGCTCCTACATCCACGCTCCCTGTTCCTAGGGAAATTCCTTCAATCGGGACTTATCACCCTCCACGGGATTGCTTATAAGCTTTCTGACTATCCAAGATAGTTTACTCACTTCTTCTACTTTTAGCTTTCTGACTACCTCTGTAGTTTACTTACTCAAATTGGACTTATCACCCTCTCGGGCTCGCCTCGGACTTATCACCCTCTCGTTTAGATGTTTAACGAGTTCACACTCCAACGGGACTTATCACCCTCACTCAAGATTGCCTAACAACTACCTCACTTCACCACTAGTTATCTCTTTACGAGAATGGGGTTTGGGTTTGGTGTTGTCTCCAACTATGGTGAGATTTTCCCTTACATTTGTTTAGCCTCAATGCTAAGGTTGGGAAAATCTCTCTAAGCTTTTATGATACATCGTGGGTTGCTTAGATTGGGTTCTAAAAACACTCTTGAACATATTTGTATATCTCTGACTTGTGTTCTATGGTGGGAATGCTTGAATATAAGGCTCTTGGCTCAGAGTATCTCTTTTGCATATTCTCCACACTTAATTTGATGGAAGATCTTGTATTTATAGTGTGGATTTGAATGTTACCGTTGGAGAGAATCACATTCAAATCCATACTATTCTTTATAAGTTATCAAGACTTTTCCAGTGGTTGTCTTCCTCTCATTGGTCCACGCCGGTGATTCTAACGGCTTATATTCCTCGATTCCTCGCCTTGGAATCATTCAGATTCTCTCTGAGTCTCGGTGTCTTCGAGACATCTTGAGTCTTGATTCTATCTGAGTCTTGAGGTTTATCGAGTCTCGATTTTCTCATCCGAGCCTCAAGTTTATCCCTCGGGATACTTGATTCAGCAGACTTCTCTTGGCCGGACCTTGTCGTCGGGCATCTTGACACTTAGGCCGATTCGAAGTTCTCTTCTCAATTCGGACATCTTGACCTTCAGTCACTTTGACTCGAAGTATCGATTTCTTCTTTGCTGATCGTCGAAATCAACCGATCCGATCAATACTTCTTCGGATCAATATCTCGTGGATAACATCGAGTCGATTACATTAGGTTTAGCATGCTCGGTTTACTTTATCGATCTCAATCACGTCGATCTTGATCATCTGCTCATCTTTATATCCGATCTCGATCGCGTCGATCTCGATCGGTCTCATCTGCTCCTCTTCGATCGCAACCTTCTCTTATGATCTTCGGTCAATTTCTTTCGATCGGCTTATGCGCTCTTCGATCACCATATCACTGATTTATTCTTCGATCATCGATCAGTGCATTACAGTCATCGATCTTGATCGGTTAGCAGCTTTTCTTCTATTACGATTTTGCCGCGGCTCATTTCATCATTTAACTCGAACTCATCTAACTCATCCGATCTCGTCGGTCTCATCTGTAACCTCGTCGATCTCTCGATCATCTACGTCGATTTACGTGAGTTCCCCTCAATTTGTTCTCTCGTTCCCCTCAACTTTTTCCTCGTAAATTAGCTTCAATAACACAAGTTGATAATGTTTTGGCATAATTCATCAAAACTAAAATATCCTAACACAGTATGAAACTTAAGTTTCAAGACTCGATGAGAAAATCGAGAATCAAGACTCAGAGAAATCGAGAATCAAGACTCAAAGAGAAATCAAGACTAGCTAAATCGAGAATGAAACTAAGACTTCGATGAAATCAAGACTCGATGAAATCGAGGAATCAAGACTCAACATGAAGATTCAGTATATCAGTCAATATATCTATAAAGACTCAGAAGACTCAAGACGCCAAGACTCGAAGACCACGAAGACTCGAAGACTCAAGACGCAAGATCAAGACCGAGAATCAAGATCAAGAATAATCAAGGCACAAGAATTAATGAAGACTTCGGTAATATAATTGAATGCTCGAAGATAAACTCAATGTTCCGAGGCACTGAGAATATCTATCTGAAGGATGCAATACTGAGATGATCGCGATTCCTTAGAGAAATAGATATTTGCCAAGACATTCAAATGCAGACAAAAGGAACTAAGTCAGAGTGTTGTTAAGGTTATATCAACTCAGAGTTTGTAACCAAAAGAGCCGTTGAAGGTGTCTACCTTTAACTGGAGACAAAAGTCAAAAAGAGGAAGACAACCAGATCGCCATCTATACCGACAATCGATGATGATGTCATTGAAAAAAGATGTCAGAAGTACAAAGTTCCAGACTGCAAAAAGTGAAGACCGGCTACATGAAAGGCTATTGCCTAAAACTTGTTAGGGAGTTTTCAAACCCCAAATATAGTCATTCCTCACACACCATAAGAGGAAACTCACGAAGCTATCTCTCCAACGGATAGTTTTCAAAGAGTGACCTTGGTGTATGCCTATAAATACTTGTGACCCTCTACATTGTAAGGTTACGGGAAATTTGTAAGCAACTCGAGAGCTCAAACTTATTATCGCAAAGTTAAAGCACTCGAAAAACTTAGAATTTCCCAAGTGCTTTTATATTGAAGAGAGCTCACTAAACTAAGCCTAGCTTGATAAGACATATCCGAAGCTTAGTCGAGATATCCTAACCCTTTGCATTGTACTTCATTGAAAAGGATATCTCATCCTAGTTGAAAACCAACCGAGAAACCCCAAAACCCTTGAGAAGGTAGTTGGAGTGTGTTTGTTGGTGAGAAGAGTTGTAAAGAGTTAGTAAACTACGCGGAGTAGTCAGAAAGCTCTAGAGGTGAAGTTAGTAAGCTACAGAGGTAGTCTGAAAGCTTGTTTGTGTTTGAGTAAGTAAACTACGGAGGTAGTCAGAAAGCTCAAGGTCGGGTTTAGTAAGTAAACTACGTGGAGTAGTCAGAAAGCTCAGGGCCGAGTTGAGTAAGTAAACTACGCGAGGTAGTCAGAAAGCTCAGGAAGTGATTAGTGAATTTCTCTGAGGATCAGAGAGAGTGGACGTAGGAGCTTGAGTCTCTGAACCACTATAAACTGCTGTGTTGTTTATTGCTTTCTTTATCTAAGTTTAACTGTTGCATCACTGAGTTTGAAAGCATATTTTCACTGATATTTCAGTTGGAATCAATCCACTGGAAGTTGCATGTAATTGAATCACGGCCTAATCACCATTCCATTAAAGGAAGGTTTTTGAAGAAAGCTTAAAACGAGTATAAACTAAAGGGCCAACCATTCCGCACATTATCCGTAAATAGAAGCAGATAGTTACCAAACCGGACTTACTCTTACGAGGGTTCATAAGTTAGTTATCCGATCCAAGCAATTCAGGATCTCTGAAACTTCGGGACTTCGGTTGGGATTATCCGAGGTTTCAAAAGCGGCTCGGGATCACCTGTCTCGATGGACTTTGACTTCGTGATTTGTGCTTCTCGGACCAAATCTTTAGAGACGACTCGACCCAAGTGACCTCGATAAAAGAAAAAGTTTTAAAAACACTGAACACATGTATTCCCCCCATACACGTGTAAGACTCGTTTGCACCGGGACCAACATCTGACCTCCGGGTCTTTATCAATGAAAAATTCTGTTATTCCATTGTTGTGTTGCTTCTTTTGACTTATGCGGTCTGTACCTTTACTTGACTTGCTTGTTGACCGCATGACTTTAATCGACTTATAAAGTAATCTTCCAATCGATCGGTTCCCCTTAACGATATGTATTGAATCGATCACTCGCTTGTGCGAACTTCAGATCGGCTACTTATCGACTTTCGATCTGCTCATATATCCGAACTTCGGATCGGCTCGCAAATGCGGTCGATGCGATGGGTTGAGATTCCTAACTCAACTGATTTCTCTTAACTCCGCCGATTTTTTAACCAACTAGTTCTGGAGATCAAACCATCAATCATTTCTGGTGAACTTTCTCCGAGATCCAGAAGCCCTAGCTCGTTGCATAAATCTCTGAATCTGATCTCAACTAGTGGCTTAGTTAAAATATCAGCTTTCTGCTTGTCAGTATGGATCTTTTTCATCCTGATATTATTCTTTTCAACGTGATCTCTGATAAAATGGTGTCTGACATCCACATGCTTGCATCTTGTATGTAGAACAGGATTACGAATGATTGCAATAAAGACTATTACTATCACGCAATATAGATGCGTTCTTAGCTACGATGTTGTAATCCCTCACCGGCCGACTTAGCGAGAGCGATTGGGAACAACACTACCTGCAGACCATATATTCTTCTTGATAGTAGATGATGTGAATCGATGTCCGCTTCTTTGAAAACCAAGAGATCGGGTTTATTTCCGAACCGACATGAACACGAGGTTGACTTCACGTCGATTCTCGCAACCTCCGTGTCGAATCGAGAATACCCACTAAGCTCGAGATTATCATCTGATGGGTAAAATAAACCAAGGTTTACAGTCCCCTTCATATACTTGAGAATCCGCTTAGCTGCTTCTAGGTGGTTTTGCATTGGATTTGCTTGAAATCTGGCACATACACCTACTGCAAAAGTAATGTCTGGTCTGCTGGCAGTCAGGTATAGTAGTGATCCAATCAGAGCCCTATATTCTTTCTGATTAACTTTCTGACCATCTTCATCTGGATCCATCTTGAACCCGGTCATCATGGGAATTCCGCTTCCTTTGCAATGTTGAACTCCAAACTTTGCCAAGAGATTCCTTGTGTATTTCTTTGGCGGATGAATATTCCTTCTGTACTCTGCTTGACTTGTAAACCCAGAATGTAATTCATCTGACCCATCATGGACATCTCGAACTTCCCTTGCATCAATTTGCTGAACTTCTCACACAGCTTCTTGTTGGGAGATCCGAAGATGATGTCGTCCACGTAAATCTGAACCATCGGAATATCTTCTCCATCTTCTATTCTCGAATAAGGTTACATCCACTATTCCTTTAGTGAACCCACCGCCTATCAAGAACCGAGAGAGTGTATCATACCAAGCTCGAGGAGCTTATTTCAGCCGTAAAGAGCTTTCCTTAAATGGTACACTTGGTTGCCTTTTTTCAAAGCACGGAGGTTGTTCGACATAAACTTCCTCTCGCTAGTACCCCATTTAAGAATGCACTCTTTACATCCATCGATACACAAAGAACCCTCTCGTAGGCAAAAAGATATGCAGCTTGAAAAATAACGGCTTTGAAGCGGCGGCCGGTGCAAAGGTCTCATCATAATCAATTCCTTCTGATTATGAATACCCCTTAGAAACAAGTCTTGTCTTATTCCTGGTTATGATATTTTTCTCATCTCTCTTGTTCTTGAATACCCACTTCGTGCCAATTACGTCTTGATGAGTTGGTCTGTCCACCAATTTCCAAACTTGATTTCTCTCAAACTGTTTCAGTTCCTCTTCCATGGCTAGAATCCAGCTTGCGTCTTGTAGAGCTTCCTCTACTGTAGTTGGTTCCTTCAAAAACAGATAACAACAGTACATGGAACTTTCACCAATCTGATGTCTAGTTTTGACTCTATCAGATGGGTCTCCGATAATCAGATCAGTTTGATGACTGGTAATCCAGGTCCTTCTTTTCTGATGTGCGTCTGTTTGGAGAACATCATCCATTTCTGATAATAGTTCATTACTAGTGATTGGGAGTGGTGCGGAATTACGATCCACTTGATAAGAACATGTCTCAGCTGATGTTGGACTCATCATGTGCTGATGTTTGTTCGTAGGAACTTCAGGAGTTCCCCCTGAACCAGATGGTTCAGTTGATACCTGCCTCGGTATAACATCTTCTTCAATCGGCAGGTTGTGCATACCTTAGGGTCTGATTGACCTGTTGAATCATCAAGATCAAGTTCTGGGATGTACATTGTTACGTGTTCAGCTTCTTTCTCCTTGATGCTTAGCTGATCCATTTTCTGCGTGTCAAGTAGTGGTTGATCTGGTACGGCTTGTTCTGAGGCAGATTTCTCTTGTTCAGAAGATGTCTCATCAAAGACCACATGGGGTGTTTCTTCCACAACTAGGGTTCGTTTGTTGTAAACCCCGAAGCCTTCTGGATGAGGAATATCCTAAGAATATACCCTCATCTGACTTGGCCTCAAAAGTCTTCAACTGACTTTTCCCATTGTTGTGAATGAAACACTTGCACCCAAAGACATGGAAGTATGAAACACGAGGTTTTCTGCCCTTCCACAGTTCATAAGGTGTTTTGAAGTGAGTCTTAATCGAGAAACATCTCGTTTACGAGTATGGCATGCAATATTGATTATTCGCGCCGTAAACGGCTTGGTGTCGCATGTTCAACTAACATAGTGCGGCGAACTTCCTTGAGAGTTATGTTTCTCCGCTCGCTTCTCCATTTTGTTGTGGCGTTCTTGCGGTGACGTTTCATGTTGTATACCAAACTTCGGTGCAAAAAATCAATAATAAAGGAATTCGGGAACTCGTACCTTTATCCGATCTCGATTTACTATCTTGACACCGCTTTTCGTTTTGTAGCTTCTTGAGCAGCTCGGGTATCTTTGTCGTTGTCTCGTTCTTCTTGAATAAGAATACAACCCAAGTAAACTTGGAATAATCATCCACGATTACTAGAGTATATTTGTGTCCATTGAGACTGACTGGAGTAACTGGTCCGAATAGATCCATATGGAGCGATTCTAAAGATTTCATCGGATGTTGGTCCGTATTCCCTTGAATGAGGCTTTGACTTGTTTTCCCTTCTGACATGCGGCACATGTATGATCTTTGGAGAATATCTCATTCGGAAGTCCCTCAACCAAAGGCACCCTAGCTATCTTGTTAAGAGTCTTAAAGTTCAGATGACTCATTCTTTTGTGCCAGAGCCAACTGCTACTTTTGGAACTCTTAACAATTAAGCATGCATTTCTTGGGCAACTGTTCCAATCTGCTGTGTAGATCGTGCCTTTCCTTGAACCAGTTAGCAAGATTTGTTAAGTAGCTCGATTCCTTATCGTACACTTGTCACTCGAGAACTCAACGCTGAATCCGTTGTCGCAGAATTGTGATACTGATAGAAGATTGTGCTTTAATCCTTCGACATACGAGACTCCAGTTACTTTTACATCATCATTCTCTAAGGTTCCGAATCCTTTGGTAAAACCAAAGTTATCATCACCGAAGAGTACACGTGGACCTTCTTGTTCTTTGTAAGAGCTAAGGAGATGTTTGCTTCCAGTAATGTGCCTTGAGCATCCACTATTGATGTACCAGATAGTTGCTTGTGCACCTCCTTTGTTGGCCAGTCCCACTCGAACTTGCAATCGAATCAGGCTTTAGGTACCCCTTTGGAATTGGGTCCTGGGGGTTAGTGGTGGATTTAGGGATCCACACAAACAGAGCACTTCTATGAAAATCAGATAGATTAGAAGGTCTGGTTTGTCTCCCATACATATCAACATAATCATACGTCTCTTTATATGCTTTCTGATTAGTATGATTATTCGTGTGAGCCTTGGGTGACTTAGAAGACTTGGGATTTTTCTTTATATTCTGTCTTCTTTTAATCCAAAGTGGCTCGGTCTGCGATAGCCCTAGATCTCTGGTTATAAGGGTAGGTACGACTGCTACCATCGAAAGATTCATATCTTCTTGGCATAGATGGTCTTTGCAGTTTACCTATAGCTTGCTTGTTAGGCAGCTGACCTTGATTGGGTCTCAGATTAGATTTCTTTTTACAGGTTTTCTCTTCTGATACCTAATCTGCTGATCAGGTTGAGGTTTCTTCAGAAGAACTGGATTCTTCTGTTGATTCCTCGGCTGATGCTTAATCAATTGGGGTCCATTTTTGTTCCCTTTCTGATTAGACACTTGCCTTACTTGCTCAACAGGTCTTTTTCCCTTATCAGATACATGTTTAGCTTTTTGTGTATCTTTGTCAGAGACTCGTTTGATTACACCCTTCTGAAGTGAATCAAACAGGGTTTTTGAGGATGTAGAAGGGTTCTCATACCCAATTCCCTTCTTGTTAGTCGGCGTTCGAAAATAGGTGTTCATTTCTTGAACGGTTTTTGATGACTTCGTGAAAACCTCTATTTTCTTGGCGCAAAACTATCCTCGATGAGATTTTAGACTCTCATGTAGTCGGAATAGCTCATCAAATTTAGCTTGAAGGATTTTGAAATCATCAGCTTGCTGTTTGTTGATTGCTAGTTGATCTTTGATCTGCTTCTCCTGATCAGAATATTTAACTTTCAGAACATTAAGTTCCCCAGTTACCTTCTGAGCGGTTTCAGCTGATTTCAGTTCAGTAGCTTTACTCACTGCGTTTTCTTTAACAAGCTGATTATTTCTGATCCTTAGCTTGTGATTTTCAGCTTCCACTATTGTATAAGTGTCTACTGCATCAGATAGATCATCAAGCAATTGCTCAGAGTAGAGCTGCAAGTTAATCTCTCCAGCAGGTGTGTTAATAATAGCAGGTGTGGAAATTGAAAAAGTAGAAGGTTTGGAGGTTACCTCAGATTGGTCTTCCTCCTTGGCCATCGGTGATTTCATCGTCATCCGAAGAGAATATCGAGATCTTCATGTTATTGGAAGTCAAGTCAAGATCTTATCGAGCCAGAAGTCTTCTCTGAGATGAGTAGCCAGAATCCTCGGAAGGCAGATAGGAATCATCAATTCCAGATGTGTCAGCAACCATGGCTTTTCTGTCTCTGAGGCGTTGTTCTCTTCTGTTCCGTTTCTCTTCTCTTTCTCTGGGAGTCAGGTCAGGGCAGTCGGTGCTATAGTGACCTGGTTTCTCACAGTTGAAGCATGATCCTCGATCCACGGAACTTCCTTCCTGGGTGAATCCTCTAGTGAGTGGCCTTGGGATCGAGTCGGCGACCTCGTGCTCGGCGGGCGGATCTTGAGGCGATCGATACGTGGATCGCCAAGACGCAGGCATGGCGTCTTGGCGTGGGGCGGGATTCGCATGGGCGGGCACGAAATGGCACGCGGCGCTTCCGCCGAGATCTCGCCGAGAAGTGTCGAAGCGCTTTGGACGCGGCGTCTTGTGGCGAGCGAGCGCGCATGGCGCCGACGACACGGCCGGGTGTAAAGGCGTGCACTCGACCATGAGCTGGTCGATGACGTGGCTTGACGAGGCATTTTTTTAAGACGGTCAAGTGGGAACTTTTCGAGACGAACGATGAAGGCTATGAAGACGATTTCTCGAGATCAAGACATGACAAAAATTAACCGTGACAATTGGATATATGTGCCCAATGTGCTTAATTTTTTGTTTTGATGTTTTGTTTTTTTTTTGCTTATTTAAATTGTGTTTAAATATGCGATGCATGAGAATATGTTTTGGAAAAATCTCACCTTCGAAAATTACTAAGTATGCTTAAATAATTAATTGACAATTTTATTCCGGATAATAAAATTGAATTAATTTTAACCTCCATGATTTATTTATTTGTGAATTCTTTTGAAGAAATTCCCCCCACGGGACGGTCAAAATATGGCTTTCACATGAATAAATTCCAAACAGATGATTGTGGATTATTATTAGTGGCGACGATGACCCTCCCCACGAGGCTCGTTCAAAGCGAAATAATAATTTTGTATTTAATCATGGTTATTACTTAGGTATAAAATTGATATGCATATACTTCCCTAAAGTCCCTGTCAATTTTATATTGGTCAAGTGGGAGCCAACTATTAATCTGGATATTAAAGGTTTGTAACTGTTTTCTTGTTTGTAACCTGCTTGAATGTGTTTAAATAATGACCCACCCCACGTGGTTTATTTAAACTATTTTGAGATGTTGGCTGATGTATGTTCATTTTTTTTTTTTGAGATTTTAATATGATGCATGTGATCGAACCTTGTGATATATTTGTGCTTATGCATATTATTATTTATTTCAGTTCATCATGTCACAACCTTTTAATCCACTGTTCAATATACTTAAAGACAATTTGCTTACTGGTGAAAACTTCGTTGATTGGAGTCGTAAACTTACTATTGTCCTCACTGCACAAATACAACATCATTGGGTTCTTGATGTACCCACTCCTCATAAGCCTACTGAAGGATCATTAGATGCGGAAAGATACTTGTATAATATCTGGGAGCAGGCTAACGAACCTATGAAGCGTATAATCTTGACTTCACTGTCTGGTGATTTGAGATACATTCATGAAGGTGTTGAATCTGCTGCGGAAATTATGCAAAGTCTTGAAGAAATGTTTTTGACAAAAGACCGCACGATCAATTAGTTTAAAAACGACGACGTGGCTAGGCTAAAATGGCTGAGGGAACACCCGTAAGGGAGCATGTTCTCAGAATAAAACGTCATTTTAACAAGCTTGCCTATCTCGGTACTAAGTATTGTGATGAGACCCAAATCGAATTTATTTTCCTAACTCTTCCAAGGTGTTTTGATGAGTTTTACTATAGTTTTGTGATGAGTGATCACATGTTTACTATGGACACTCTACAAGAAGCCTTGGAGAAAATAGAGAAGCATTTAGGAAAGAAAGACGAAGCATTGGTGACCAAAAGTCTTTTCTCAAGATCTAGGCCAATGGAAGACAAGACTCAAGAAAAGGAAAGTGGTCAGATCCAAAGCTAGGGTGAGATTTTCCCTTACATTTGGGTATAAGATTGTTTGGTTTCCACCTAGGGTGAGATTTTCCCTTACATTTGTTTAGCCTCAATGCTAAGGTTGGGAAAATCTCTCTAAGCTTAGGATATGGCATTTATGCTTAGATTTAGGGTAGAACACTTCTTGAATATATGCGTGTATTTCTTGCTCTGTGTTCTATGGTGGGAATGCTTTGGGTATAACTCTCTTTGGCTCTGTAGCATCTCGTGTTATCTTCTCCGCACTTCCACCACTTAGAAAGATGAAAGACCTTGTATTTATATTGTGGATTTGAATGTTACCGTTGGAGAGAATCACATTCAAATCCATACTATTCTTGTAATTACAGCAGCTTCTTCAGGCTGGTTGTCTTCCTCTCATTGGTCCACGTCAGCTGATTCTAATGGCTATATTCCTCAGATTCCTCGCCTTGGAATCATTCAGGATTATCTGATCCTCAGCTTCTTCAAACTCAGGCTTCCTTGGACTCAGGATTCTTGATTCAAATGGACTTCTCTTGGCCGGACCTTGTCGGATCGAGCATATCGACACTCAGTGGACCGAGTTCAAATTTCTTCCGTCTTGGACATCCTCGACCCTCGAGATCACTAGCTTTTCAGGCTAACTGATCATCAGTAGCGTTCTGATTCTCAGTGAACATGACTTCAGATGACTTCTCTTCTGATTTCTTCTTGCCTGATCTGGTATGTAGATTTACGGTTTTCGATCTCGATTTCTTCTCGCCCTAATCGATCAGCTCACATGATCGGATCGATATAGCATCGGTCGAAGATATCAGTTTATCTACATCAGATTAACACATCAGGTTAGCATATCAGTTTAACACTTCTGATCTCAATCACGTCTGATCTTGATCATCTGCTCATCTTCATATCTGATCTCGATCATGTCTGATCTCGATCACTCTCATCTGCTCCTCTTCTGATCTTTAACCTTCTCTTCGGATCTTACGGTCGGTTCGCTTTTCCGATCGGCTTATGCCTTCTTGATCACCATATCGGCTCATATGTTCTTCCGATCATCCGATCAGTCCATTCTTTTTGTTACGGTCATCCGATCGGGTTATCCGTCATCCGATCTTCGATCACCGGCTTTTTTTCTTCTCTTACGATTTTGCCAAATTCATCGATTAACTCCGAACTCATCTTACTCATCTAATCTCGATCACTCTCATCCGCAGCGGCCTCGTCGATCTCGATCATCTTAAATGCGATTTACGTGAGTTCCCCCTCAATCTGTTCTCTCGTTCCCCCTCAACTTGTTATCTGTAAATTAGCTTCAATAACACAAGTTGATAATGTTTTGGCATAATTCATCAAAACTAAAATATCCCAACAAAAACATTATGAAGTATCTGAAAAGAACTCGAGATAGAATGTTGGTTTATCAGTCAGATAGTCTAATCCCCATCGGCTACACGGACTCGGATTTCCAATCAGACTTAGATTCTAGAAAATCTACCTCCGGTAGTGTGTTTTGCATGGGGGAGGAGCCATGACATGGAGAAGCGTTAAGCAGAAATACATCGCCGATTCAACCATAGAAGCCGAATATGTAGCTGCTTGCGAGGCAGCGAAAGAAGCGGTTTGGCTCAAGAACTTCCTAGTGGACTTGGATGTAGTTCCAAATTTTCCCAGCACAATCACTGTTTATTGTGATAATGCTGGAGCAGTTGCAAATTCAAGGGAACCAAGAGCCCACAAGGCCAGCAAACACATTGAAAGAAAATACCATCTTATACGAGAAATCGTTAAGAGAGGAGATATAGAGGTGGCAAAGATCGCGTCAAAAGATAACCTAGCAGATCCATTCACAAAGGGTCTGCCTCAGAATACATTCGAGAGACATGTGGAAGGAATGGGTGTCAAAACCGTTGCCAATCTGCTTTGAGTATAAGTGGGAGATATTATTAGGTTCGTGTAGGTGACATTAGATGTCACGTATTATGAACTACACGAGACATGTTGCAGTATACTTAAAAGTAGACTTTGAGTATAAGTGGGAGATTGTTGGGGTTATACTGGAAAGTATGTTTTTACTTTGTATAACCAAACTGAATTTCTGTCTTATTTACTGAAATAAATTATTTATCACTGATGCTTTAAATATCATTGAATGTTACATATATTTACTGCATAATTGTTCAATAAATAGTACGTGTTACATTGTAGTTAATTTAGTGATACCAGATCACAGAAGATTAAATTAACAGTTCCTTGAAACCAAAAGTACACCATTCACGACCTAGATGGAAATGAACAATCCATCGTGAAAGGTTGAAGTGTAAGGCTTAGATTGGCTTGTCTTGACCAAGAGATTACACTAGTGCATGACTGATGCACTGAATAGGACCTACAGGAGGACAAATTCTTCAGCACTGAACTAGGAAGAATTAGACCTCAGTGGTTCGTTATTTCTTAATCTTCGTCCCTTGAATAGGATCGTGTGCGGTTAGTAATTATTGCTTTGACTTATTACGGGTAGAGAATCAACGAGATTCAATACTTTATATTTTGGGCAATATTATTGGTCACATGTGATTGCTAAGATTTAATACGAAGAATCGTGTGCAAGTACGCTTGTTCGATTTGCCCCCTTGGGAGGTTCATAAGATTTATCATACCAAATCTTGCTAGTGGAACTAGTTTCCGGTATGGATAATAATGTTGAACCGTTCCTTAACCAAGGACAAAAGATATTAATTAATGGAAAGTTATTTCAGTGGCTTGAATTAATTAATGGGCTAGATAATTTTAAACACGGGAAATAATAACCGGGAGCCATATTAACAGTAATATGGGTTAAGATGGATAGTGCAATATTAATTATGTAGTGGGATTAATTAATATTTATGGGCTTGAATAATATTGTGGCTCAATATTAGATATTCAAAGTCCATTAGAAGGTCCAATCTTAATTCTCCTAAAGGCCCCTCAAGTAGCCCAAACATAATGTCCAGTAACTGAAAAAGGTGTTTAAAATAAAATAAATTATTCTTGCCTAATTTTCCTAAAAGTTTCGAAAATAATAAATAAAAGAGGGAGAAAGATTTTCTTTGAATTTTGTAATGGAATGTAGATAAGTATTCTTGGAATACAAGATTATCTCATTAAATTCAAGAAATCTCCCACTTGGTTATTTATTAAGCATATTTCGAAATTTATGAATAAATAAGGAGAGGAAAGATTTTCTTGATTTTCTTGATTTTCTTGAAAATATATTATGGAAGATATGTATTCTTGAAATACAAGAATATCTCATAAATTCAAGAAGATCCAAATCTTGGATTCCTACTCCTTATTTTTTGAAAAATACCATAACAAGAGGAGTTGGGATTTTTGTGGAATATTTAATTATGGAGAAAAGAATATATGGGATATATTCAAGATTTCTTGGAGATCAAGAAAAAGATTTTCCCATCTTTATTTCTATCTAAAATTTCGACCAACCCCTCATTATAAATAGGGGATGAATGTTTCATCCCCAGGGGAACACAAAAATTGGTTTTTCGGAAAAATATCAACGTCGATAAAATATCAAATATTTTGAAACGTCGACAGATTGTGTATTTTCGAAAAACCTCAATTGTGAGTGTGCAATTCCATGTGTTGGAAAAAATTAGAAATCCACAAAGGTGGTGCAACATAATTTTATTTTTCCTTTTGTTAAATTGTTCGCGAGTTCCTTCCACCGGATTGTTGAACAAGGGCAATGGAATACTTGAGAAGGCTTTTTGGTGTGTTCGTGTGAACGGAATCCATCTTCTCAACGGTTGTCACTCCGAGAGGTTAGTTCACATAAACTCGTAGCAATTCCCCATGCGTAGAATTTATGTGAATTGTTTATATGCATGATTTGTTGTTGAATTATTATTTGAATTAATATAGGATTAATTCATGCTAGTAATAATTGTTAGAATTAATTTGTATTTAAATATTCATCCCGAATAGATCCGGGCAATTAATTCCCCAACATGTAACGCCATACATTTAATATTAAACAAATAATAATAATAAACCAATACTGAATATTATCTAAGTATTATGTCCTTACAAAGGATTGTCTCTAAGACACTAACACTAACAGGTCTATCATAACTTTCCCCCTTTTTGGCATCATAATCCTTAAGAATCGTAGAAAGAGTTCTGTTCATGGGCATTTGCTCCCTCCCAACAGATCTTAGTTCAGCAGCAATATGGAAGTTTTCATCCTGCATCCTCTGGAGCACATTCAAGCCAGTTGATGTGTCTTCAGCAAGGCCACCATACGTTGTGCGCATTTTCTCCATGAGTGAGGAACTCATTTCCTCAACAGCAGCCTAAATCAGTTCATCAGTTCGAGCTTTCATCAAATCCTCCAACATCTTTGATCTTAGCTCAAATCGCCTCTCCATCTCTCCCAGCACATTTTTAGACATATCCTCTAGTCTAGTATCTATCTTAGCAAATTTATTATCAAGATAAGTAGATAATAAAGTTACCTGATCAGATGTTACCATAAATGTGCTCAGCATTTCAACATTTTTCCAATGAGAGGTTTGAGCATTAGCAAGCTTTGACACTTAGTCCACTAGAGGCTCAAGCTTTGATATTTGATCAACAAGAGGCTCAAGCTTGGCAAGCTTATCCATTATGGGAGTAAGATCAGCAGTTGGTTGTGAAGGGATTGGTTCTTCAGCATCGGCCTGAACACCAGCATCAACAATTTCTATTAGTGTTGCAGCAGGCTCTTGCTGGTAATGAACTGTTTCTCCAAAAGTAATTAGTTGTAGGGCAGGAACATGCTGAGCTTGTTCCCCCTGAATGGTTGCATCCACACTCGACTCAGCAACCTTAGTACTCTCTTTAAGGATTTTTTCAGCAACCTTCTTCGGAGATGGTTCCTGATCATGTCTGTCCTGGCCGCTGACCTCTCCTTTAGGTTGAGTGGTAACCTTCCTTTCAGCAATCTTTTTAAGTACCAAGGCATCAAACTCAAACTGTTTGATCCTCTCTTTTTTTCTAAGCCTGAGAAGGCATCCAATTCAGCAACCTCTTCTGCCCAAAATTCCTCTTCTCTGAAATTGCCAATCTTCAGCATCATAGCAAAGGATTGATTGACAATCAGCATAGCAGTTTTGTAGGTCCCGAACGGGTTTTGTGAGGGCAGAAGTCTAGAGGGGAGGGGTGAATAGACTTCTGAAAACTTTTTGTGCAGATCAGGTTTGATTGCAAATTTCCTGATCAGAGTGCTAGTGGGTCAGTTTGAACTGATGTTCAATCTTACTGAGTGCCTGAGGGCAGATCAGTTTGATATCTGTCAGTTTAACTGAGAGTGCAGAAGCTTGTAAATACCCGCGTGAAAAACCTGTTTTATCAAATCAGATTCTCAAGTCAGTTTTCAATCGGCTGACTAAGGTGTCAACCTGATCAGATCAGTTGCTTGGTGCAAACTGATATTAACTTAGAATATGTATGCAGTTTTTAAGCTCAGTTGTGTGAATAGTGTAAAGCAATAGAAAGCAAGTAAATGCACACAAGATTTTTATAGTGGTTCAGACGAAACTCTTCTTACGTCCACTCTTCCCTTAACACAGGGGCAACTTAATCGAACTTAACCGAACTTAACCGACTGGACTTAGTTTTATGTGTTAGTCCAACACTCAACAGATGTTTATCGAGTTCACACTCAACTGAACCAGAAATCAGAAAACTAGAATCCCTAGTCTGAAATCTTGCTGTAACAAACTTAACCTAACTTGAGTTTGGGTAAAGAATGTTTGAGGGTTCCAACTGGAAATCTATCCTGGTGTTTAGGTAGCCAAATGCTAGTGGATAGGATTTCTTGCTAAGAACAATGGGATGAACACTCTAAGAATAATCTTCAAGATTTGGTGTTCTTCGAGCGAAAATTCTGAAGGTTTTTTGCTTCTTGATAATTTGTGTTAATGTTGTTGTTCCGCTTTGCTCAATTGTTCATGTGTTCGTCATTGGTCTCTCTTTTTTTCTTCACTTGACAAGCAATCCCATTTTATAGACCTCGAAATCAAAGAGCCATTGGAGAGCAATTTGGATTTCGGGTTATATTAGGTAGGTTGTAGGATATGATTATGACGTGCTCTGAATATCAGCGTGGCCGTAGGCATGATTAGCGTCGTTTATGTCTACAGCGTCGAATCCTGCATTGTCAGCTCTTTTTGTGCACGTGTCTCTTTCTCTTTGGCTTCGCGAGGTGGCACTTCAGTGGCTTTCTTCAACAGGTTTTTAAGAACCTGTGAAGATTTCACGGGTGATTCGGTCAGTGCCTATACTGGTACCTAGTACCTCGGTAAAGACATCCTCATCTCCTCCTCCAGGTAAAATGACTTCCTGAACGGTCTCCTGTTCAGTGGCTTGAGAAACCACTTTAGCAAGTGTATCCAATGGAGAGTTTTCTCCTGATTCCAGCTCTCTAATTGTTCTGAGCCTTTTCTTCTTTTGTTTTTGCTCTTCCTGAGCCTTCTTCTTTTCTCCAGCTTCTCTCTTGACTTTCAGCAATTCAAGAGATTTCTTTCTCTTCTTTGATTCGTCAGGACGTTTTTTTGACAACTTTCTTGACCTTTTTCTTGGTCACCTCAGCAATGGTAACATTGTCCTGGTCTGATTCCGACTCTTCTTGTTCTTCTTGAGCAGTTGAAACTAGGACTCCCTGAAGTAGCATGTCTCTTCTTTTGAGATTTAGGCTTTCGGAACATGATTTTATTCCGAGAGAACTCAATTCCGATCATCCGAAACATATTTTCTCTGGGCAATGTTTCAATCAGAAAGCTTATCTTAGTTACAAAAAGTACCTTCTCACTCTTAGTGAAAGATCCTCTTGCGTACTTCAGTTTCTGGTTTTTGGTGCAGAATGCAATCCACCAGAAATTTCAACCAATTAAACTCGACAGATGGAGAATCTTCGATTGCGGCCATGAGCCTTAACTTGTTCCGGCTCACTTGCTCCAAACTACCAGAAGTACTCATCAAGCATTTGGCCACAATATCAATCAATACCCTGTATTTTGGTTTCAAGTATCGTTTATGCAGAGCCCCCTTTAATTCCGCTTTAGACTCCAAAAAACGGTCCATAATCTCCTATTCTTTACCCAACATATACAAAGCAGGATCCTCCCCTCTATTGCTAAGTTCAAAAACATCATTGATATCATCAAGAGTCAGACGTACCTCCTTAGTGCACACAACCTCTGTTTTTTATTTCGCATGAGTTCCAAAACTCAATTACGAAACAAGTGAACCTTGCTCTCCTTAACGCAGGTTGACTAAGAATTGCAACACCTCTTGAGATAGTTCTAAATCTGGCATGTTGCTCACCAATCTCTACAACCGAGCCAGACGAAGCATATTTAGGGCTTCTTCTTCGACCGTAGTGGCCTTGTTGTTGATCATAGCCACAACATGTTCAAAGTATGGTTTCTCTGTTTCAGCAAGATCCTTAATCATAGCGTAGCTAGGGAATTCCATTGTAGAGAGTTTTGAGAAATGGAATTTGAAGATTTGAAGATTAAGGGTTTGAAAGTTTGAACATTTGAATAATCAAAGAATGTAAAGTATTTTGATCAAGAGAAAACACTTGGGTATTTATATGATCTGAGAAATGAAGATCAATGGCTGAGATTAAATCTTTGAAGGATAAAAGAATGAACAGTTGAGATTTAATCTGAGATTAAAAGTAATCTCGAGGTTTATTTGCTATATATAGCAATTAATCAGATATATAGAGCAAATTGCAGCAATTAGGGAGACAAAATGATGTTTCACTCTAATTGAGGCAACCCTTCGGCTCACTGCCGAAATTCTAGCCAATAGAATTCTTTCAAACATTCCCGCTTAAAGTTCAGGCCTTTTGTCATTTATTTCAAATGATTACTGACTGGAATAAATGCATGTGAGTAAATACATGAATCAAATATGTTTCAGGATTAATGAATATGTAAACCTTACTAAATACTGACCGTGACAAAAATCGTCCTGAGTCTCATTTTCCATCCTGAGAGATTTTTGTCCTGAGTTATTCCTTCCTGAATAACTTCATACATCTGAAGGACTTCTTCCTTCAGTGGATTTTACTCACATGGATCTAACATCCCTATTTCTACTGACAACTCCTGAAATCTTGACTCAGCCAAAAGCTTAGTAAGAATATCAGCTTTTTGTTTATCAGTATGAATTTTCTCCATCCTGATATCTTTCTTCTCAACATGGTCTCTAATGAAATGATGTCTGATGTCAACATGTTTGCATCTGGTGTACAATACCGGATTTTGTGTAATAGCAATTGCACTATTGTTGTCACAAAATATAGGTACTTCATTGGCTATAATCTTGTAATCCCTCAATTGTTGTCTTAGCTAAAGAATCTGTGCACAACATCTTCCTACAGCCATGTATTCAGCTTCAGTAGTACTAGTTGCAACTGAAGTTTGCTTCTTAGAAAATCAAGATATCAGTTTGCTTCCAAGAAATTGACAAGTTCCTGAGGTGGACTTCCTATCAATTCTACAACCACCATAGTCAGCATCTGAATAACCAGTTAATTCAAGGTTAACATCAGCTGGATACCCTAGTATTATGAATGATCTGAGTGCTCTTGGGAAAAGATATCCGAAAAGAGAAATTGCTCTGAAAATTCTTAGAGGACTTTCTAAGAAATGGGATATACATGTTGTGGTGATTGAGAACACCAAAGATATTGCTTCTATGTCATAACAACAGGTTTTCTCTGAGTTGAAAGCATATGAGTTTGTCATTGATAAGAAAACTAAGAAACCTGATAGAAAAGATGATACTTCATCTAGCAAAAATGTGGCTTTCAAAGCACAAGGAAAAATCTGCAATGCTTAGGAACCTGAGATCGCATCTAACAAAATTCAGGATGAAAAGGATGAGACAATTGCCTTGATGGCAAGAAGGTTTGAGAAAATGAACAGCAGATTTGGTAAGTACAAAAGGTATTATAAAGATACCAGGTACAAGAACAGGAACAACTCAGAAGCTGAAGACAAGTCTACTGAGAAGAAGAAGGACCACAAAACTGAAGGATCTTCATCCAGGAAGAAGGACTACAAGTCCAAAGAGGAAAATGATCAGGATGATGATACCAACAGATGCTACAAATGCAAGAAGAAAGGTCACTTCAAGTATGACTGCCCTGAGTTGAGCTCCAAGGAAAGAAAGGAGAGGCAAGCCAAAAGAGACAAGAAGTATTCCAGAAAGAAGGTTATGGTTGCTGAAGAAGAACATTTTGAAGAAGGATCTAGCTCTTTAGAAGAAATGTTCTCAGATAGTGATAGTGATGATGTATGTCTTGTTGCTATTGAGGAGGTAAATTCTTCTATCTCTGTTGCTGCTCCTACACAAGCACCTGAGTTATCTAGTTCATCTGTAACCAGTAATTTTGATCTGATGGGTTCTTTTGAGAATCTGATGAAGGACTATTCTGTGTTACAAGAACTGTTCATTGAAACCTAAGAGCAGAATGAAGAACTGACTGCTGAGAATCTGAAGTGGAAAAACTCTAATGCTGCTGAGATCACTTCTCAATTGATGGGAGTTACTGATGAACTAGATGTTCAGAAAGTACAGCTCTCATAGAAATAGAAAGTGGTAGAGGCTCTGAAAGGAAAGTTAGAGAAATCCATCGAGGAAAATCAGCTTATCAGGACTGAGTTCAATGACCTCTTTGAGAAACATGAAACTCTAAAGAAAAGTGAGGATAGTTTGTGGAGAAAGTTAGCTCTATTGAATTCTGCATCTCATGCAATAGATGAAATTCAGAGTTATCAAAGACCTGCAACTATAAAGGCTGGATTAGGATATAATCCACGGGAACCTCACATGATCTTCTGAATGCTGCTTCTACAAGTGGCACTAAGACTGTCTTTGTTAAATCGACGGTTCGTATTGATCTTCTTATTGAAGAACAACCCCATATTTTAGACAAGGGTAAAGGACCTATGGTTTCAGAGAACCTGAAGGTTCAGGAAAGAAAGCCCAAACCTCAGGAAAAGGCTAGAAAACCTGAATACTCGATGAGGAAATCCTCGAGCCAAGATTTCAAAGCCTCGGTTAAGAATACCAACCCCAAGAAATCATCTGAACCATCGAGAGGAATCCTCGAAAGAGAAACACTTTCGAGAAAATTCTCAACCGAAGAAACCAAGTCCCTGTTCTTAATGAAAGACCCCTAATTTCAAAGACAGCAACCTAAACCCCACTTGCCTAAGGGTGAAGGTTTCCTGAACCCAAGTCAACATAGACATAGATCAGCTGCACCAAAGCCAAAGCACTGGAACAAAAGGCCTGAACCCAAGAAGAACTTTAAGGCCCATGTTCATGCTAAGGCTGGCACTCATACACAGGGTACTGCCAAGGCATCTAAGGTGGTGAATGTGTATGTAGATATTTATGGAAGACAAATCAGCCACTCTAAAGTAATTAGAGTTGTAAGGTAGATTTGGGTTCCAAAAGGTACAGCTAACCTGGTAGGACCCTACACCAAATGGGTACCTAAGGCCTGATTTTGTTTCAGGTGAAGGAGAAGGGCACTGAGCTGAATGAAGACAACATAGCCCTGATGAGTGGAACTGAAATGACACTTGTTGCATGGTACTTGGACAGTGGATGCTCAAGACGCATGACAGGATACAAGCACTTGCTCACTGACTATGTTGAACAGAAAGGCCCTCAGATAACTTTTGGAGACAATTCCAAAAGATAGACTGAAGGATATTAAACACTTGAAGTTGATACTGTTCATATCCATGGTGTATCATATGTGTCTGGTTTAAAGCATGACTTGCTTTCTATCAGCCAATTCCGTGATAAAGGATTCAGTGTTGAATTCTCAAAGAATTTGTGCTCTGTGAAAGATAATGTTTCACAAGTATTACTAACTGGTACTAGAAAAGGAAATGTGTATCTTGCTGATTGGAGACCGACTCCTATGGATACATGTTTAATAGCTAAGAAAGCTACTGAAACCAGTTGGTTATGGCACAAAAGACTGAATCACTTGAACTTCAAAACCCTGAATAGACTAGCAAGATTAGCACTTGTGAGAGGGTTACCTAATGAAGTGTTCAGTAAGGATCATGTATGTGATGCTTATCAGAAAGGCAAACAAATTAGAGCATCATTCAAAAGCAAAGTAGAAGTTTCTACTGATAGAATACTTCAATTGTTACATATGGTCTATTTGGTTCAGTAACACCTGTGAGCACAAATGGCAAAAAATATACACTTGTGGTTCTAGATACACATGGGTCATATTCTTACTCAGTAAGAAAGAGACTCAGACAAAACTGTCAGAATTACTGAAAAGACTCAGTAATGAAAAGAATCTGGGTGTGGTCAAAATCAGATCAGATAAAGGCACTGAGTTTATCAACCATATTATATCTGATTATTGTGCAGCAAATGGAATAGCTCATAAAACATCAGCTGCAAGGACCCCACAACAGAATGGTGTTGCTGAAAGAAGAAATGGACACTGAAAGAAGTTGCAAGGACAATGATTGTTGAAGCTGACATACCAAAGAGATTTTGGGCTGAGGCAGTCAACACTGCATGCTACTCTCAGAACAAATCCATGCTGACAAAGAATCAAGAAAAAACTTCATATGCACTGTGGAATGAAAGGAAGCCTCTTGTTTCTTTCTTTCGTGTGTTTGGTTGTAAGTGTTTCATACACAATAATGGTAAAGATCAGTTGAAAACATTTGTTAGCAAAGATGATGAAGGAATATTCTTGGGATATTCTTAAGTCAGTAAAGCCTTCAGAGTTTACAACTGTAGGACTCTTATTGTGGAAGAAACACCTCATGTTGTATTTGATGAATCTACTTGTGTTCATAAGAAACAGGGAGATGAATCAGGAGAATTGACAAAGAGAATCACCAGACTTAGCCTGAAAAAGAATGTCAAATCATCATCTGAGCATGAAAAGAAGAAGTCAATCACTTACTATGAATGGAGTGAGACTGACTTAGACCAAGAAGAGACTCAGGATGAAAATACTCAGGCTGGTGGAACTCAGGATGATAGTTCTGTAAGTGTTAGTGTCCTAGAGACAATCCATTATAAGGACATAATACTCAGATAATATTCAGTTCTGGTTTAATATTATTGTTTGTTTAATATTAAATGTATGGCATTACACTCATTGGAATATTATGTTTGATTGTTTACATTTATTCTTATATGTGTTCCCTTGAGTCACTGTTGTCATTGAGTGAGTGAGAACTCATATGACTTGAGCATGATTCTTAAATAGCCCCAATCGAGGATCATCAAGAAAGGGATATTGATGATGCAATGGAGATTGGTGTGCGATTTGCATCATACTCTTAGAGAGTGTAGTAAGATCTCACTTACTGCGAGATACTAGGTATCTCATGATGGATGCACAAATACCTTAGAGGATATTGGTATACCCATCTGAGAAACCGTTTGATGTAGTTCCACTATACGTGTCTACGGGTGTCTCGGTTAGTGGGAGCGATGCGATACTCCTTTGACTTGAGGTCAATACGCACGACATGTGTAGAGTGATGAACTTTGACCATGATCGACGCTTGCACCCGTCTATGGGTAGATATGGCTTGGATTGGGTTCATCACGAAGTGCATGTGCGTGGTAGTTGAGCCAAGAAAAGGATTCATTCCTCAAAGTGGATTTAGAGAGAATACTCATCTTCTCATCATAATTGGATCTAAGTCATTGACCAATGCACGTCAACTTAGACTTTGTGACTAAGTGTGACACTAATGATCAATTAGTGATTGAGATAAATTGATTAAGTTATTTGAATAGACACTTCATCATGTTCAAGACTAATTGAGTATTCGTAAATGAAAGGAGGAAATCGCAATTGCCCACGTTTCAGTTATAGGTAGTTGCATGTTTCTCTCAACGTACCTCATATATTGAGAATGTCTGATTTATTGATTAGGGTTCAATTAAGACCGTTAGTTTGACTAATCGCTCGGTATATGAGGGTCTATGGGTCACACAACAAGTAGTTCCTTTTTACGGATTATAGTTGGTTTATTAAATGTTAAATTGGATTTAATATTTAATTTATGGAGAAGTAATTAATAATAGATTAATTTGGAATTAATTATTATTAATATTTAATTAAATTAGATTTAATTAAATAAGAATTCCCAAAAATTATATTTGGAATATAATTGTAGGATTTAATGTATATGGAAATAAATCGTAGAGATTTTCATATAAGGCATTTAAATCCGTAGAGATTTATATTTAGGGAATTAAATTAAAAGGAATTAATTTAATTCAAGATTAGAGATTTTATTTCCCTAATTGGGCTAGCTCGATAAATAAGCTAAGTCTCCCTATATATATAAGCTATTGGGATTCACAAAGAGTATCACTTCATATTTTCTCCATAAAATCTAGAGTTTAGATTTTCCTAGCAAATTTGTCTCGGGATTCAACACTGGCAAATTCGTGCAGATCCGTTCCTGGGGATTACGTGGATACCATAGTAGAGAAATCTGTTCTCGAGTTACTGTAAAATTTCTTGTTATGATTATTGTAATCTGTATGCAATTAATTGTTCGTTGTTGGTGAACTTTAAATTCTGTTGCGCATGTGATTACGTGTTTTACGTGCCTCTATAATCCAACAAGTTCTCTATTGAAGGAAAGCCAACACACTGAAGTTGACCCATCTGAACAAACCCCAGTTCAGACTCAGGTATGTAATGCCGATGACGATGTGGTCACAGCTGAGGCAAATTCTGAATCTATCAACCAAGGGGGAACAAATGTCACTGACAATGTTCTGAATGGAATTTTCCCTGAGGAAGATGATTTCCTTTCTCCTTTTCTGTTGTTCCCTGAGTTTAATGAATTACCTGAATCTAACACTTCTGATGTTGAGGATAATACTGAAGGGGGAACATCCAGGAGAAAATGGTTAGATAGTCACCCTTCAAGTCAGATTGTAGGTGAGCTATCTGAAGGAGTTAAAACAGGAAGGTGCCATGGAGAAAGTGCTTTATTCTGCTGCTTCCTATATGAGAAAGAACCTACTGAGATTGAAAAAGCTCTTCAAGAGTCATTCTGGATTATTGCTATGCAAGAAGAGCTGAATCAATTTATAAGGAATGAAGTTTGGGAGTTAGTAGATAGACTTAAGAAGCACAATGTGATTGGAACTAAGTGGGTGTTCAAGAACAAGAGAGATGAGAACAACATCATTGTAAGAAACAAGACAAGACTAGTTGCACAAGGTTATTCCCAAGAAGAAGGCTTGGATTATGATGAAACCTTTGCACCTGTTGCAAGACTAGAAGCCATCAGATTGTTTCTTGCATATGCTGCCCACATGAAATTCACAGTCTATCAAATTGATGTGAAAAGTGCATTTCTGAATGGTGTGCTTAAGGAAGAGGTTTATGTGGAACAACCTCCTGGCTTCTGTCAGAATGACCAAGTCTACAGGCTCAGGAAAGCCTTATATGGTCTAAAGCAAGCACCCAGAGCATGGTATGATACCCTTTCTCAGTTTCTTATTGACCATGGTTTTATCAAAGGAACTGTTGATAGAACCTTGTTCAGGATAGAAGATGGGAAAGATATCTTACTAGTTCAGATTTATGTGGATGACATCATATTTGGATCTCCAAATCATCTGATGTGTGAGAAGTTTTCTGCTCTGATGAAAGGAAAGTTTGAGATGTCAATGATGGGGGAGATGAATTTCTTTCTAGGACTTCAGGTGAAACAATCTAAGGAAGGAATATTCATCAATTAAGCAAAGTACACCAGGGATCTGATTGCTAAATATGGTGTACAACATTGCAATGCAGTTAGGATTCCTATGAATACTAACTAAAAAATGGATCCTGATCCTGAAGGCAAATCAGTTAACCACACTGATTATAGAGGAATCATTGAGTCATTGCTATATCTCACAACAAGTAGGCCTGATATTACTTTTGCTATGGGATATGTGCAAGATAGTCTTTCAATGGATTCACCATCTTCCATTTCAAAACTATCAAATTTGGCAATAGCCACATATAGTTTATTCTCTTTGATATGATCAGTGCCTTGACACATTATAGCAAGTGTGTCCCAAATTTCTTTGGCAGTTTCACAGTGGGAAATCATTCCCATAACACCATCATCAATAGTGTTATACAGTGTATCTTTAGCAATGTAATCCAAGCTAACCAACTTTCTCTCTTCAGGAGTAAGCTGATCATCAAATTTGGGAAATTCATCCCTTGGATCATCTTTTTCATTATCGGTCAATCTAGGATTCACAACCTTATACTCAAAAGGTCCTTGAGACACAACTCTCCACATTCTTTCATGTTTAGAGTACAGATGTGCCTGTATTCTCAATCTCCATAGATCATAGTTCTCAACAGAGAACATAGGTAGTTTCTTATAAGGCATGATGAATGAGCCTTGTAAGATATCAGCAGAAGATCTATTCAGTAGACCATCAAAGTCTCTCAGTAACAAGACTTATGGCTAACAAAGCAAGTGGTCAAATGAAACACTATTCTGATACCATTTGTTGGTCTAGGGGTAAACGAGTCTCACACGTGTATGGGGGGGGGAATACACGTGTATAGTGATTTTTAAACATTTTATCAAAACTATAATCAGCGAGTCAAAGTGTCCTGAAAATTAGTCCTGAGAAGCACAAGATGTCCTGAGTCAAAGTCTACTGAGACAATAACACAACGGCTTTCAGAGACTTCAGATTAGCTCAACTGATCTGAGTTTTAAAAACATATAATAATCTTACTGACTACTCAGGTGAGTTGATCAGTTTAACAACTATCTATACTAGCTTATCTAGAGTGCGGAATGTGTAGGCCCTAAGTTTATACTCGTTTTTACTTTGCTGAAAATCTTTGTTTCTTCAGTGAAATTGTGGTTAAGGTTGTGATCAACTTAATGCAATTTCAGTGGATTGATTCCAATTGAATATCAGAAAAACTGAGTATGCTTTCAGTGAAATTATGCAACAGATAATATGCAAAACAAAAAGCAAACAACACAACAAGTTATAGTGGTTCAGAGACTCAAGCTCCTACGTCCACTCACTTTGATCCTCGGAGAAATTCCTTAACACACTACTACTACCTTAAGCTTTCAGACTGAAATCAGTAGCTTACTAACTTTCCACTATGAGTTTTCAGGCTGAACTACATTGTAGCTTACTAACTCAAACACACACAAGCTTTCAGACTGAACACAAGCAGCTTACTAACTTATTCTCTAGAGCTTTCAAGCTGAACACCTGCAGCTTACTCACTCTTTACAACTCTTACTCTCCAAACCCTATGTTGGTCCCGGTGTAAACGAGTCTTACACGTGTATAGGGGGAATACACGTGTTTAGTGTTTTTAAAACTTTTTCTTCGAGGTCACTTTGGGTCGATAATCCTCGAAGATTAGGTTACGAGAAGCTACGATCGCTCTGAGTCAAAGTCTCTTGAGACAAAGGATCCCGAAATGCCAGATACCTCGGATAATCCCAACCGAGTCCTCGAGTGTCGGAGATCCCGAGTTGCTTGGATCAGATAACTAACTTACTGAATCCTCATAAGAGAGTTCAGTTTGATAACTATCTGTTCTAGTTACTCAGTCGTCCGGAATGGTTTGCCCTTTAGATTATACTCGTTTTAAGCTTTGCTGAAAACCTTCCCTTTATGAAATAGTGATTAGGCTGATTCACTTATGCAACTTCAGTGGATTGATTCCAACCTGAATATCGATGAAAAGTATGCTTTCAAAACAAGTCATATGCAATTAAAAAGCAGATAAGGAAAGCAATAAAGAACACAAAGAATTATAGTGGTTCGAGACTCAAGCTCCTCGTCCCACTCTCCCTGACTCTTCAGAGAAATTCACTATCAACTTCTGAGCTTTCTGACTACCTCGTAGTTTACTTACTCAACTCGGCCCTGAGTTTTCTGACTACTCCACGTAGTTTACTTACTCAACCCGACCTTGAGTTTTCTGACTACCTCCGTAGTTTACTTACTCAATCACACACAAGCTTTCAGACTACCCCTGTAGCTTACTAACTTCTCCTCTAGAGTTTTCTGACTACTCCGCCGTGGTTTACTAACTCTTTACAACTCTTTCTCACCAACAAACACACTCCAGCTACCTTCTCAAGGGTTTTGGGGGGTTTCTCGGTTGGTTTCCAACTAGGATGAGATATCCTTTACAATGAAGCACAATGCAAAGGGTTAGGATATCTCGACTAAGCTTTGGATAAATCTTATCAAGCTAGGCTTAGTATAGTGAGCTCTCTTCAATATAGAAGCACTTGGGAAATTCAAGGTTTTTCGAGTGCTTTCACTTTTACAAGAATAAGTTTGAGCTCTTGAGTTGCGTATAAATTTCCCGTAACCTTACAATGTAGAGGGTCACCAGTATTTATAGGCATACACCAAGGTCACTCTTAAAAACTATCCGTTGGAGAGATAGCCGTGAGTTCCTCTTGTGGTGTGTGAAATGGCTATATTTAGGGTTTGAAACTCCCTAACACGTTTTAGGCAATAGCCTTTCATGTAGCCGGTCTTCACTTTTTGCAGTCTGGAACTTTTGTATATCTGACATCCTTTTTCGATGACACATCCTTTATCGATGTCGATATCGTCTGATGTCGCTTTCCTCTTTTTTGACTTTTTGTCTCCGGTTAAAGGTAGACACCTTCAACGGCTCTTTAGGTTACAAACTCTGAGTTTGATATAACCTTAACAACACTTCCGACTTAGTTCCTTTTTGTGCGCATTTGAATGTCTTGGCAATATCTAACTTCTTAAGAAATCGCGATCTTCTCAGTATTGCATCCTTCGGATAGATATTATCGAACACTTTCGAATTCATTCATCTTGAGTCTTCATTTAAGTTCTTGATTCTTGATCTTTCTTTTGATTCTTTCTTCGAGTCTTCAACGTCTTACGAGTCTTCAATTTGATATAGTTCTTAATCTTTGATCTTGATTTAGTATCTTGAAGTCTTGATCTCTCGATTCCTCAAAACTTTCTTCATTATAATCTTAGTTCTTGAGTCTTGAGAACCTATCACAACTATATCTCTTTTTGCAGATAACATCCTCGAATACTCTAAAAATCGAATCTTGACTCAACTATCAAGATCATTACGAACATGTCATACTTAGGGTTTTTGGGATCTTAATCAAAATCATATATCTTTATTAAATTCATCTCCCAACTTTCCCCCTTTAAAACTCATTTGTTACAAACATATAACCTATACTCGGGTTTGATTTATCCCATTACAAGATTGGTTTGTCTCCCAACAATTTAAATCGAGAATCTCCCAACAATTTGAGTTTCTCAACGGTTTAATAATTTCTTGAAGAATGAATCTTCTTAAATAGTTCATTACTAAATCTTAAACACTTTCCCAAATTCGCAATTTCCCCATATCATCATACATTCAAGTCAAAATAAAAGACATGTAAATAAGATAATGAGATATTATATTTTGAGCATAATGATAAATCTTCATTGATGATGGTATACCATTCTGATTCTGATGAGTTTATCAACAAAATCAAAAAGACAAAAAATTTAAAAGATTACGAATCTTCCTTCTTGATCTTGATCTTTCGATTTGGTTCTTGATCTTACGCTCTTGGTTTGCTTCATTCTCAACTTCATCAGCGGGCACCTCCAGGTCGAACATTCCGAAGAATCTCTTCTTTAGCTCATTTCTTTCTTTGATGATGTCTGGACTATTTCCTGTTAGACCCAACTGACCAGCATACTGAGCAATCTCTTGAGTAATGGCCTTCTCATTCACCAAGCCATTATCAAGTCTTGGAGGAGGATAGGAATATGGACCAGGGGCTACTATCTCATTTTCTCTCCTTCATCCGCAAGGTTAATCCAGCTCTGTAGATATTTTGGATAGAAGGTGAGGAGATACTCAATGAATGCTTCATTATGATCTGAGCCTTCCCCTCTCCATTCCCTGAGAACATCATAATTGAACCATAAGGTTCTCTTGACTTCTTCCCACATATCGTTGAGTTTAATGGGCATCCATTTATCAACGTGTGGCCACTTTAGCGCTTTTGATGTTCCTTTCCTCTTGCTCGCAAACTTCCTGAATTCACTCCTTCGCTTCTGCTCTTCGTCTATCTTCTTTCTGATCACAGATGCTCCTGAGACCGAAGCAGCAGCTTTCTTAGCTTGTTCCATTTGGAGTGTCTTCAGAGCATTTCTAGTATTGAAGACTTTCATCTGAGGTTGAGACTCAGATTCTTCTTTCAATTCATCATCTAGAATCAGCTTTCTCTGGATTGGCTTAGAAGCCTTTGCACGCTTGCTTTCAGGTTGAACAACACCCGAGGCTTTCCTCTTCATAGGCATTTCAGCAGCAGCTTGGCTTGTTCCAACCTTTGCTCTAGCACTCAGTTTTTCTTTTGACACATCAAGCATGGTTTGCTTAGAAACTCGAGTGTAGACAGAACTTCCACCGAAAGCAAACTTTTAACTTCTCGAAGCTTCGACTTCTTTTAAGGCTTTGGCTAAATTATACATTTCAACATCTTTTTTAGCCTTCTTCTCCAAAGTACGTGCCATGAACTTTCTGAGGTCTTCACCTTCCTTTTCCCCTTCTTGCACAAATTTTGGAAGAAGTCCGGTGAAATCTTGTGTCCATGTGATATTTCTCTTTGCTCACACAAAATCTCTCCTTGCTCTCTCGATCTTGTTCGCCTTTCCATCCTCCTTAGATGGTTCTTACCCTGACAATTCTTGAGATAAGTGGGCAACCGCCGGAGAGTGCTTCTTTGAACATCTTTGTCATCTTGGTCATGAGTAATGAGCTCATTTCCTCAACAAAGCGGACTTGATTAGCACCTCATTCTTTTCTACGCGGTTTCACCTCTAGAAATCGAAACTCTCCGGTGTTTTACGCCCGGATCATCACTTAACTTCGGCCTTGACTCCCTCCAAACTTCTCATTCAGCTTTTTCTTCCATGGAGGTCATCCGGGTGGTCGAGTGTTTTGAATTTGCACCACCAAGAGTGACTAAGACTTTCCATCTTTTGAGCTTGATTGGCCAACGTCTCTTCCATCGAGCAATTTTTATCATCATTGGCTCAACCTTCTCAAGTTTCTCCATCAAGGGAGTGAGATCAATCTCAGGAATCTTCTGCACCTCCTGTGCTGTCTTTGTCGATCATCCCGTGCCTCGGCCGTCCACGAGCTCCAGTCTCCAAATGAGCCTCGGTCATTTATCGACAATTCGAGAGTTAAAGATAGGACTTTCGGTAACTTTGGCATAATTGTTAATAGTCTTTAAAAGGTGCACAAGAGTTCTAACCGATCGAGGTTGACGAATTTCAGTTGATCGCCAATGAAGTCTCCTTTTCCATCCGAGGCTAACTTCTCAACATCTCCCTGTTGGTCCCCATCTCCATCTTTTAGATTTGTCTCCATTGCTCGGGCACCAACTTCAGTTGCTCTCCTTTTCGACCAACTTCTTACGAACCACCATCAAAATCGCGGTTTTCATCCCGAGCTTTGTCCTCCTGAATCCCTAGAAGTCGGTCAGGAAGGCTGTCTCCTCATTCCACCAGTCTTCCCCTCTGAATGCAGCAATATCAAGCATCTCGGGAAGAGTCTGATTGAGGATGAATACAGTCGTCCTTAATCAAGAAAACATCTTGCGGATCGGGGTATGAGTTGAGCTCGGGGGTAGCGGTCAAGAATGAACCGTTCCCCTTCTTTCCTCCACTCGCCTTCTTCGACCGCCCTTCTTCCATCTTGGGCTCTCACGGTTCGGTTGAAACATCGCTAAGGGATCAAAGTAGATCACTTCGGGGAGCTCATCAAGAATATTCGCTCCCGAGCCTCAGCGATATCTGAAGTTTGTCTGGTCGAGTCCTCGGTTTGCATCCGAGAGGGTTACGAGGCTGAGTTAGCATATCCTCAGTTTGAATCTGAGTTGGCTCGTCTGGCTGTCCGAGCTTGCACATCTTCAGATCGACTACGAGTTGGCTCTTCCGTCGCGAAACTCGCACATCCGAGGGTAGGTATCTCTGAGGTCTGAGCTCCTTTAAAAATTTCGTGAGAAATTTTATCTGAACTGAGCAATGTCTCGAGCACCTCAGAGAAGACCTGCTCCTCAGTCTGATCATGTGTCCTTGAGATAACGTGAGCCAACACTTGTAATGGTGAACTCTGAGCAGTTTGGTCCTCCGGTTGAATCTCGTCAGAATCACTTTCATCTTCATCGGTGAGAAACACCAATCTTCTGCTCTTTGGAGCAAGATCCTTCACTTTCAACATCTTTGCTCCCTGCTCCATCTTTGCCTCCAACAAAACCTTCCCCCTGGTTTGTTGAGTCTCTTTTTCAGCCGCAACTGGTGATTCAACCTTCTTTTCTCTCTTCCCCCTGATGACCTGCTTCTTTGCAGCAATGGGTTTAAAGAGAATTTTGGACTTAGGGAATGGGGTCGAATTGGCGAAGATATCCTCCTCCTCTCTACACATCTCCAAAATGTAAGCAATTTTGGTGGCATGGTGGATCTTGCCTTTTATTGAGATCGCCCCGTCAACCTTCTTCAAAACTTTGGTCTGCTCACTCACCGTCTGAATCGAAAATTTCCAGCGTTGAAGTCGGTGGTGGGTGAGGCCTCTATCGCCGCCATCAGTCTGAGCTTCGGGGTACTGATCTGCTCAAAACTCCCCACAAGACTCATGATGCATTTACTCACAATATCCATCAATACACGATATTGTGGCTTTAAGTGCCTCTTATGCAATGTCGCCTCAAACTTAACAGGATTCTCAGCAATCCTATCTAAGTATTCCTGCTCTTTTACCCAACATATACATCGTAGGATCCTCTCCTCTATCACGAGCTCAAAAACATCATTGATTTTTTTCGGGTTATGTACAAATCCCTTTCAAACTTCGGCGTATTTGGGCCGAATGCTCTAAGTGTGATCTGATGTCGAAGAATGCATCTGATCCTCTTCATCTACCTTCAAGTTATAGATGAATTAGATTACCTCTTTCGCAAACTCCCGTGCAGTCGGTTTGCGATTAGTTGGGTGAGTTTAGCCGTCGAATCATATCGCAGAGCCTCCTCTTACGGCTTTGAGTTGGTTTTGCTTTTCGAGTGAAACAAATCTAACTCGTACCATTACCATAGCTTGTTGGTTTCGGCTAATCTCGAACAAGGTTGGAGTCATTTTAGAGATTGATTTGAGAAGTGAAGCTTTAGGGTTTAGGAATTTACGGGCAAGGGATTTTTATTTGGCAGAGGATTTGGAAATCTAAGGGTTTAATAAAATTTTGGCTTGAAAGGCTTCTTAGGGTATATATAGCTTTGAGATCGTGGGGAATCGTGTTGGTTAGGTGAAAAACAACGGTTGAGATTAATCTCCGATTAATCGGGTATACGAACCGACGATCTCCGAAAAGTAAGCCGCCAAAACATCCTCATTGGTCATTAATGTAGCAGAGCATTAAATGATTGTTGACCTTCTTCGGAATTTAAAATGATCACACCCAAAAACATTCCTCAGGTGTTTTGTATTTATTGCGAATGATTTCTGAGCTTCACTTAAGCAATAAATGAGTTGCATGAGTCATTACTTCTTCAAACTAATTTTCCTCTATCAGTCTTACTGAGTACTGACCTTGATAAACCGTCGATAATAATCGAAAATCTTGAAATGGTTATGTTTTCTACTGAGTACTGACCTTCAGTAAATCTGAGTTTCCCGAGACTCAGTTCAGTATTTCCATTTTATCCTAAGCTTCTCAGTAGAATCTGAGAAAACTTCATGCTTCTGAAAACCTTCAATTTTTCAGATTTTACTCTATACACCTGGTTCTAACATCCCTAATTCAACTGAAAGTTCCTGAAATCTTGATTTAGCCAAAGGTTTAGTCAAGATATCAACTCTCTGCTTATCAGTATGAATTTTCTCCATCCTTATGTCCTTCTTCTCGACATGATCTCTGATGAAGTGATGTCTGATATCCACATGCTTGCATCTGGTGTGCAATACCGGATTTTGTGAAATAGCAATGGCACTATTATTGTCACAAAATATTGGTACTTCATTGGCTACAACTTTATAATCCCTTAATTGTTGTCTGAGCCAAAGAATCGAACACAAATAGCAACTTTTCTGCGACCATATATTCAAATTTTTATGGTACTTGTTGCTCTTTGAGGTCCTGTTTCTTCAAAACCAAGATATCAGCTTACTTCCTAGAAATTGACAAGTTCCTGAGGTGGACTTCCTGTCAATTCTGCAACCTCCATAATCAGCATCTGAGTAACCACTTAACTCAAGGTTATCATCAGCCGGATACCACATTCCTCTATTCACTGTGCCTTTAAGATACTTTTAGTATCTTTTTGGCAGCTTCCATGTGACTAGCCTTAGGATTAGCTTGGTATCTTGCACATATCCCAACAGCAAATGTTATATCCCAAGCATACTTGTTTGAGATAGAGCAATGATCCAATGATTCCTCTATAATCGATCTTAAATCTTGATTTGCCTTGAAATCGGGATCCATCTTGTAGTTAGTATTCATGGGAATCTAATCGAAGTTATAATCTGTACACCATATTTGGCAATCAGATCTCTGGTGTACTTTTCCTGGTTGATGAATATTCCTTCCTTTGATTGTTTCACTTGAAGACCTAGAAAGAAATTCATCTCTCCCATCATTGACATCTCAAATTTGTCTTTCATCAGTGTTGAAAACTTTTCACACACGGTGATGGTTTGGAGATCCAAAAATGATGTCATCAACATATATCCCGAACTAGTAAGATATCTCCCCATCCTCTATCCCGAAAGAGTTCTATCAATAGTCCTTTGACAAAACCATGGTCGATGAAAACCGAGAAAGAGTATCATACCATGCTCTGGGTGCTTGCTTAAGACCATACAAAGCTTTTTCCGAGCACTCAGAAACTTGGTCATTCTGTTTGAAACCGGGAGGTTGTTCCACATAAACCTCTTCTTTAAGCACACCGCTCGAGAAATGCACTTTTCAAATCCATTTGATAGATCGGTGAACTTCATGTGGGCAGCATATGCAAGAAACAATCGATGGCTTCTAGTCTTTGCAACAGTGTGAAAGGTTTCATCATAATCCAAGCCTTCTTCTTGGGAATAACCTTGTGCAACTAGCCTTGTCTTGTTTCTTACAATGTTGTTGTTTTCATCTCTTTTATTCTTGAAAACCCACTTGGTTCCAATGACATTGTGCCTTTTACGGTCTATCAACCAAATTCCCATACTTCATTTCTTGAGAATTGATTCAAATTTCATCTTGCATAGCAAAGAATCCAATGAGAATCTTGTAGAGCTTCACCAATCTCAAGAGGTTCTTTCTCCGATAGGAAGCGGCGAGAATAGTGCACTCTCACCATGGAACCTTCTTGTTTTAACCTTCCGATTAGATCACCCACAATCGACTTGTAGGATGACTATCTAACCATTTCATTCTTGATGTTCCTGTTTCAATAGTGTCCCCAACATTTGAAATGTTAGGTTCAGTTAAATCAGTAAACTCAAGGAACAATAAAACAGGAGAAAGGGAATCATCTTCCTCGGGGGAAATTCTATTCAGAACATTGTCAGAGACATTTGTTCCCCTTTGGTTGATAGATTCAGAATTTGCCTCAGCTGTGACCACATCTTCATTGGCATCACATACCCGTGTCCTAATGGTGTCTGTTCAGATTGGTCACCTTTTGAGTGTTGGTTTTCCTGAGTCTCACCATCCTGAGTTCCATCCTGAACTTCTTTATCTGAGTCTGAGTCACTCCAATCATAGATAGTGATTGACTTCTTCTTTTCAGGTTCAGTGGATGATTTATCTTTCTGTTTCAGGCTTAATCTGGTGATCCTCTTGGTCAGTTCATCTGCATCATGTTCTTGTTTCTTCCGAACACAAGTAGATTCATCAAAAAAAAACATGAGGTGTTTCCTCCACAATAAGAGTCCTACGATTTGTAAACTCTGAAAGCTTTTATTGACTTGAAATATCCTAAGAATATTCCTTCATCGCCTTTTACTATCAAATGTTTTCAACCGATCTTTACCATTATTGTGTATGAAACACTTGCAACCAAACACACGAAAAGAAATAAACAAGAGGCTTCCTTTCATTCCAAAGCTCATAGGGTGTTTTGCCTTGACTCTTGGTCAAGATGGATCTATTCTCGAAGTAGCATGCGGTGTTGATAACTTCAATTTCAAAAATCTTTTAGGAATATCGACTTCATCTATCATTGTCCTTGCAACTTTCTTTTCGGAGTTATGTTCCTTCTTTCAAAGAACACCATTTTGTTGAGGGTCCTTGCAAATTGATGTTTCATGTAAAATTCCATTCTCTGCACAATAATCGATATGATATGATTTATAAACTTCGGTTCCTTTGTCAAATCTGATTTTGACCACACTCAGATTTTTCTCATTACTGAGCCTTTTTAGTAATTCTGGCAGCTTTATTTGAGTCTCTTTCTTACTGAGTAAGAATATGACCCAAGTATATCTTGAGTAGTCATCAACTACTACCAATGTGTATTTCCGCCATTAGTGCTCACACAAAGTGTTATAGGACCAAAGAGATCCATATGCAATAATGAAGTATTCTTTCGGTAGAAACTTCAACTTTGCTTTTAAATGATGCTTTAACTTGTTTTCCTTTCTGGCACGCATCACAAATGTGTTCCTTACTGAACACTTAATTAGGCAACCCTCTCACAAGAGCTAATCTTGCAAGCTTGTTCGGGGTTTTTTGAAGTTTAGGTGATTCATTCTTTTATGCCATAACAAATCGGGTATCTGTGGAACTTTTAGCAACTAAACATGTATCTTTAGGAGTTGAACTCCAATCGACCAAGATACACATTCCTTTTCTTGTACCAATCAAGAATACTTTTTCGTGATGTATCATCTTTCACAAAACATAAGTTCTTGGAGAACTCAACATTGAAACCCTTATCACGAAATTGGCTAATTGATGACAAGTTATGCTTCAATCCGGATACATATGAAACACCATGGATATGAATCGAGTCTATTTCCAAAGTTCCATATCCTTGATCGTCCTCCCTTGGAGTTATCTCCAAAAGTGATCTGCGGGCCTCTTTGTTCAACATAGTCACTGAGCATCTTCTTGAATCCTGTCATATGTCTTGAGCATCCACTGTCAAGATACCATATATCAGGAGCTTTTTCATCTCTGCTCATCAGTGCCATGTGGTCTTTCATCGGCTTAGTGCCCTTGTTTTCCTCCTCCTCAATGGCCATCAGACAGATGTCATCACTTTCATTGTCTGAGAATATCTCATCTGAAGAGCTAGATCCCTCCTCGAGTGTTCTTCTTCTGCAATCATGGCCTTTTTGCTAGAGAACTTCTGATCTCTTTTAGCTTGCCTTTCTCTTCTCTCCTTGCACTCAAATCTGGACAATCATACTGGAAGTGACCTTTCTTCTGGCAATTATAGCATCTGTTGGTATCATCATCCTGATCATTTTCTTCTTTGGACTTGGAGTCCTTCTTTCTGGATGAAGATCCTTCAACTTTTCGTGTCCTTCTTCTTCTCGGTTGATCATCCTCGGGTTTCTTCGGTACACATGGTTCTGTAATAGCTTTTGTATTTTCCAAATCTACAAGTCCGTCAAACCTCCTTGCCATCAGTGCTAGCTTTTCCTCAAGCTCATCCTGATTTTTGGCATGGGGGTTCTCAGACTCTCTAGTTTTACAGGTTTTATCTTTGGCTTTTAAAGCCACATTCTTACTCGATGAAGAATCATCTTTCTTTAAACCTTTTTTGGATTTCTTATCAATTACAAATTCATAGGCCTTCTTTTTCGAGAGAAGACTTGTTGGTAAGGCATTGAACTAATGTTCTTGGTGTTTTCAATCACCACTGCATGAATATCTCATTTCTTAGATGGACCTCTAAGAATTTTCAATGCAACTTCTCTCTGTGGATATTTCTTTCCAAGTGCGTTTAGATCATTCATGATCTTTAGTGAATCGACTTCCAATTTGTCTATTGATTCACCATCATCCATTTCAAAACTATCAAACTTTCCAATTGCCCTTTGAAAGTTTGTTTTCTTTTATATGATCGTGCCTTGGCACATAAAACTAGTGTATCCCAAATCTCTTTAGCAAGATATTACAGTGAGAGATCATTCCCATCACACCATCATCAATTGTACTGTATAGTGTGTCTTTTGCAATGTAGTCTAGATTGACTAACTTTCTCTCCTCAGAGTCAGTTGGTCATCAGACTTAGGAAATTCTGCTCTAGGATCAATTCTCTCATCTTCGCTTCCTCCGATTCACCACGATGAACCCCGAATGGTCCTTGAGAGACCACTCTCCACATACGCTCATGTTTGGAATATAGATGAGTCTGCATTCTCAGTCTCCATAGGTCATAGTTCTCCACTGAGAACATGGGAAGTTTTTTAGAAGACATTTTTCTGATCTTTTGAAAAGTAAAAATTTTGACAAATAAGATCGATTCGGATAGACCACAAGTATTTTTTTGAAAATAAAACTTTGGTCAACGGCAGCAATGGTCAAGTTGAACCACTACTCGATACCACTTGTTGGTCCCGGTGTAACGAGTCTTACACGTATGTGGGGGAATACACGTGTTCAGTGTTTTTAAAACTTTTTCTTCTTCGAGGTCACTTGGGTCGATAATCACGAAGATTAAGTTTTGAGAAGCCACGATCACTCTGAGTCAAAAGTCTCTTGAGACAAAGGATCCCGAAATGCTTTCAGATACCTCGAGATAATCCCAACCGAAGTCCTCGAGTGTCGAGATCCCGAGTTGCTTGGATCGATAACTAACTTCTCAATCCTCGGAAGAGAGTTCGGTTTGATAACTATCTCTGTTCTAGCTACTTTCGATCGTCTTGGAATGGTTGGCCCTATAGATTATACTCGTTTTAAGCTTTGCTAAAAACCTTCCCTTTATGAAATAGTGATTAGGCGATTCACTTATGCAACTTCAGTGGATTGATTCCAACTGAATATCAGTGAAAAGTATGCTTTCAAAACAAGTCAATGCAATAGATTAAAATGACGGATAAGGAAAGCAATAAAGAACACAAGAATTATAGTGGTTCGGAGAGACTCAAGCTCCTACGTCCACTCTCCCGACTCTTGAGAAATTCACTATCAACTTCGAGCTTTTCGACTACCTCGTAGTTTACTTACTCAACTTCGGCCGAGTTTTTACGACTACTCCACGTGGTTTACTTACTCAACCCGACCTTGAGTTTTTACGACTACCTCCGTAGTTTACTTACTTAATCACACACAAGCTTTTTTGGACTACCCTCAGAGCTTACTAACTTCTCCTCTAGAGTTTTTAAAACTACTCCGCGTAGTTTACTAACTCTTTACAACTCTTTCTCACCAACAAACACACTCCAAATTACCTTCTCAAGGGTTTTGGGGGTTTCTCGGTTGGTTTCCAACTAGGATGAGATATCATTTACAATGAAGCACAATCTGCAAAGGGTTAGGATATCTCGACTAAGCTTTGGATAAATCTTATCAAGCTAGGCTTAGTATAGTGAGCTCTCTTCAATATAGAAGCACTTGGGAAATTCAAGGTTTTTCGAGTGCTTTCACTTTTACAAGAATAAGTTTGAGCTCTTGAGTTGCGTATAAATTTCCCGTAACCTTACAATGTAGAGGGTCACCCAAGATTTATAGGCATACACCAAGGTCACTCTTAAAAACTATCGATTTGGAGAGATAGCCCGTGAGTTCCCTCTTGTGGTGTGTGAAATGGCTATATTTAGGGTTTGAAACTCCCTAACACGTTTTAGGCAATAGCCTTTCATGTAGCCGGTCTTCACTTTTTGCAGTCTGGAACTTTTGTATATCTGACATCCTTTTTTCATGACACATCACCGACATGTCGATGTCGATATAATAATCGTCGTTTTCCTCTTTTTGACTTTTTGTCTCCGGTTAAAGGTAGACACCTTCAACGGCTCTTTAGGTTACAAACTCTGAGTTTGATATAACCTTAACAACACTTCTGACTTAGTTCCTTTTGTCTGCATTTGAATGTCTTGGCAATATCTAACTTCTTAAGAAATCGCGATCTTCTCAGTATTGCATCCTTTAGATAGATATTATCAGTGCCTCGAAACACTCGAGTTCATCTTGAGCATTCAAGACATTCTTGAGTCTTGATTATCGTGCCTTGATACTCTTGATCTTGATTCTTCGTTCTTACATCTTACGTGTCTTGAGTCTTACGAGTCTTGAGTCTTCGAGTCTTCGACGTCTTACGAGTCTTCACAGATATATCTTTGGTTGATATCTTTGAGTCTTCGTCTTTGAGTCTTGATTACTTAGTATCATCTTTGAGTCTTGATATCTCAGTTTCATCCTGAAACTTCGGATACTTCAGAAACATACTGAGTTCTTCAGAGTCTTCAGAACCTATCCTGAACTATATCTGCTGACTATACATTTTGCAGATAACATCCTGAATACTCTAAAACTGAATCCTGACTCAACTATCAAGATCATTCTGAACATGTCATACTTAGGGGTTTTGGGATCTTAATCAAAATCATATATCTTTATTAAATTCATCTCCCAACACCCTACACACTCAAACTACCTAACAAAAGGGTTTGAGTTTTGGTTGGTTTCCAACTAAGATGAGATATCCTTTTATAATAAACACAAGGTAAAAGGCTAGGATATCTCTAACTAAGCTTTGAATATGCTTGAATCTAGGCTTAGTGAATGAGCTCTCTTCAAAGATGAAACACTTAGGAAATTCTTAGGGTTTCGAGTGCTTCATAATGTAAACTTGAATACGAATAAGCTCTGGAGTTGCTTGATTTCCCGTAACTTTGCAATGGTGAAGGTCTGGTATTTATAGGCAACTCACCAAGGTCACTCTTGAAAAACTATCCGTTGGAAGAGATAGCATCAAGAGTTTCCTTATTTGGTAGTAATGAACGGCTATTTTAGGGTTTGTACACTCCCTTGCATAGTTTGGGTAAGAAGTAACCAAGGCAGCCAATCACTACTTTCTGTGAACTGCGAGATATCAGTCCTGACATTTCCTCAGAGATATGTCGCTTTCAATGTCAGTAAAGTACGCTATTGTCGCCTCCTCATTGGTCGAATTCTTCCATTGAACAGAGACAAACAAAATGGCTTTTTTAAGTCAACTACAGTGAACAGATATGCTCCTTAATGTTCATGAATGTATAACATTCTCTTTGTTTGTACTAAGAATTAACAAAATACTATTTACTCAAAAATAGTTGTTCAGGGTCTTCTGGGTCAGTACAAAACTGTCTTCAGGATCTTCAGTTTTCAGGATCTTAACTCTTCAGGGTCTTCTGATGTGTCCCTATCTATCCGGATCTATATCTACTGACTATACATGGTGCAGATAGTTCTGATCCTATCAACTATAGAAAACCTGATCCTGATCTACTAGAATGTTCTGATACGTATCACACTCATGGGTTTTTGGATCTAATCAAAATCTTTATTAAATTCATCTCCCAACAGTCGATCCACAGGAAACGTAGAATAATAATTATGTTAATTGTATGAATTTATGGGGACAAACATACAACACGAAAAGGGGGGATTGGATTGGTTTTCTATAACTACTAATAAAAATAATAAGTTACTACGAAACTAACAATTAATCTAATAAGAAAATTTTAATAAATAAAAAGGTATTTCAATTCATAGTTCATTCATCCCTCGACTTTAATGTTGTTAACTGACATCGACGTTTACTCTATTTAACTTTAGGATTAATGTCCCTCAGTAGTCAACAAGCTCTGGGTACCGGTTATTATCCCTTAATTATACTCAATTGAAATAAGCTCTCCAACGATTCTTTTTAACTGAACAGTGTAGATACGATCTAAATTTAATCCAGCTAAAAGCATTAAACTTTAGGATAAAGGACAAACAAATTCTCGAATACGCAAACTCGATTCGAAAGAACCCGATTTAAATCACCCTAGCAAAATACTAGTTGCTACCAATTGTCATAAATCTTCAACAATTACGGATGACAAATTCATGAACTAGCTAACACACAAGAATAACCTAACCTAGGTGATCAATCTAAATTAAATATCCAAGTACGTTGAAAGTTAAAATAGATGAAATAAATAATCTCAAGATAAATATTATAAACGTCTCAGATCAAATAACACATTAAAATACGAGTTAAGAAATCCCTGAAATTGAAATAAAATTACTAAATAAACATGGTTGCCAGGATTTCTCCCAAGCTTCGCGTGCCCCTCTCAGAACTGCCGTGTCCTGCTTTCTCTCGGAATTGAAAAAACTCCCGTCTGACTCCCAAAAGTTAGGCTTATATACTAGGTTTTATAAGCCCCTCCAACGGGAATTAATTTACTCCTTATATATCTCATGACTTAATTAAGTCGGCTAAAGTTGGAGTTAAAAGATCTTAGGCCTAAATTCAATACTCCTCTTACATACTGCTCGGTGAGTTGCTAATAAAGTGACCACTGGGCTGCTTTTTTTTTTTTATGTGGGCTGATTTTTTGTTGGGGCTGCTCACTCCAAAACAATATTCCATAAAAGGCACTTAAATTCACCATAAATACAAGAAATAAATCAAGCATGGAATAATATTATCAAAACACACATAAGTTATTAGTCATGTCATTTTAATACAAATGAGTCCAATAAATTGCACTTTAATCTATTAAAAATAAACATAATTTCCTACTTACCAAATATCTCCACATTTAAATCTTTACTTGTCCTCAAGTAAAACAACATCAAAAGAGTGACAACGGAGAAGCCAAGAAATTCGCTCAGGTCCTTTCTACACACAAAACGTGACACTAAAGCAAAGTAGCAACTCATGAAATCCCGGACTAAGGTCAATGCAATTAGAAATCGTGAACTTTTGATAGCTTTCACTCAAGTTCCCGAAATCATTTATGATAGATCCTCAATTCCTTGACTAGTTAAACCCCTTACCACACTTCAACCCCCTTACTATACACTTCATCTAAAATAGGTAGCTTCAACAAACTCTACGTCCTAGTGTATCCCCTATCTCCTTATTTTTTTTCTAAGGTCTGCAGCATCACTCTACTTGTCGGGTTTTAGCTCTAATTGTATCCGACTTTGACACGTTCGAACCCCCGAAAGCAGGCAGCTGTCTCAGCACCCTTTTTTTTCCCAAAACCGCAACTTCACTCCATCATTAGGTTGTAGCTCGAATTCATTCTTCTTCTTTTTCTCTTTTTTTTTTGTTTTTTCTTTTTTTTTCTTCGAGACCCTAAAAATGGGCAGTTGTACCGACTTTTTGTTTGTACACAATTTTTCAACTAAACTCCTTTTTCTCCATACCACATCAATTTTTTATTTTTTTCCAACCTTAAGGGTTACACCACGAATGCATCATTTATCAAACAACCTAATTAGACTACTTTAATTATAAGAGATCAAAGCACAACTTAGGATCATAACCCATCAATTCGCCAATTTACTATCATAAACTCAAACAGACCCTCTCATGAAACCTTCATCTACTCACAACCTCCACATGCATCAAACAAAGTAAATTTAACCAGAACTCCACAATGTACCACCAAGCAATAATATCACATTCATATAAAAATAACACTCGGCTCAACATCGCGACTCAACTTCTCCATGCACAGCCAAAAATATATCAATGTCTCTCCCCCCACACTTAATATGTTGCTTGTCCTCAAGCAACAAAAATAAATGTGCACAAGGAAGAAAAGACAAGAAAAGGAAGAGTATCACCGGATAAACTGGAGAGTGTATGTGCAACTAGGAATCCATCATTCTCATTCATTTCAAGCACTGGAGAGCCTGCGACAAAATTGAGAAAGACACACGAAGAAGACAACCAAAAACAATAAAAATAAAAATAAAACGAAAAAAATAAAATAAAATACGGGCTGCCTCCCGTAGAGCGCTTTTGTTTAACGTCTTTTATCTCGACAACCAATAACTATCTTTCACGTGATAGGAGTGAAGTAATCCTTTCGATCAAATGTCAATTTGTGTTGACGAACAGTACTCCCTCCAATTATGATCTTCTCTTTCCCATTTAGGCTTCGGTAGTTGGTGAGTAACTCCCTTAAGAACATAAAATATCCCAAAATTTGCTTCATCGGCTCAAATAGGGGTACATAAACCTCACTCGTCTTGAATACATCAACCGCCAAATATTCTTTGATGACATCTTTCACTACTTCTTGGAACCTGCATGAGAATGAAGGTGAATTAGGAATAATAGGAATTGACTGGGAGAAGAGTACCTCATCTTTCATTCCAGCAGTTTTGACACTGGGTAACCCAGTGTCAGTTTCTGCAGACTGTTTCACACTGGGTAACCCAGTGTCAATCTGTCCAGAAACTTGATCCTTATTCTCCTCGATTTTCGTTGAAGACATGGACTCTTTGACTTCCTCCAACTGTCTTTCACCACTAACTGTGACAAAATTTGAGTTTTTGGGATTAATTTCTGGTTGGGATGACAATTTCCCATCAGTTTGCGCCTGCAATCAATTGACTGTGGTGATAAGTTGACTCGCTTGCATCTCCAAGTTCTTGAATGTCTGGTTCATCTATTGCATACTCTCATGAAGTTGTAGATTGTTGGAAGCGAGTAGTGTGAGCATTTCCTTCATTGATTGCTCTGTTCTTTTCTCATCATTGTTCCACCAACCATTATCATCAGTCTCAAAAACTCTAGGCACATGATCTTGATATGGCTGTCATTGATCGTTCCCGTAGTAAGTGCCTTGGTAATTCTCATACCGAAGATTAGGATAGTCACACCACCCTGAATTGTAAGTGTCAGCATATGGATCATAATAGGGCTCATGTGGAGGAAATGAGATTGGACAATTAGTAGTGGAATGATATGGTGTTGCACAAAGTAAGCCTGAACTAATTCTATGATTGTTTCCAAAGAAGAATTGCTCCATAACTGTGAATAACTAAGTCAATGAGGCACCTGAAAAAGAGAGAAACACGTGAAATCGAACAAAAAAATGAAAGAAAAAGGAAAAAAATTGAACAAAAAAGAGCTGCAAAAGATTTCATTTTAGAATGTGACCTTTGGGTAACCAGGTTTCAAAATTGTAGAAAATTGCAAATGGACCTAAAATAACGGCGGATTACGGGGGTGGAAAATTAACGACTAAAACACTAAAATACTAAAAAAAAAAAAAAAAAATAAGCTCCCACAAATCACACACAAAAAGCACAAAATTAATTCACACCGTTCCCCGGCAACGGCGCTAAAATTTGACCCCATTGTCGAGGTGCGATAAAAATAAATACCCTATTCTACCTTATTACTCGTAGTAGTGGTAAGTAAGGGGTCGATCCACAGGGAACATAGAATAATTATTATGTTAATTGTATGAATTTATGGGGAAAAACATACAACACGAAAAGGGGAGATTGAATTGGTTTTCTATAACTACTAATAAAAATAATAAATTACTATGAAACTAACAATTAATCTAATAAGAAAAATTCAATAAATAAAAAGGTATTTCAATTCACAGTTCATTCATCCCTCGACTTTATTGTTGTTAACTGACATCAACGTTTACTCTATTTAACTTTAGGATTAATGTCCCTCAGTAGTCAACAATTATTTAAAGTCAATATGTTCGGCATACCACTGTACAGATGTTTGAATCACAAATAGTCTCGTAACTTTAGCCTCAAATAGATTTAGTCCCATAAATAATTAGTTTTTCTTATCGTCGATTTAGTCTCAATAACTTTTACAATGTTCAATTTTAGTCCCAAATAGATCTGTTAGCTAAAAACGACGTCATTTTTGCATTGTGTATTTGACTAATTCTTGTCGATCTTGGTTTACCCTGCCGTTGGGATGAATGGACAAACATTTAACTCAATTGAAATAAGCTCTCCAACGATTCTTTTTAACTGAACATTCTAGATACGATCTAAAATTTAATCCAGCTAAAAGCATTAAACTTTAGGATAAAGGACAAACAAATTCCCGAATACGCAAGCTCGATTCGAAAGAACCCGATTTAAATCACCCTAGCAAAATACTAGTTGCTACCAGTTGCCATAAATCTGCAACAATTACGGATTACAAATTCATGAACTAGCTAACACACAAGAATAATCTAACCTAGGTGATCAATCTAAATTAAATATCCAAGTACGTTAAAAGTTAAAATAGATGAAATAAATAATCCCAAGATAAATATTGTAAACGTCTCAGATCAAATAACAGGCATTAAAATACGAGTACAGAAATCCCTGGAATTGAAATAAAATTACTAAGTAAACATGGTTGCCAGGATTTCTCCTAAGCGACGCGTGCCTCCTCTCAAAACTGTCGTGTCCTGCTTTCTCTCGGAATTGAAAAAACTCCTGTCTGACTCCCAAAAGTGAGGCTTATATACTGTTGGGGAATTAATTGCCCGGATCTATTCGGGATGAATATTTAAATACAAATTTAATTCTAACAATTATTACTAGCATGAATTAATCCTATATTAATTCAAACAATAATTCAACAACAAATCATGCATACAACTTCGTCACATAAATCCTACGCATGTGGAATAGCTAGGAGTTTACGTGAACTAACCTCTTGGAGTGACAACCATTGAGAAGATGGATCTTGTTCACACGAACACACCAAAAAGTCATCCCAAGTATTCCCAAGTCCTTGCTCGACAATCCGGTGGTAGGACACTCGCGAACAATTAACAAAAGGGAAATATAAAATTATGTTGCACCACCTTTGTGGATTTCTAATTTTTCCAACACATGAAATTGCATTGGGGATGAAAAATTCATCCCCTATTTATAATACTAAGGGGGGCAAAATTTCTAGGGTTTTAGGGGAGATTGGGAAATTTCATTGCTTCTTCTCCAAGAAACAATCTTGAATATATCCAATATATTCTATTTCCCAATATATCTCCCAAATAAAATCTTCCCCTCCTTATGTTATGGAATTTTCAAAAATTCCATTATGAATAGCCAAGTGGGAGATTTATTGAATTTAATGAGATAATCTTGTATTCCAAAAATACTTATCCTCATTCCATAATGTTGTGTTCGATATAATAAATCAGGATTAATCGAACATCAAAGAGCGACACGTGTAATGTTTGAATATAATAATCATGCCCGGTGGGCGAGTTACTTTTTGTTCATAATTTTCGAATGTTCGAACTTAAATCTCCCGAAAAAATCTTAAAAGCTATTTAAAAGTCCAACAACAAAAAGATTAATTTTAAAAGAGCGTCCCTACGAGGCGACGTTTATATTCAATCTAGAAGATGAAGTTTTAACAACACCACGGAGTTCTTGCATGGTCCAAAGAATCCAAAGACATGCTTTTTAATCCAAATCATGCTTGACAAAGTATGATAAATGGAAGTAAAAAGAGGGAAAAAAGGGTTGGTTGATAAAAAATAATCCCCAGAAAAAAGCCTACAAAAAATTCCCTGAGAGGTGAGGAATAGAAAAATTAGAGTGTTCATCCACATATATGAAAAACCACCGGAACTCATTCGACAACCCCTGCATGATTCATCTTCATAAGATGTATCAAGAACTTTTCTCAAGATTACATCCCGGCTTGGTATGCCCCCCAGAGTAGTCTTTTATTATTTAACCGGGTCAACAAATCCATCTTATTTATTGCTTATTTTACACGATATGTTTTGTTTGCGATCGTAATTAAATTAGCCACATAATATTCATCAATCAAAATTACTCGCGAAATTGGCGCTTAGGGTGCGGGAAAAATCAACTCATACACGAACCCTTAGTTAGTCAAAAGAAATATAATGCCTCAATCTAGAACACCCAAACGGAGAGGTCGAACAAAGCCAACCATATGACCGAAAAAAGGCCAAATAACCTCATAAAGATCAAAGCGGCGAATTATTAATCTTGAGGATATATAAATGATCCCAAAAAAAGCAATCACTTTCTTGTTGCGAGCACAGAAAAGAGAGGGATTAGAGGCTCAAAAGCGGAAGAGCAACACTCACATACACCCAAAAAAAAAAAATCGCAAAGCGGACTAGTAAAAAAGCCGATGATATGTTGGATGACGAAATTGGTCTAACCATCGGCGTTTGACGTTTGAGGCTCTCCGCCAAAGACCAAATCGGCAATAATAAAGCACGGATCCGGAAAAGAGACATCCGGTAGAGGTGCCCGTTCAGATCTTCAAAAGCATCCAGACAATCGAACAAATATCGGCGGGAACAAAGTTGTCTATCCATCACCGATTGGGTAATCAAGGACAAACTTGGAAATATCCCCCCATCACGAAATGATCCACGAGATCCTCATGATGGGAAACAGCCCCAATCTAAGTCTATCGCCGCGAAATTTGCGAAAATGCAAAAAACCATCGTGGAATTACAAAGCCCGATCGCCGCGACTAAAAGCTACCCTCGAATCTTTATCTCCATCGATCATGGCGGCCGAAGTCCAAGAGAAAGTCGCAAAGTCCCGACCACCAATTCCTATTTTCGATGCCCAAGAAATCTCGGCAAATTTTAGACTTTATGATCGCGATGGGGGCTACAGATGCGACCGATCTTTAATCATTCCCCATGACTTTGGGAGATCGAGCACATAGGTGGTTTACCACTTTACCCGCGAATCCATCACATCTTTCGCAACGACAATTTTTGTCCCATTTCTGTCCATGTATTGCTCGCCTGCTAAAAAACAAAGGTTGGCGATTTTTCCCAATTAAAAGGTGAGTCCGATCGGTCATACATAGAAAGATTTGATAAATGTTTATATGATGGAGCCCCATTGAAGAGGATGCTAAGATCCTCGCGGTGGTCGGAGGTCCCTTAAATAAATCATGTGGAAAGGCCATGCATCAAGATTGGCGAACTCATACTCGAGTTTAGAAGCGGCGGCTAAAATTATAGCCATGCAAGATTTGCTCGCACAATCACAATTGAGACAGAGCCATCGCTAGAAAGCTTTGAAAAGAAAACAATGAATGAAGGGGGTACAGATCCTCAACCTCCTTCAAACCTTTTGAACAAAGAAAGTAACGGCTTTTGAACGTCTCGTAAACTATCTTTAATCAAATCAAAGATCGGGACATGTTGGACAAAGCCAAAAGGATTGTAATGGATAAGCGTCGACTTAAACGCTTCCAAATATTGTAATTATCACGAGTACATCGACACAATCTGAAATTGCCGTGATTTACTCCGCCAACTTTGGAAGTCAGATGAAGAAAATCGTCTTTCCCGTTCTTAAAAAAGCCAAATAACGAGGATTCGCGAAAGCGTAAAGGATAGAAGACCGAAGCGGAAAGCGGAAGGCCGAACAAACATTTGACAAAGATCCCGAAGAATTACGCAAGAGATCTCAAACGTCCAAAAAGAGGGCCTCCTACTATTGGAAGAGGTCGAAAAGTCAAAAATCCAAATGATTAAATCCCGAATATGGACTGTGGGTGGATGTTACCAGCGCCAACGTTATCTATTGACGTAAAAGATGGAGATCGTGCCATTCCATCGTAAAGGTGGCGAACACATCATCCATTCCCCCACCTACACACCAAATCATTTTCTCGGAATCTCGACGGGATTATAACTCCCCATAACGACTCCTAACCATCGATTAGTCTCCTGATTGAAGGTACATCGCCTCTTAGTTGATCTTTCATTTTGTTCGTTAATACCCTTCGCCGGATGGAAAAACAAGTTGGGGATTTGAGCGGTTATATTGAACCATGTAATCATACTATATTGGGTTTTAGGAAGTTCATCACCCCACCCGACCCTATGGTATGATTAGGTTAGGAGTCGAAGAGTCAACTTTGAATTCGGACATTAGGCGAACTAGAATGTTAGATTTTGTAATCGTCGATGCTCGATCCACTTATAACGGGTTTCTAGGTCGCCTGCTTTATTCTAAATTCAAAAGCGGCTTTTCCCGCGACATATTGTGTTAAATTTCCGACACAAGATGGAACAGGGGAGTGTAAAAGGAGATCAAAAGAAGGCACGATTGTTTCTTTGTCATGTGTGCGGAAAAAAACAAAATATGGTTAACATGATGGAACAAACGGGGGGAGATTGGTGAGTCAAGCCCCGAAAGTGAAAACACCGCCTAAATGTCTCCCCGAACACGAAGTTCGGGCGAAAGCATAACCATTCGAGCAAATACTAAGGCGTGAACATAAACGTCGGAAAGACGACTAATTCCCCGATCTCCTAGAACAAATGAATATTGATCGGCCGAACGAGCAAAGCGGACTTAGAGCCTTAGGTTTTGAACCCATGGAGGTTGATGATGAGCCCCGAGGATCCATTCAAGACCCTCGGTGGAAAAAAAAAAAGCGGCGACTCTGTCGAGCAACCGGAACCAATCAATGTCGACCCGACGGAACACAAGTTAGAAGTGTTTTAATCCGAATGAAAATAATTACTTACCTTCAAACAAATTTAGATGTGTTCGCGATGGTCACACGGGGACATGGTTGGAATAGATCCGATGCCCGCCAATCCCTCAACCTTGATCCAATACAAGCTCCATCCGTAAACGTAAAAATTTAGTCCTAAAAAATATCTATGAATAGTGAAATCAAAAAGTCGCTTCGATAACAAACCGATCCGGAGGTAAAATGCCCAAGATGGCTTGCATAACCCCATGTTTTCGCAAGTCAAATGGATCTTGGAGATTGTGTATCGATTTCAATTAAAAAAGATAATTTTCCGATGCCCCACATTGATTATTTGGTTGATAATCTGATGACCCATGAACTCATGACATTTATGGATCGTTAATCACCAAATACCAATGCATCCGGACGATCAAAAGAATATACAATTCTTGAAAAAACATATCTTTGCCATTCGGATTAAAGAATGCCGAACAACGTATCAACGTTTGGTGAACAAGATGTTCACGAACACATCGGCCGAACAATCGAGGTATATATTGATGATATTGTGGTTAAGAAACATAAGGAAGACCACATCACCCACCTCGCACAAACGTTTGATATATTGAGGAAGTATAATATGAAGTTAAATCCCAAGAAATGCGGTTTTGGGATTCATTCAGTGAAATTCCTCGGACACATGGTTAGTCAATCGGGGATTGATGCAAACCCATCAAAGATTCAAGCAATGCTCGATATGCAAGCCCCCGAAAATGTGAAAGAGGTCCAAAAGTTAACCGGACGATTAGCCTTAAAAACCTTATATCACGAAAATGGGGACAAATGTAAACCTTTCTTTGATGCATTAAAGAAGGGGAAATTTCATGGACCGAGCATTGCGGAATCGTTTGAATCATTAAAGCAATACCTTGCGGATACTTTCAAACCTTTATCTTTATCCTGGTGAACAACTTATTTGTATCTCGCTGCATCAACATGCGATCGATCTTTGTGACTTTCGTCTGAAGACAACGCATTTACCCATTTATTATGTTAGCCAAGTCTTTAAAAAAGCCGAAACTCCGGTATCCTCCGTTGGAAAAATTAACATGTGCTTTGCGACCATATTTTTTCGACCAATTTGAGGTATTGACTACGTTTCCATTAAAGTCCTCCACCGACCGGATACTTGGGCGATTGCTCAAATGGGCGGTGGAGTTAGGACAATTCGGCATTACTTTTTGCTCCAACAAAATGAAGGGCCAAGCTATGGCGATTTCATGGTTGAGTTGACATATCCACAAATTCTGGCGAAAATTGTCGATCAACCATGGCACATGTATGTTGATGGATCATCAACAAGTTCAAAAGCCCCAGCGATCGTAGTTCTCATTTAACTAGGCAAACGTTTACTTGACCATTCGATTTGATTTTCCAAATTTACAAATAATGAGGTTTGAATATGAAGCTTTGATCATTGGACTACAAATGGCAATGACAATAGGAATTCAAAGGCGATGATCTATAGCGATTCTCGGTAATCGTTTATCAAGTAACAAATATGAGGCCCGAGGCGAACAAATGGCACAATATCAACAACTAGCAAAAGAGTTGTTCGAGCATTTTGACCAAGTTTTCATTGAACAATTACCACGATTGGGTAATTAGCTTCGCGATGCTTTACGCTGGCAATTATTAGTGACGAACACAACGTATACATTGTGATCGTCACGGCTATATACTCGGTTCGAGTTGCGATCATACGGATAACAAGTTTAACAAGAAACTTGGATGACTCGAATAATGAGTTATTTACAAAAGGACTTCTCCCGAAAATAAAGCACAAACAACTCGCCTCATTACCTCTGCTCGATATACTTATTATAGACGAGCATTTGTACAAAAAAAGCTTCTCTCTTCCACTTTTGAAGTGTATTACTCTGAAGAGGACATGTACTTTTCAAATCCATGATGGAATATGCGGAAATCATACAGTGGGCTCGCCTTTAAAATAATCGAGCAAGGTTATTATTGGCCAACCCTTAGAAAGGATTCACTTGCATATGCTCGTGCATGTTATCAGTGCCAGGTACATGCACCACTCATTCATAGCCCACCTGAAGAGTTAGTATCAGTTTATAGTCCATGGCCATTTGCTAAATGGGGATCGATTTAATCGGCCCATTTCCTACTCGGGGAGTTAGATATCTTTGTGGTAGCCGTTGATTATTATACTAAATGGGCGTAACCAGGCAATTGTTAAAATCACCGAACAAAGGATGTGGAACTTTGTTTGGAAAAACATCATCTGTCGATTTGGGCTTCCCCAATCATTGGTCACGGATAACGGCAAACAATTCGATGGAAGTGAATTCGAGACAAAATTGTGCTCTTTGGGGATTAAAAAGCACTACTCAACTCCGTATTCCCCATCAAATGGTCAAGTCGAAGTTAAGTTAATAAAATTATCAAGCATACCCTCAAGGCTAGACTTGATAATTCCAAGGGGAGGATGGGCGGAAAGAATTGCTTTCAAATATTGTGGGCTTACCAACAACTTTCGAACATCAACTCCAGAGACCCTTTTGCTTTAGCATTTGGTGCATTTCCAAGTCATCGAACAATGACTTTTGGAGAGCATATTAATGACCCGGTAATAATTGAACTGTTGGAAGAAAAGAAGGACGGGGCATTTCAAATCTGCTATGTACAAAAAAAGAGATCGAAAAAGTTTTATAATTCCAAAGTCCGAATCTTGCAGTTTAATGTGGGCGAAATGGTTTTAAAGGCGATCGGTGGGGGTACCAAATTGGTGTTTTTTGCCGAGCATGGGAAGGTCCTTTCGAGTCATCGAGCGTTTATCAAACGGGGCATATGACTTGGAGGACTGAATGGAGTCCCATTGTCTTTACTCGTGGAACGCGTCAAAATTTGAAAAAATATTATCAATAAAAAGCGAGTATAGTATCGACCGAACAAAGTTGAAAACAATAAAAGCGAGCATATTGTTGGCGAGCACAATCAAATCTTCAAAAGTGAGTAGGACGATCTTAAAAGAAGAATATATTATTTTCGATGCATATCTTCAAGGAAAAAGTCGGACAACACTATTGATGTATTGGAGCTACGTGTCGAACGAGTTGTCAATAGAAGATACGGTTTGAGCAAGTTGACAAGTGGTGGCGGCCATGCGAGGTGAGTTAATTCTTTGAGCAAGAGTCATGAAAAGCGAACGGATGTCAAAAAGGAGAGCGAAAATAAGAGAGCTAGCACCGCTTATCTATGCCAAAGACTAGCTTGGGGCGGTTCTATAAATAGGGGCATACTTATGGTTAAGAAAAGCGAAAAAAAAAGGAAAAAAAAAAGATGAAGAAGGAAAAAAAAAAAAAATCTGCGATCCTCGGTAGGAAGATGGTTTAGTATGCCCCCGGGCGTAAAGAATCCGAATTCTCGATTCAAGAATAATTATTTGAATCGAGCATCTATCCCGGATATGAGTTTTTTACCTCACATTCATTACAAAGCACGATGAAGCTTCGTCCCCGGATTCAAGATGCTCGGAAGAGCCATGGTTGCCGCTCCATCGTTACTCAAAAATATGCAAGATAATAAGCCATAAAGTCCCCTATGCATCCCCAAAATCTCCTCCGAAGGGGAGGGATGTCATAGAGTCCACCCAAAAATAAGATGCCGATCTTGGCGCCGCTATTAAGACCTATTTTAAAGCGAAACAGAATGCTTCAATTGCAACCTTATAACTTGTCCGGGAGGGACAAAAGTTTATCTTCTTCCGCTTGAGCATGTTACAAAAAAAGAAAGGGTAAACGTACTGATGTGCCCACATCCTTGTCAACATCAATTCCGCATGGACAAGGTAAGGCCATTCACTACTCAAGACAGATTTAAATTTAAAAACCCCGGTCCGATAACAATAGTTGTGTAATAGATAGTCTTTTTCGGAACGATGTAATAGAATACAAAGTGTTGCAAAAAGAAAAAGAAAGATATTTGTACTTTTGTTCGCTAAAGAGATTCTAGTTCAGTTTATTTGAGGTCGCACAAATCCAACAAACAAAACGAGCCCAGTCTATGTTCACCGATTTAACGTTCCATTCTCGATTCCCGCAAAGAAAAAGCGAGTAATGGGTACGCCAATAAGTTTAATTAGTACTTACAGATACCATAAGTGACGAAAATACGTGGTCGCAGCTTAAATAAGACGGCCCGATTCGCGACCTAAATAAGACGATCACAAGACCAAGAAAGGGGGGGTTCATAAAGTAACCCATCCGTCGCACCTAAATAAGACGATCAACATGATTGCAACGTCAATAAGACAATCAAAACCGAAAAGAAGTCGGGGAGGCGGGCATAAAAGAAACCCAATGTTCAATTCATTCGGAAGAAAAGAGGCAAAAACGAAAACAATAAAGTTTAACGCAAAGCAACTATCGTGCAACACAAGTATCAACATTCATCCTCAACAAACAAAGTTTAGAGGAAACAATTCAATATGAAATTCATTTGTTCAATTGACAAAATATTCGGACAAAAAGAAGAAGTATCAACAAGAAATATATTGTTCAATTAAAAAGTGAAGAAGACAAAATTACACAAGTCTTGTAAAGAAAAAAAGACATCAAGGCATAAAATCAAAACTAGGGTAGATGGAAGAGAAATGTCGAACACATTATGTTCGGTCCCCAACAATTCGGGATGTCCGCATCGATGCTCACGAGGTGCATTTTGCTCGATTCTGGGAGGTTCTTGCTCGTTCGATCGGATTGATCCCAATCCAATATGAAGATTTTGATCGGCAACCTCGGTTTAATGTCCGAAGTTCTCCTCTTCATCGAATTGATCGTCAATTTTGATCCCTTCAGAAGAACGGAAAAAGTCACCGCAGACCATTCAAATCGACATTGGGAGGTTGCGATCCGGAGGGTTATCAACCGTGTCTTCTTTGAAAGTCGATATGAGGGGGCAATTTGCTCATTTGTTGAGTGTGTGGCTAAACATTCCCGATCGAATAAAGATCGGCAAAAAGCAAATATTAGAAGTTAGACATGGAATCAATGTTTATCGTCATGCGACTTTTAGAGTTTTCAAGGCCTAAACGAGTGTTAGTCTCTTCGTCAAATGAACGATGATTGGCCAAGCTCGTTCCTCTCACTTTCCATTTTTTCAACATCAGAAGTTTACGGCTTGGCATTCATTTCTTCTTGAGCTCTTTCATCACCTCCTCCCGAGATCCGATTCGATTACCTCTTTTCGTGTGAAAGCATCCTCTTGAGCTAACGAGCATTCTCCTGAAATTGGCGGGCATCCTCCCGAGCCCGTATGGCGCCACTTGTCTTTATTTGCTCTGAGCCAATTTCAATTCATCCTGGACCTGTTCACTCGATCCGAATAAGTTCTAATTAAAGCCAAATAATTGGCTTGGATGTTATGATATTATAAGCTTTCTCAAAGCGACCATTTGTTTTCTAAGGGTCCTCCAATCATAGTCCACGCTCGAGCGATCCAAGCTTTTTGAACATGCTTTGGAACTCTGCGAACACTTTCGTGATAATTCTTTAGGTCGGGCATTAACCTTACATGTTGACTAAGTGAGTACGTGAAATATCGACCAAAAAACCAAAGAACTTTTTGCACCGCCCACACGAAATTGGATCCCATCCCGGAATGACTTATCTTCGGAGATCGTTGAGTCGATTGAGTCCAAGATCGAGGTCCAATTTTGTGCCAACTTCCATTTCGACAATCTGCGAAATGGGACCAACAACAAGCGGCCCGCTCGACGCCTCGGCGGTGGGGTCCGAGTCGACTGAAGCATCAATGCTTGTTTGAGTTTGCTCGGTTGGCCCTGCTCGATCGACCCTTGTTGTTTCGGGCCTGTTAAGCAGCCTTTCTCGATCTCCACCCTTGGTCTTTCGGTGGTGGAGTTTGTTCGACCCCAAAGCTTTCAAGCTTGTCCAGATTTGGATGAGGGTCGTTTGCCCTTTGCCTCCCTCTACCTTTCATCGCTTTTGAATCCGATTCTGGGCCTTTTTTCCAGCCATCTCGGTGTGTTCAGAAACAATTTGGTCACAACCGAAAAAGCTATAAATAAAAGCTCCAATCAACGGTAACATTAGTACAAAAACAAAAGATTATCCTTCTGGGAAGGGTCAATGGCAACAAGATGGTGAGGAGGCAACAAACCACCTTTCTTTCTCTGTTGGCTATTCAAGGTAATCACGGATCTTTACGAACGAGATTCTAGATCGATCCGCCAAATGTTTCTTTGAAATAAATATTTGTCTCCTTATCCGTCATGCTTGAATCCACAAATAAAAAGTGAGTTAAAATCAGTTCAAATTGAGGAATGAAAGTTACAAAATCACTTACTTCGGTACACTCAAGTCGGTTGGGATGTCCAAACGAGCATTTGCTCGCTTCCTTCGGTTTTCCAATTCTTTTCCAACCATCGATTTTGTTGTCCTCGATAATTTTGCACTTGGCGTTAGCTTGCAAAACAACCACCCATGCTTACGAAGTCAAGTGCACTAACCGAGCAAGTTCACTAGGATAATACCTTGGTTTCATTTTGCCGAACAACGTCAAAAAACTCATGACCATATGCCATCCATTCGGTTTGAGTTGTGTAATGGAAATATTCCATTCCACGAGCAAACGGGTAATTGCCGGATGGAGAGGAAATCGAAGACCAGCCTCCATAGTATCCAAATTCATTTAACAACACAACCCTCGGGGGTTGGTCGGCTCGTTCATCGTGACCGGGTGCCCGAAAAAAAAGACATCTTTAGGGTTTCATAAATTTTATGCGGTGAAATAATATCTACATCAATTATGCTCGCCATTTTGCTCATTGGGTACTCGCTTCTACACTAATCCTATGAGGTTGTTAAGGCAAGCCAAAATTATAACGAGCATTATACTCGCTATATGTTGGATTTGTGAGGAACACCAACAGGTATACCAATTTCGGAGTTTTGCCCACCATCTACACCTATGTTCGATTCGACTAAATTTGCAGTTAAAATTTCCCCCCTTACAGCAGTATTATTTCTATCTACATCAATATTGTCCGTAACCCTAGACCTAATTTGAATATGGGGCGAAGAGTTATAATCAGAATCGTCCGACGAATCATTCTTTCGACAAACCCTATCCGACTCCGTTTGGGCTCTATCGAGTCAAAAGAACGGTAAAAGGTTGTCGAAATTGCCAACGGAATCCTGAATTCGAGGCATTTGCCTCCGATGTATTTACATTATTACGGGGGATTCTACTAATGGGGAAGACACTATAATGGTCGGATTGAATTCATTATAAAGTAGAAGAAGAATCGCGCAAGCACTGAATGAATTTCTTCACGAACAATGAATCCTTCACAAAACTTTCGAATGAGGAAGGCGATAAGAGAGTAGAGGAGAAAGGAAAAAAATTTTAAAGTGGAGAAATAAGATTTAAATAGACACCGGTTTCAAGTTCCAAATTGACGACAAAAACATGGCCAAACATGGCCCAATCATTTTTAAAATTTTGTAGAATACAAAAATTAGTATTGTTGTGTTCGATATAATAAATCGGATTAATCGAACATCAAAGAGCGACCGTGTAATGTTTGAATATAATAATCATGCCCGGTAGCGAGTTATTTTGTTCGCCAACCGATCGGAGTTGCTCGATCGACCTACCGAACAAACGAAACCAGTCAAGATATGTTCGAACTTAAATCTCCGAAAAGCCGACATCTTAAAGGCGGCGATTTAAAAAAGTCCAACCGAACAAAAGATTAATTCGGACGATTAAAAGAAGCGTCCTACGCATTTATCGCGTTTATAAAAAGATCAATCTAGAAGATGAAGTCGAAACGTGGCAACACCAATCGAGTTCTTGCATGGTCCAAAGAATCCAAGACATGCTTTTACCAATCCAAATCATTGATAAATGGAAGTAAAAAGAGGGAAAAAAGGGTTGGTTGATAAAAAATAATCCCAGAGAAATAGCCTACAAAAAATTCCCTGAGAGGTGAGGAATAGAAAAATTAGAGTGTTCATCCACATATATGAAAAACCCTGGAACTCATTCGACAACCTGCATCGATTCATCTTCATAAGATGTATCAAGAACTGTACGTGTAAGGCTCTCAGTACTACATCCTGGCTTGGTATGCCCCCAGAGTAGTCTTTTATTGATTTAACCGGGTCAACAAATCCATCTTATTTACTTTCTTATTTTACACGATATATGTTTTTGTTTTATGAGTCGTAATTAAATTAGCCACATAATATTCATCAACGAAAACGACTCGCGACACATAACAAAATTCAAAGAAAAACTTTCTCCCTCTTTTATTCATAATTTTCGAAAAATTGAAAAATTAGGCAACAATAATTTATTTTATTTTAAACACATTTTTCAGTTATTGGACTTTATGTTTGGGCTACTTAGGAGAAATTAAGATTGGACCTTCCAATGGACTTTGAATTTTCAATATTGAGCCACAATATTATTCAAGCCCATAAATATTAATTAATCCAACTACATAATTAATATTGCACTATCCATCTTAACCCATATTATCAAGTAATATGGCTCCGGTTATTATTTTTTTCCGTGTTTAAGATTATCCAAATCCATTAATTAATTTAGGTCATTTGAAATAGCTTCATATTAATTAACATCTTTTTTCCTTGGTTAAGAACGACTCAACATTATTATCCATACTGAAATTAATTTCACTTGTAAGATTTGGTATGATAAAACTTATGAGCCTCCCAAGGGGACAAATCAAACAAGACGTATGTGCACACGTTTCACCGTATTAAATCTTAGCAATCGTCGTGTAACCAATATCATTGCCCAAGATACAAGGTATTGAATCTCAATGATCCTCTTCCCATCATAAGTCAAAGCAATGGCTATTGATTGAACACGATCCTATTTAAGGGACGGAGATTAAGAAATAATGAACCACTGAGGTCTAATTCTTCTATATTCAGTGCTGAAGAATTTATCCTCTTGTAGGTCCTGTTCAGTGCATCATGATGCACTAGTGCAATCTCTTGGTCAAGACAAGTCAATCTGAGCCTTACACTTCAACCTTTCGCGATGGTTTGTTCATTTCCATCTAGGTCGTGAATGTGTACTTTTAGTTACAGGGGACTGTTAATTTAATCTTCTGTGATCTGGTATCACTAAATTAACTACAATGTAACACGTACTATTTATTGAACAGTTATGCAGTAAATATATGTAACATTCGATGATATTTAAAGTATCAGTGATAAATAATTTATTTCAGTAAATAAGACAGAAATTTAGTGTGGTTATACAAAGTAAAAGCATACTTTCCAATATAACCCCAACATATACTAGGTTTTATAAGCCCCTCCAATGGGCATTAATTTACTCCTTATATATCTCATGACTTAATTAAGTCGGCTAAAGTTGGAGTCAAAAGATCTTAGGCCTAAATCCAATCCTCCTCTTACTTACTGCTAGTGAGTTGCTAATAAAGTGACCACTGGGCTGCTTCTTTTTTTTTCTTTATGTGGGCTGATCTTTATGTTGGGCTGCTCACTCCAAAACAATATTCCATAAAAGGCACCTAAATTCACCATAAATACAAGAAATAAATAAAGCATGAAATAATATCATTAAAACACACATAAATTATTAATCATGTCATTTTAATACAAACGAGTCCAATAAATTGCACTCTAATCTATTAAAAATATACATAATTTCCTACTTACCAGTTCTTCAGCTCGGTCCGATTTTTGGGAAGGTTAGATCGGTTCTGGACTTATCTCAACAAATGCAATTGGCTTGACACTTCTATATCATTTGACTCCACAATTCTCCACCTCAAGTATTTAGAACTCCAAATGCTCATTATTTCTAATTTTCACAGCTGATTTAGTCCACTTCACATGGCCCAAATTTTACCAGCTCAGAGCAATATCTGAACTTACTTCCAGGCAATGCCTTTGTGAGCATATCTGTTGCATTGTCTTCTGTTCCCACTTTTCTGATGTTTATAACACCTTTTTCCACCATGTCTCTTACAAAGTGGAACTTAACACTGATGTGTTTCACTCTTTCATGGAAGACTTGATGCTTCACCAGATAGATGGTACTCTGATTGTCACATAAAATAGTGACACCCTTCTGATCAACTCCTAACTCATGCAGAATTCCCTTCAACCATGTTGCTTCTTTTACTGCTTCTGTGACTGCCATATACTCAGCTTCAGTTGTAGATAATGCTACCACTGGTTGTAATATGGACCTCCAACTCACTGATGTGCCATAGAGTGTGAATATGTAACCTGTTAAGGACTTTCTTGTGTCAATACTCCCTGCGAAATCAGCATCAACAAAGCCTTGCAGAGGCTCTGTCTTCACATCTGTTTTCTCAAACAACAAACCTGATTTTGCTGTCCCACTAACATATTTGAATACCCACTTCAATGCTTGCCAATAAGTTCTTCTTGGATCAGCCATGAATCTACTTACCATGCATGCTCATTGCATAAGCAAGATCAGGCCTGCTACAAACCATAGCATACATTAAGCTTCCAACTCCATTTGCATAGGGCACACTGTCCATCTGCTTTCTTTCTTTGTCACAAGAAGGAGACTGATCTTTACAACTTGAAATGTTGACTAATAGGTGTATTCACTGATTTTGCTTGATGCATGTAAAATCTCTTAAGAACTTGATTAGTGGTGATTTTACTTGAGATTTTGTGTTATTTCATAGCTAGATGTGATGATTCTTGCATGATTTTGTCTATTATATTGTTGGATTTGGTAGAAAAGTTCATCTAAGCTTGTGTGATTGATTTGTGCAGGAATCGGATTGAAAACGAAGATTTTATGAAAAAATGGAGAAAGAGAAGTTGCTCAAGTCGAGCAGCCTTACTCGGGTCGTGCAGGTCCTTAAGGCGGGCTGGTTGAAATGCGATTTTGAAGAAAAAAAACCAACTTTACATGGTGCTCTAGTCGAGCACCTCTGCTCGCCCATTTTGGTCGAGCACGGCAAATGATACAGTGTGTTTAGCCGAGTCTCGAGCTGCTTGACCAAATTCTGGTCGAGGAGACCTACTAGAGTCGAGCAGCCCAAGAAGTTGAATCGCGGTCACGTTTTTCGCCCGTGCTCTACCTCCCTTTGGTCGAGCACCTCTGCTCGAGTCGAGCACGGCCAGAATCTAAAATTCTCAAATCTGACCTAGGGACACGTGCCAGAGGATTCCAAAGCATATATAAAGACCCAACTTCGTTTTTTTATCATTCAACAACTAAAGGGGAAGATAAGGGAGAGAGCAAGTGATACTTTTGAGAGCTGCAACAAATACTTTTCATGTTTTTTACATTTTGCTTCCATAGATAGCTTAGATAGTCATAACATAGCATAGATAGAGTGTTTATTTCAGTTTTGAGCAAGAAACCAAGGAGTATTGATGGAATTTGTATGGATTGGTGCTTGAATTTTAAGAGTAAGGTATTTATTTGTTTCTACTTGTTGTTTATTGCTTATTTTCATATGGGTTTCTTGTTTATTTGCATATTAGCCATGGGTATTGCTTGTAGCACCATGGACTAAGGTCCTTTGTGTTTGGGTGTTTGGAATTGTGTTGATGATTATTTAAATTTCTTTGATTATGGTTGTTTATCTCTATTGATGGTGATCCTTTAGATTAGGGGATTTTACTTGTTCAATTTGGTTGGGTTTGGATATTGGTTTAATTCGTCGAATTTGAGTCAATTATGCTCTATTGCAACGAGAGTTGGATAGAAACATAAGAACTCCCCCTAATTTATATTAGCTACTTTAGTTAACACCTAGAGTGGAGAGTGAAGAGCATATAGGAGAGTTGAACTAAGTATACAGGTGGAAAAACACGGAGTAGTTAGTTAATTAGAGGACCATATTTGTGCAATTACCCGGGCTAGAAAGGGGAGATTCTCCTCCCGATCTTAGGATTTCAATGATATCGGACCCTAGGCTTACCAAGTACGGGAATGGTATATTGTGTAGTGATCGCTCTTAAGGAATAACCGAAAATAGAGGTAAATGCTATAATTAATATTTAATAATCGTCTCACAAGGAAAAACACCTGAACACCTCATCTCACACTTGCAAACAAACTTGTTTGTTGCCTAATCGCTTTCTTGTTGCTTGTTGAATTTTCTTGTTGTTGATCTTTGTTTAGTTGTTAATTTAGTTTTAATTCAAAATTCTAAACATGTTTCACACTATAATCATGCGACAACACATAGCAATTGGGCTATATTCCTTATCCTAGTCCCGTGGATCGATATTTAACCGGGCACACAACGACACCTTCCTTCACTTGGGAAGTAGGTGTGGTAAACACGTGTCAAGAACCTTCTGAATATACCCAGCTTGGGTCAAAACAAGTTTCCTAACAACTTTATTTCTGATAATATCCATTCCCAGAATCCTCTTTGCCTCACCCAAATCTTTCATCTCAAAAGCTTTGCTGAGTTTTCCCTTAATGATCTGGATCCTAGTTGTGCTCTTACTTGCCAGCAACATATCATCAACATACAATAGTAGATAGGTGATAACAGATCCATTTCTTCTTTCTAAGTAAACACAGTTATCATAGGGGCATCTTGAGAATCCAATAGATATCAGAAAGCTATCAAACTTCTTATACCATTGTCTAGGATTTTGCTTCAAGCCATATAAAGATTTCTTCAAGAGACATACCTTACTCTCATTCCCATGAGAGATAAAGCCTTCTGGTTGTGTCATGTTTCTTGACATCTAATTGTTGAAGTTCCAAATCATCTTGAACAACTTTTGCCAATAAGAGCCTTATGGAGCAGTGTTTCACAACTGGTGAGAATACTTCATTGTAGTTTACCCCTTTCCCTCTGTGTGAACCCCCTAGCTACCAATCTAGTCTTCTTGTTCTGTGATCCCCACTTCAATTTTCCTCTTGAAGATCTATCTGCAACTGACTAGCTTCTGATTCTTAGGCTTCTCCACCAATTTCCATGTACAGTTCTTTTTCTAAGGACTGTAACTCTTCTTGCATAGCTAATATCCACTTACTGCTGTCATTGCTGGATATAGCTTCTTTGTAGTCTTTTAGTTCCTGATACTCCACATTTTCTGCAGTGATTAAGGCATATGACACTAGATCAGCATGAGCAAATCTAGCTGGAGGTGTTATGGTTCTTCTCACTCTATCTCTTGCTAATCTGTAATCATTCAGATTATCAGCTTGATCATCCATATGTGCACCATCATCATCATTTTCACCTTCTACAGGTGGTTCATCAGTGACCCTTTCTTCTTCATCTCTGTCTGATATCTCCACCTGAAGTGGAGTGTCCTCATCACCAATGTTTCCATCAACATCTTGAGTACTTCCCTGATGTTTTTATCTCATATGTTCTTCATGAAAGGTCACATCTCTACTCACTATGCATTTCTGATTCCCAGGCTGCAAACACCACAATATATATCCTTTAACACCCTTAGGATAGCCCACAAAGATGCATTTCAGAGCTCTAGGTTCCAGTTTGTCATGTCTGATGTGTGCATAAGCAGTACATCCAAACTATCTCAGTTTTTGAGTAATCAGAAATCCTTCCATACCAAACTTCATCAGGTGTCTTCATCCTTATAGCAGTGGATGGAGACTTATTTATTAGATAACTTGCTTTATCAACAACTTCTCCCCAGAAAATTCTTGAAAGTTTTGCATTAGAGAGCATACATCTCACTCTCTCAAGTAGTGTTCTGTTCATCCTCTCAGCAACTCCATTTTGTTGAGAATTCAATGGGACTGTCTTGTGCCTTGTAATCCCCCCTCTCTGCAGAAGGCTTGAAACTCTTTAGAGAGATACTCCAAGCCATTGTCTGTTCTTAAGTGTTTAAGCTTCTTGCCAAGCTTATTCTCATACTCAGCAACCCATTCCTTAAACTTTCCAAATGCATCACTTTTCAACTTCAAAATGAACACCCAGACCTTTCTTGAAAAATCATAAATAATGGTCATAAAGTATCTGCATCCACCATAAGTTTCTACTCTAGATGGCCCCCAAATATCAGAGTGTACATAATCAAACTTCTCAGAAGTAGAATGCATGCCTTTTGGAAATGGTTTCTTCTTTGACTTACCAAGTACACATTGTTCACATAACTCTAACTTTGATAGACTATTTTCAGAAAACACGCCTTTCTTTGTCAACTCTTGCACGACAAATGTGAGAAAGTCTCTTATGCCACAAAATAGTAATATCTTTACTAACAGTTGCATCAGAGGCACCAAAAACAGTTTCCCCTACTAGAGTGTATAGTCCATTTGCCTTTTCACCCTTCATCACTACCCTGGACTTGTATGAAACCTCTATTTGTGTTGAATTCATACCCAAGTGCATTAAGTGAGCCTAGTGAAATCAAATTTCTCTTAAGATCAGGCACAAATCTCACATTTGTCAATATTCTTATCTTTCCATCAAACATCCCTGATTTTGACAGATCCACTACCCTTAACTTGACAGCTTTCATCATTTCTCAATAACACAAGACCTCCATCATAGAATTTTAAATCTACAAACCAGTGCTCTATAGGACACATATGAAAAGAACAGCCAGAATCAAGCACCCACTCACGAGAGAGTTTGTTGTTACTTACAGTCATGGCCTCTGCACTTTCATAACCTTGTTCAGCAACTGCTGCTTCTGCTTTTGGAGGTTCTTGTGGTTTCTTTTCTTTATCTGGACAATTCTTCTTCAGATGACCAGGTTTGTGGCAGTGGAAGCACTTTCTCTTTTCCACAAAATCAGTACCCTTCTGATCTTGTTTAGTGGATTTTCCATCTTTCTTCTTCTGAAATTTCTTCTTGCCACCCTTGAATTCACATTCAAGCCTTCACCATCCTTTGAAGGTTTCTTGTCATTTTGGATCTGCAGAAACTTTGTCTTGATTGCAGATTGGACTTCATCAAACTTCGGTTGTTCTTGTTTCCCAAACATCAAGGCATCTTTGAAGTTTTCTAGGGACTTAGGCAATGAGTTTAGTAACATCAGAGCCTTGTCATCATCATCCATCTTCACATCTAGACTTTCAAGATCATCCACAAACTGGTTGAACTCATCAAGCTGCTCACTCAAGTTCTTCTCCTCTGTCATCTTGAAACCAAGAAGCTTCTGCTTCATGTAAAGCTTGTTTGACACAGACTTGGTTTGATAAAGGTCTTCCAATATCTTCCACAGATCTATGGCCGTTTTCTCCTTAGAAACTTCCCTTAGGGGCTTATCTCCAAGGCATAGAATTATGGCACTATGAGCCTTCTTCAAAATTTTTGTCTTCTTTGCTTGCTCTGTGACTGCACCAGTGGATGAAGCAGTTGGCCATTCATCAGCGGGCTTCAATGCATTTGCCAAACCGTGTTGAATCAACAAGACCTTCATCTTAATTTTCCAAAGCCCAAAGTCATTCTTTCCATTGAATTTCTCAACATCAAACTTTAGTGATCCCATTTTCTCTCAAGCTTCCCACAGACGGCGCCACTTGTTAGACAATGTCTAATTGAATCACAAGATTCAAGCTCAGAAAATGAAACACACAAAATGAATGAAATCGAAAAATTGCAAAATAAGAACACCAACAGCGATTTGCGTGGTTCGGTTGTAAAACTTACGTCCACGGGATCAGAACACTCTTCACTATCAACAACAAAACAATCTGGAATAGTTACAAGCATCAATTGATCGAGAATTGGATCGAATTGATGATAACACTCAAGAACCCTAACTCTCACAATATGAATATATGAACTACCCAAAATTAACCCCAATTGAGATGATAATTGACAAGCCCGTAACTTCTAGAAGCAAACCCCTAACTGAATTTGGTGAAACAGATCGCCGAAACCGTTCGATTCGTTGCTGCAACACGTGCGCGGCTCCCCCTCCCCCCCCAAAACAGAGTATAACTAACCTGAAGGTTAGTTATGAAACACGACTCGGGCTGGTTTTCCAAGAGTCAGGACGGTTTTCCAACTTGGTGTCTGATTCTTTAGCTCGATCCGATTTTTGGGAAGGTTAGACCGGTTCTGAACTTATCTCAACAAATGCAATTGGTTTGACACTTCTATATCACTTGACTCCACAACTCCTATTGTCAACATGTTATAGATGAGAACAAAAAATTGGAAAAAATATATTCATTCTTGTCCAACGATAAATTAAAAATTACATATCTAGAATTAAAAAATGGTTAAGTTTTGTATGTATTTAGGTGCACCGTGCACTTATAATGCATTTTAGAATTGTGTGACTTGTCATATTGAAAAAGTGCAACTTATTTACACTGAATCGTGCAACTATTAATATGAACAACACTAGAGCAATCTTCATAACCCAACCAACTCGCGAAACTAGAATTTTGGTTCCATCCGGTGTTGGGATGGCTCTAGGAAAACCTTTAGCGTGATTCATATTATGGATTTCAACAAGGTAATCATTTTGAAGCATATTCTCGTCTAATAACACAAATTTGTGTGCTGATTTTGCAGGGGGGTCAGGGATGTCGATGAGACGGGGATGAGGGTTGTATCCCCCAAACATATAACCGGTGAGATTGAGAACGCAAACTGCGTATATAGATTTACGCTCAGGAAAAATAAATTGGGTCGCTGGTTTAAAATGGTCATAATTTTTTTCCATATCGACACGATCTATATCTACCAGATATACTTTTACCTCATAAGCCCTGTCGCTGTCATCCATCATCGAATGGCAAACAATCCCGACTTTTCTTGGAGCTGTTGCACAAATTGCTTCGGATTCTGACCGCTGCTTTTTGACAGGTCGATTATCCATTGAGTTTTGAAACTGTGGTGAGATTGAGAGAGAAAGGGAGGGATGCGGACGAGATTCAACGATTGAAAAAAAGAGGGACACTTGGGTGTGATGGAAATTAGGGCTATGAAAACTCGTAAGAGAAGGAATAGTGAATTAATTGATTAATAATGAAGGAGAAGGTTATATAAATTTATTACTATTGGTTTCAATAAGAACGAGTCTCCCGTGCATTTCATAATGTATTTTAGAAAATATACAACTTGTTTCACTGAAACGTACAACCTGTGTTCGTGAAATAAGTTGCATGTTTCAGTATAAAAAAAATTGCATCCGAGTTGATTAGAGATTCTAGTTTAAAGTGGGATATTAACTATTTAGGATTTTGAGATTGCAGGGTGCGAAATTGCGAATCAAGTCATAAGGCGTTTTTAAAGTGTTTTTGCTCTGCAGTTTCTTTGTGCTATTTTCTTATTCTCAATAAAAGCATCAGTTGAGGTTATCAAATTTATTCCAATCCTATACCTTCATTATAATCTATACAATTGGTATAAGTGGGTAGTATGACCATAAAAAAAAAACTGTGATTCAAGTTGATAAAAGTTAAAATAATACTCCCTCCGTTCCTTAACAACTTGTACGTTTACTGTTTTCTCGTGTTTTAGGGATCAAGTTTTTTATCAATATTTGAAATGATAAAATAATTTTTAAAGATACATATAATAGATGAGATGTAGATCTATAATACCTCACTTTAAAAATCATTTTATCTTTTGAAATATTAATAAAAAAACTCGCTAACTAAAACACAAGAAAAAAGTAGGTGTGCAAATTGCTAAGGGACGGATGGAGTAGTAAAGAAGATGAAAAACAGTAGAAATTCACTCAAATTAACAAATCTTTCATGCTTCATCTGCAAAAACAATTCACATGCAACAAAACCTCGTAATAATTCACAAGCTTATTTGGCATGATACACGAGTTAGACACAAATGGTTCATACACAGTGAGATTCACATAATGTATTGATGAATAGAAATGTTGTGTTGTAAAGAATTTGCAAGGACCAGCAACAAGTATTGATGAGGCAGGAAACTTGTTAACAAGTGTTTAGACAATATACAAAGGAGCAAAAGTCCCTCAACTAGAATCATACAACTATTGAACCAGCCGAGGCTGAAGTTTAACGTAGCCTCCACCTATTGAACACAACATAATCTTATAACAACGACATGTGTTTAACCGAAGCTTGCCACTCCCACTCATAACAATGCAGGCAAACATGGTGATGGCAATCTATTAAAGCATGAATCAGAAAGCACATATATCTACTTCTGTTTGTGCTTCCAAAATATGCATCTCATATCATCCAACAGTCATCTCCATTCGATTCGCGACTCAAATAGTAATTGCAAACTAAGTTTAACTTCATATTAGCAAATAATTACCAAATTTTCAATCACAAAACTATAGAGATTGTTTCCAGCCCTGTCTTGTAAACTGAAGGTTCTCAGCCATCAATTTCTCTCCTGTTTCAGGATACTCAAATATGTCTTCCCAAGGCAGAACAGAAGCAAACACAGGGAATTTGGAAAATACCCGACAAGAACAATAATCATTACATACAACCCCGTATAATATGTGTCAATCATCTGTTGTTCAACAAGCAAAGCTCCAAATACGCAGTGGAGATCATTATCAAGAAACAGTTGTTCATCATTTAACAATGGGTAATGGTATCAGATAGAGAATATTACAACAAATGAGAACCAATCAAACTGTTGCTAATGCTTCAAAACTGGAATCCATTTCTAGAGCAAATATAACCAGCCCTGTTTATTTCGAAACAAGATAGCAGAACAAACCTCACAGTGAATGAATCTTGCTCTTTCTTGATTTCATCCACTCTGATTGGCAGAAAGAAGCGCCGCATCTTCAAGCTCCTTTCGCTTCAGATACTGATCCAAAATGGTAAGACGAGCTGTCTCAAATGCAAAGTACCCTATAGCCGAAAAGCAGGCACTGTGAAAAACTCGAGGCCCCATCCCACGTGTGAACCCGACCCACCCTTCTTCCTTAAGTATCTGTTTGATCATAGCAGAAACTCCGCCATACATAGCAGCAGCCACCTTATTCACAGACTCACTATGAGCCTGAGTCATCAGCCTAGTTTTCACCACATCTAATGGGGTTGTCAAAGTAGACGATATCGCCCCTGCTAATGCCCCACAGCAAACACTCTGGTATGGCTCCAAATTGGCCTGTTTGGTTTCCCTCAAAACCGCAGCTTTAAGATATTCAAATGAAGAATAACTCAAAACCCCAGCTGGTAAATTTCTTAGCAATGTGGCACTATACCCCGCATAAAGCCCCAAAATCCCATCTTTCTCCAAAATTCTCAACAAAACCTCATAAGATCTCCCTTTTGCGCCCGCTTGCATTCGTTGAGTGATCAGTTCCTTCGGCACCATAATTGCTGATGATACTATGTTCCCCATTGCACCAGCTGTGGGAGGAATCAACAATGGCGGAAACTTCTCAATTTTCAACAAAATCGATTTACCAAACTCACAAGTACCGAAGTAAACCGCGGACGAAAATGTCGACCCAACAATGACAGCAGAAACCCGCTGTAGAAACCCAGAATTCCCCTGTTCTGAAAAGTCTTAACAACGACATCAAACGCGCCGTTGTAAATCTCCGATGCCCCTTTTGTTTGGAGCTTGGTTTTGATCATGTCGAGCGGGTGGAGACAAACGTAAGTGAAAGCTCCGGCAATTCCGCCGGCGCCGGTGGTGGATGAGAATTTCGGACATGGTTTGGGAATTTTAGCGAACACCTTGTGTGCAGGTGAATTGGCGTTGAGGTTTATGCTTTGGGGAGTCGAGGTGGAAATGAGGGTGTTGAGATTGTTGAATTCGGAATTGAATTCAACGAGACTGTGAGAAGAACGCGAAGGGGAGACGAAGATCAGAGCTTTGCCGGATGAATTTTCCATTGAAGCGGTTTTTGGTGGTTTGAATTGAGTGCAGCGAGGTAGGTATAACGCCTGGTGGTTCGATTGAGGGGGATTGAAAATTGGGATTGTTTGGATACGAGTAGATGGCGAATGGCCGATTTGACATTGGTAGGGATATAATCAAATCAAGTCAAACCCTGAATACGTTACTTTCGTGATCCATGTGTGCGGTGAAAATCGTGACTTTAAAATTCTATAAATTTTAAAGTATTGATAAATTAGTAAAAAAATATCATGTGTTTGTTTGAAATTTTGGAGGAGTGAGATTTTCTTTTATGTCAAGTCAATATTTAGGCTATGTTTTGTATGTATTTAAGTGCACCGTGTACTCATAATATATTTTAGAAATCATGCAACTTGTTATATTGAAAGATACAATTTTTTATACTGAATCATGTAATTATTAGTATGAAAAAAAATATTGCACGTTTCAATATAAATAAATTATATTTTTCAATATAATAAATTGCATGGTTCCAAAACGCATTATGAGTCCATGGTGCACCTGGATGCACATGAGACTCACTCCAATATTTAATAGTGATTGATGTTGTATTATTATTGAGAGAGTGAATGATAAAGCCTAATTTTAAATCCTGAATTATTACGGCACCTGGTTTGCAAAATTGTAAGTTCATTCGAGTGAATTCTGAAATAAAGTCGAACTGATTTGTTGAATATCTACAAAAAAAAAATGAGCGAGACTCGAGCTGATTTATTGAATATCTACAAAAAAAAAATCAAACTTAATCAAACCTATACAAATCTAATCGAGCTTAGCAATATCAAATTTATATTAAAATTTTCATCAATTAATGAGCATGTTCACATACTAAATACTATTAAACCTAGGTTTATTTGTTTAAATTGACGAGTTTTATTAAACGAGCTTCAACGAATATTTAACGAGCTGAATTTCGAGTAGTTCAAGAACATCTTGATTTAAATAAAATTGGCGTGTTTGGATAAGAGCACAAGGGAAATTGGGCGGCGTGTTTGGATACGAGCAGATGGGAAATTGGCCCATTGGGAATAGGCTAACATGCTAAATATCGGAAAGTACAAGGGGCCAATTGTAAATTTTAAAGAATTTAACAGGCGAACGGAGAATATAGGGTTTTACAAAGCCACAGCGTCAATTTCAAAGCAGAAGAAGTAGAAGCAGCTGCTCATAACAAACCGCGTTCAACGCCGAACATCGAATCCTCGAAGCAGGTTCAGTTTTATGTACCTTTAAATATCTAATTACCACGAATTCACTTCTTCTTTCGATTCAAGTTCCGGATTTCCTTTTTCCTTGTTAATATTTTTTTTTATTTTTTGCCCCCTTTTCTGTCAAAACTGTGTTTCTATTTGCTCATGAATTGGAATTGACACTTGTTTTCTTTGTGATTCGTTTAAGTGATTTGATATCCTGCTAGCAAGAAACCTTGATTCATGTCCACATTGTAGGTAAATAAATAAAAATCGCGAAATCTGTGTACTCGTTTCACGGTAGGGCTTCGTTTCACGGTAGGGCTTCTAGGCTTCTTTTTCTTTTTTCCTTGTTCGAGGAGGAAGTTACTGTAGTAGTAGTATGAATTTTGTTTGTTAACTGAGCACTAGCGGCCATGTAAACAGGTTTCTGAGTAATTTTTGAGCAATACTTGGGAATCATATTCATGCTTATGACTGGATTGAGATGAATTATGGCCAGATTTATCCACATTGTTAATGATTCTGCTGTTACTGAAGTGTGTATGAGTTAAATAAAACCTAACTGAAGGAGCAAACAATCTATTCTGATTCGATGTGGTAAATTAGGTTGCTGAGTAGGTCAGCTTTGTATATGAAAAGAATATGGACAGAGCCTTTCTGATTTTCCTTTCATTCACTATTTACAAAGTTTTAATATGTAGTTTTCTAGGAGAAAAGACCTGGAATCTTTCACAGTACTATACTTGTTATTTGGCGCACCTGAGAAATATATTTTGATGATATCCTTATTTTTCTAATGTTATTGGTGCATTTTGGTATCAGCTATCTGGTTTGCCATTCAGACTGGGTTCCAACATGTATTCATTGTTGCAATTTCTTAAAGGGATAGCCTTTGAATTTAATAGTTGGCTTTGCGGAAAGTCTACCATTTATCAAAATCTCATGTCTTTATGGTGGCAAATGTTAACCATACATTAATGAGCAAAAATTGGAATATTTTACTCTTCTCTGTGCTTGATTTGCACATGTGGCCTATCTGTTTACCACCCATCTTTGATATTTTATTCTTTGTACTTTGGTACTTCAATTTCTTTTAGCTCCAACAGAAAACACACGTTCCTATTTGTTTAGCAATTACCAACCATCTTTAATTTTTCTATCCTTGCACTCTGGTTCATCAATTTCTCTTGGCTCCCACAAAAAAATGCTCAACATCCTTAAATCTTTTGAGCTTGGGCATAACTATTATACTTTTTTATGCACGTTACCTTTTTATATATTCACTTAGTTTTTTCACAGTAATTTATGGCGGACCAAGATGAGTATCGCTGCTTCATTGGGAATCTATCATGGTCAACATCAGACAGAGGTTTGAAACTGGCATTTGAAAAGTTTGGCCATCTTGTGGATGCAAAGGTATGAAACTCTGTTTTTCTTTGCTTTTCTAATCGAGGCCTTTTAATTGACGGATACTGGTTTATTGGTTTTATTCGTTTCCTCCTTTGCTTGTGGCTGTGCCTGTTATAGAATATTAAGTTCTGTTAGGGTTTCAATTACGTTTGGAGGTCTTTGCTGTTCAGTACTTGATTCACTTGTCAGATCGGTCTGTATCAATTTTTCCTCCTTTTCTTTGTGCTTGATTTCTGATAGAATTTAGAATTACAATAGGTCATAGTCATATTACCAGTTTAGTATAAACCTTTGAAACTCCTTTCATGAGAAAGTAAAAATACTGACATTGTATTAGTTATCCTGAACATGATTGGGTTTAGCTTTGACTTGTATGATGTTAAAATTGGAAAATGGTGTCAAATGTTGCAAGCTGTTAGTCATTGACATGGTTAGACCTGATTTTTCTTCAATTTTTTCGAAGTGGTAGGTGCAGGAAAAAATGGGATTGTCTGTTCTCTGTCCATGCCAGAATTATTTACTGATAAAATGTACTGTTGGAGCAAATAGAGGTGTACTCATGTTGATGATGACTGAATGCCAAATATAGCTGACCTTTGAAGTTCATTTTAAGTGTATTTTGAAAAGAGGCTCTTTTAAAAGATTGTATTCAGTGAACTGTGGCATGGGTAATCTGAAGCTGGTTATGCATCATAAGTTCCGTCCTTCTATTCCAGCGGGATTCTTGACTAGTTAGCTCTGACAATTTATATGTTCCTTGGTCAGGTTGTAACCGACAAGTTTTCTGGTCGTTCCCGTGGTTTTGGCTTTGTCTCTTTCGAAGACGAGAGAGATATGGAGGAAGCCATCAAAGCAATGAATGGCATGGATTTGGATGGGCGATCCATTACCGTCGATAAAGCTCAACCTAACCAGGGTGGTGGTGGTGGTAGAGACAGGGATGGGGACAGGGACAGGGACCACGACCGAGATAGGGGACGTGACCGTGATCGTGATAGGAGCAGAAATCGTGACGGTGGTGGCGGTGGGCGTGGATCCGGTGGGGACTGTTTCAAATGTGGAAAGCCCGGTCATTTTGCTCGTGAGTGCCCCTCTGGAGAAGGGTCAAGAGGAGGAGGAGGAGGAGGAGGTAGTAGATATGGTGGAAGGGATGACAAATATGGAGGAGGCAGCCGCCATGGACCCGATCGTAATGGTGATAGACATTCTGGACGAAGCCGTGACTCAGGTAGCCATGGTGGATCAAGGGATGATAAATATAGTCGTGATAGATCTGGACCGTATGAGCGTCCCTCGTCAGGTGGCTTCCGTTCATGATAGGTATGTGACCTTTTCTTTACGTAATTACGTGTAACACTTTGGTGTGGCACTCATGCAATATTAATTAATCCAATTTTGACTAAAAATTTTCAATGCAGCTATTTTGTTTTTGCGAATCATAGGAAAAAGCAGTCGAATGTTATTAGTTCATGTGATGAAAGTATCGGCTCATATGTGGAAAGTATTAGTTCTATATTGATAAAGTACTAATATTGTTCAACCTAAAAACTAATACTTTCTTTTGTATGATCTAATACTTCTAATTTTATATTTTTAAGTTTTTTTAAGTAAATGAGTCAAACTTTGGTCAAAATGAGTCAAAATTGCACCAGTTGCATGGTGCATATAATTTTTTTTACTTTCTTTACATACCTTTTGCCTTTGATCACCTTATGGGTCAGCTGATTAAGTTTGTTCATTAAATTTGCAGTTTGGTGATTTGCCAGTTTGGAGGGTGTCTACAAGATTTATGCTTTCCCATTTCAATACAATGTCAGCTGAAGTACTTTTTTGCTACATGAGAGGGCTTTTGTCTAAACCGTCATCTCATGCTCGACTAAGTTATTTATCGAATTATGTGTCATGGATATTTTCCTTGTTGGTTATTTTCTAGCTTGTCGATATGACACCGGTTTAAAATATTTATTCCATGTTATTTACAATTTAACTCTTTTAAATGTGTGTTCTCATATCTGAGGGAGGTAGTGTGATTCTTTATCATTTCATAACTGTACCTGATGAGTTTATTGAGATATCGGTATTGAAATATTTCATCACCCTTTTCCCTTTGTGGAAAATAAGACCTGTTTTTGTTTATCTGATAGTTTTATGAAATGAGGGAGTAGGAAGTAGAACTCTCTTCCATTTGCTATTGGCAGAGATGGTAGTCTTTTTTGGTTCTTCTACTAGGGAGGGGTAGGGTGGGGGCTGTTTACATATTGACTTATGCTTGGACCTATCTAGTAGAAATGAAGATTATCTAATAAATTTATATACTCAAGTACATATTTGAACTATTGATATATATATATATATATATTAAAAGTCTTGATATAATATTTGATGTTATATTATTTCGATTTCAACACAAAGTCTTAACAAATTTGGGTACATTAGTTTAAGAAACATTGTGTTTGACAATTGTAGTACGAACCAAAGTCCAAGTTTGAGGCAGCATGAGAAATTTCCACAGCCTCCTTATTGGACTTAGAATTTGGTATACAAGCACCATTCCCTATGTTTTCGTTTTGCAATAAAATTCAATATCGGATGTAATTGGAGGAAAAAAGAAAGAAAATTAATGTTCTTTTCTTTTTTTTTTTGAGTGATCAGAATTCGTCATGAGAAGGATCAGTGGTGAGATGCTTATGTTGCATCCGTACTAATACATTCATTTGTTGGCACGCAAAAAATACACTAAAATGTGAAGATATTTACTATTTAGTGAAAAAGAGTTTTAGGTGAGAAACTAGGATTATATTTCATGTATCAGATCGTTCTATACAAATTTTTATATTGAAAAGATCACATAAGTAATAAATACTATTTCTGTTCTATTATAAGTTTTTCCATTTTTTTTGTCATCCGTCCCACGATAAGTTTGCTGTTTCTATAAATGAAAAAAGTAAATCTACTATTCATAATTTATATCCTTACTTTTAACACAATATTAAAAAAATAACACTCACTACTCTACTCATTACTCCACATATATTTTTCCTCTCTCCCAATACTCACAACTACCCTTTATTTTTGTTATTTTATTATTATTTCTTAAACAAAATAATAAAAAAAAAAAAAAGAAACTTATAGCAGTAGCCAAATTCTGATGCATCATAAGATGTGAACCTATGTAGAGCCAAATTTATTGGAGCGAGTGTTTGAACGAGCCGTAGTTGGCCGAATTTTAACTCAGGAGCTTTATTTCTTGGAACTATATTTTTGGATTGGTCAAATATGTGATCTGTCATTCTAAATGAACTTTATTGGTGTCCATTGTATTTGGACAACATAAATATAACGCCAAGAATAAATAAAATGAATATGACTGAACTGATAAATGGCTTGATTTCTCTTATTTAGTGAGAGGATTCATTCATTTTCTTCCTCCACATCCAAAACTATCCACTTTAATTTGACCTATTATTATATTTCTCCTCCCTCAAACCAACCATTCAACCGACCACCCCTAAATTTAGCTCACTCTTTTGATATAATAATAGTGCATGATCATGTTAAGGCAAACAAACGGGCAGCTAAGTCAACAGATATTAAACAACTACACAAAGTATACATATTTCTTGCACTTAATATTAGATTTAAATATTGCTTGCAGTTGCAGAGAAGATATTTTCTTCTATCTCGACTTGGTAAATGAACACTATAGGATAATTAACAATTATTAATTTAAAAAATTCGCAAAAAGCCCTATATGGATAGTTAATCCTTTTGATTATCTAAGCTTCCTTAATGAAATCCACCACTTGTCTTTTTTGTTTTATCAATAAAAAATACTACTTAATTAAGTATAAAATAAGGTACAAGGGGTAAGTTAAATCTCAGTCTAAACTATTCCAAGCCACTGGACACCTTATATTAATTGTTCAAAGGTGAATGGTAAAAGAATTGTTCCGCCAACTCACAAATGAAATATCTCTAACTTGCCCCTTTTTTGCCGTTACCCACGACCACGCGACCACGCTCTTGCAATGATTTCGTTGGTGATGTTTGTTGAATTCGGTTCTTTGTTTTTGAACACCCGTTCATTTTTTTTTTCCCAAATAGTTCAAGCTGCTCCTATCCATATAGTTGAAGCAATATTACCTTTCCGATATAGCACCATGTTGAAGGAAATTGATAATCACGTCTTCGTGTGGCATCATGCTCACTTAAGTCCATTTGTAAATATTACTCCAAACTTGTGAGGAAAACTTGCATGTGAAAAAGAGATGCGAAGAATGTTCCACCTCTTCCTCACACATTGGGCACGAAACGTCTTTGTTTTCTGCAATAATGTGTCTTTTCCCCAAATTGTCTCTCGTTAGTAACCCCTGTTTGAGAATTTTCCATACATGATAGCTTGAGCTTGCCTTGATGTTGAGCTTTCCCATAAATGCTTGAATGTCTTTCTTCTCTAATGATTTATTTCCAAAGATGATTTTTCAACTAAGCTTTTGTACGCTGATTGGTTGAGAAAATCCCGTTCGACGACTTGGACCAGCTCCAAATGTCTTCTTTCATTTGATCAAGTTTGTACCTGTTAACACATTTTAGCGGATTATTACAGGATAACTCCTCACTAGCTCTCAAATCTCTTTTCTATCTCAAGTTCCACCCACTTCTCCAACCCCCCCCCCTCTTCACATTTCACTATTTTTTTCCTTCTTGCTAACAACATATCCTAAACAACCTATTAAATATCTCCCTCAAAGATCGTCCCCCCGCCAAATTCTCTCTCCAAAACAACATTTGGTCCCCCCTTCCCACGCTCTTTATTAATTTCGAACTCATCCCATCTCTCTCTTTTCCCACATATAACTCATTAATGTCTTTCCACCACCCCTATACTGTCTCTCTATTCCTTTTCCCTCGGCTAAAATCCTCTACAACCCCTCTATTCGACTTGATTAAAAAACCATATCTTGATTTCACTACCCTCGCCCACAATCTATTCGGCTCGTTAATGAATCTCCATATCCACTTTCTAATGAGTGCACAATTAAACAAACCCACATCTTTTATTCCCAATCCCCCTAATTCTTTATCTTTACACATCCCCCCATCCCACCAAGGAGTTTTGTTTCTGAGCTCACAACCCCCCATAAAAGATATCTTGAATTTGGATGATATCCCTAATAATTTTTTTTGAGCTATGATAGAAAGATAAATAGTATAACGGGATCGCCGATAAAATCAATTGGATTAAGGTAATTATCCTCTCAAACGAGATGTGTTTAGTTACTCAGTTTATCCATTGGATTGTCTCCTGTTATAATAAAAGAGTAACTCTATTATGAAACTTGTTAGATCACATGAAACTGGTGCAAGTGATAAAGTTATAAATAGAAACAAATGATATTGCTCACCGAAAACAACTAATACTCATTCTGTACCAAATTCAATTGAACATTATTCAAAAAGTCAGTACCTAGTTAGATTGAACTTTTTTTTTAAAGTGGCAATAAAATAACTCAAATAAACTTAAAATATGTCCTCCAAATATCTAAATATTACACTACATACCATTATTTTTCTCACACTAAAGTCACATTTATCTTCTTTTATTTATACTACATAACATTATTTTACCATTTAACCTCAATAAAAAACAACTTATAAGAGCGTCCAAAATGGATGAAGAGCATCCATTTACTCTCTCTCTTCTACATCATCTTCACATCATTAATTTTTAAATATTCAATTATTTAAACATACTCTCACAATGGTGCATCAATCATCCATCCATACACATTTTATGGTTCCCACCATCACTCTACACACTTTTAGAGCATTCACAATGGTCATCCATAGAGGTGTTTAAAAATTGGATGGATGGATGTGTTGTCAAACAACTTTATTTACTATAATTCTCTCTCTGTCCCACTATAAATTTTTCATTTTTCATTGTCCTTTTATATCCGTACCACAATAAATTTCATCTTTCATAAATGAAAAAAAAAAAAAGTAAATTTTACTGCCTATAATTTTTATCCTCACTTTTATATAATATTACAAAAAAATGTTACTCACAACTCCATACACCTTGTTCTAGACTCCAAATTTCCAAAGTAGCCTTCACTTATTAATAAAATTATTTAAATCCCAAATAAACCCTTGACTCACATTCTATTACTGAATGTTCTCCTAAACAAAACTCACCAAAGGCAAATTATCAGAAAATAAAGAATCCAACATAAAATGTAGCAGTAGTAAAAAAAAAAATGTTCATTTGTATGGTCTGTCTGTCCTCCCTGTCAAACATGTACATCTTTGAATGTATACTTTGTGCACAACTACCAAACTACAAATCATTTAACCAAAAAAATAAAAATAAAAGATGAAACTGTAAGTCAATTCAATAGGGCGTAATGTGAGTGGTCCTGGTCTCGTAAGGAGCCAAATTCGACTTCGCACTCTTTCCCCGTACCACTTTGACCAATTCCCTGCACATCTGTCTCGTGTTTGCCGAACAGTCACTCTGCATCACAACTAATACCTTTGTCAATCCGTTCACTCTCCCCACCCTTTCCGCAGCCAAACAGTCCCTTGCCAGACAACACACGCTCCACAGCACCGTAATACCGTGCTCCGTCGCCGCACCGGAGCATTTCATCAGCTTCTTTACGATCTCCGCCACACATTCCTCGTCTTCCCCGATCGCGCCCCTCCCCTCCGTACACGTGGCGATCGTTTCTAATACGGCTAGGGCTTTTTCTACCACGGTTTGGACCGGAGCGGTTGAGAGGATTTTTGTGACGGTTCGGACTATGCCGAACCGGATCAGCTCCTTTTTGACCTGCCGCGTGGTGGAGATTGATAGTAAAGCGGATAAACCGGCGGATACGGTTGGGGATTCGGTCTCTGCGGTTGTTAGATTGTACAGTTTGTGCAGTAGGCCTGGTTGTTCCGCGATTTTGTGGTGCGATTCGGGATTTAACGCGATTAGCTTTAGGATGTTGGCGGATTTCACCTTCGATTCGGTGCTTCCTTTTCGTAAAACTGTGGCGAATGTCGATAAACAGCTTTTTCCGTCGTCGCTTTTCGAAATTAGATCCTTCAATTTCTCAACTGCACAGATCTGCGATGAAATCAGATCCAAAACCTCAACAATCATCTCGCAAATTCGAATCTCATCAGATTTTACAAAAACCTCGATTATTCTCGAGACCGCACCGTTCGATTGCGCCACGAATTTCAAATTCTCCTCCGATGCCTTCACGAACCCGATCAATTTCGCCAGAGAATCGGAATCGAATTCCGAATCAACGATTTCCGCAGCCTGCTGCTTCGAGATCGACGGCTCCGGCGCCGCCTGCGCGGCGGCGTCGGCGTGAGAGAACCAGAGATGAATGAGGCGGCGGAGGGTGAGATTGGGCGTGGTGTGCGTTGAAGGCAGAGTTTGCATGGTGGCAGGGCACGTGTTGTGGCCGAGGGAAAGCCATTTCTCGATCGAGCTCCGGTCGTAGGTGACGCCGGTGCAGAGACTCACCGGAGACTTCATTACGTCCATCGAAATCGGGCACCGGAAAAGGCTCGGTACAGTAACGTACAGTTCCTCTATCCTGTTATCTCTCATCATTTCGGAAACAAATTGCTCTGTTTTTTAAAATGAAAATGAAGCGTGTGTTTTATAAAAAGAGGGAGTCAAAGTAGGGAAGATGTGACGTCGTTTTAGTCAATACGGCCAAAATAGAGTCGCGTTTTAAATTGGGAAATTTTAATCGGTAAGTCTAAAAGTTTGAACGGGTATTCTATTTTAAAAATGGGAATTAGATGAAAGAGTCGGGATTATAATTAGGTGGTGGGGGCCCAGACGTTGAAGAAATTGATGGGATATTTGCATGAAATTCTTGCATGGATTTAGGTAAATCAAACTTTTGTGTACACTAATTTCCATGTTTATTATTCTAGGGTTTTCAATGATTGTGGTTTTAAATAAACCCAAGTGGAGAATTATTTTATTGGGATAAGACATGGTTGAACTGAATTTGTGCATGATGATCGTGGATGTAGGGGTAAAGGCGTACAGTAAGCAGTTCTTGCGTAATTCTCTTTTACGTTGGATTAAAATATCAGCTTTAGAACGAGTTAATAATCAAATGATTAATTGTTAAGTGTATGTGTTCATATTTGTGGAAAAATGAAGAAGCTCGTATTTTAATTATACTCTTTTATGGGCTTTCGAAAGTGGGTCACAAAAAACGCTTGAATACTCACAATAAGTATTAAAATGTTCGTGAGACTGAGGGTCTCATATGCTCACCGTAATCTAAAATAAGACAAAGTAAAATTTTCATACATGAAACTTTTTTAATTTACAATCAAATTTTATAATTGGTGAAAGTAAGATAAAATTGAGTGGTTCATGGTTCACCCAGCCCGAATAGGTCATAATTTAGGGTTCATTATTTAGAGTTTAGGGTGTATATAATTGATTTGGGATAATTTTATAGATTTTTATACATGAAAATTTTCACATTAGATCTACTCTTAAAATAATTTATAAATTGTCTAAAAAATTATGGCTAAATTTTGTATACATCCAAATACAACCATTTTAAAACAATATAATTTATTTCTCAATTATTTTTCCCTGTGAAAATTGCTTCCATAGAAAAGAAAAGAAATCTACTTATTTAAAAAGATAAAAATTCGTAAGAGATAATCTCATGGTTAGTTAGACCAGAGGCAGGCATAGGATTTTGTCTAGTCGAGACATAAATTGCCAAACAATAAAGCCGATTTATTAAAATACGTCCAATCATAAAATAATATACTAAAGTGAATCATGAATAGTTTCGTAAGCCACACATCGAATTGAATGATAGTTTATCATATTAATTAAGTATAAAAATCATACTTCTAAAACACAATATTCATGTGGATAATACATATATCCTAAATAGAAAAAAAAATTACATTCTAAGACTTTCGTACAACATGGATGAGTCGGTTGACCCCATTTCTAGAATCAAAATCAAATTTATAGAAAAAAAATTTTGAAGCCTTGCATAAAAATAAAAATAAAAACACCCGAAAGGCCTCATATCAAATTAAAATTATACAATACATAGCAACATAAATTAATGAATATAAATAAGATGATTATTTTATTTCAAATACACCAATAAACCATGATGACACACTTGAAAACATTTTATCCAATAAAGAGATATTTTTAGAACACAATTAACTATCATATAAAATTTGTTCATAGATATTAATATATTTATAAACTAATATATATAACATTAAATGATATGACATTAGTTTAAATATAGTAAGTAATGAAAATTTCATACCGTGGACAATTAATCTTATTATGAGTTAATTAATCTTTTTAGAATTTTAAAATATTCAAGTATATATATAATTTTAAAAGATAATATCAGGCAAGGCACTTGTCATGCCTTGTCTGTGAATAAATTCGTCTCTACATGAGACGAGATGCAAGCCATCACAAATCAACACCCTCCCACTTTAAAATATTAAAACGTCATTGTTCAAATTATATATGCTCCTTGTTATCGTAAGATCATCTCATGTAAACGTGCTTTATTTGAAAATGTGTATAGCACAATAAAAAGTTGTGATTAAAATCGCCCCATTATTTCAGACTTAATTGGATTAAATGGGATATACATTAAAAATATACACGCAAAAAACTACGAGACGACCTAACAGAGTACATTTAACGAGAAAAGGCTCAAATTGGAGGGTTATTTTAAATCCTTTTTAGTATTTTTTTTCAATTTCAATTTATATTATTTTTTCTCAATTTTTAGATTTGATCCGTGGAGACATAACTCTAACCTTTTTGGGCATTTCGAATGATTTTATGGCAGACTTCGGAAAAAAAGTAAAAGAAAGATCCATTCTATTATATCAGCGCGGATTAAATTAAGACAAATTTCAATTTATTTAGAAAATTTTCAAATAAATTAATTCCAAAATCTGATTATAAAATTGTTATGAATGAGAAAAAACGTGTTAGACAAAAGATAATGCAGGTGGGGTGGTTATGGGTACACTAAATGGTGCAAGAACTTCTTCACTTGATTTGGAAAAGTTGCAATAAAAGAGAGTTTGGAACATATTCAATAAATAACGTGCGATGAAATTATAATGCGCACTATGAAAATACCCCACGTCAAAAACAGAAGAATAAGAGTTCATCACGGATCTCTAGAACCTTTTTTTTTAATGGGACAATTTATTATATTATACTATAATTTCAATCCAAGTTCATAAACAAATAAATAAAAGTCTAAATAGCAAGATTAAGTTTTTTGTAGTCCAGTAATTTTACTTCGTTTTGAAATTGGTCGCGATTGTTTTGACTTTTTTATTTTGATCATGTAAATTGTAAAAAAAAAAAATTGAAATTGGACCTTTAACCTGTTGTAGCAGGTCACCAAGCAGGTAACCGTCACCTATGGTTTTTTTCCCTTCAACTTCAAAATGTTATCTAGACTTTTAATCTTAATAATTTTAAGTCGGGATTTTTCTGCGTATTTTTTTAGGGAGAAATAGTGGTTTTTGGCTTATTTTGATTTATTTTTCGATCAGTTTAAACCCAGTAAACCAATCCGATTTATTTTGTATTTTAATAAATAAATTGTTATTAAACCCGACCAAAATTATCAGGATTAAAAAAGTTCAAGTAGCGCTTCAAGATTAAAAGAAAAAATAAAATGATTACACATTTGACGATTACCTGTTTGGTAACCTGCTGCAGCAGGTTAAATGATCATTTCAAAAGAAATTGAAAGTTTACAGAACTAAAATTAAAAAATCAAAACAATCTGGACCAATTTTAAAAAGATGTAAAATTACTAGACTGGCTAAAAAAACTTAATCCCTTATAATAAATAAAAAATCAAAAGGGTCCAACGCCCCGTTTATATCATCCCTAAATTGGAATAAGAGGCACAAATTGTGTAAGTATTTCATTTTACACCTACATAAATGTATATATAGTCATGAACATGTGAGCTTCGTGTTTAGTGAAAGTAAGTAGAATCATGGAATGAGGAATATATTTTGGTCTATAGTCACACATTTGCATTATTACAAATTTCATGGTATATTGTCAAAAATGACTCATTTATATTTAGAGATGCCTATATATAATGAGGCGGGATCAAAAAAAATGTAATGAGCAACAAAAAAAAATGCTTATGATATGTTGAATACATTTAATTTGAGCGATCATTTGCTATGAGTTTGAAATGAGAATAATAATGAACATTATCAATGGGTCAATTATTATGAGATTGTTAATTTCATTATTACTATTTAAATAAAAGTTTATCAAAGAATATTAATTGGAATGACTTTACATTATTGATAATCTGTTCTTATTGTCCACTCTCTCATTACTCAAAATTCAACTGACCCTCAATGTATTTAAGATTACTTACTCTTATACGAGAATAAAAGCAGAATGGAAATTACTTACACATTAAGTTATACTTAAGAAAATGTTGAATACACATGATCAAATATGCTAAAAGAAGATCAAAAAGTAAACTAGAATGATTTTATATCCTAAAATATATCTAGATGTTATATGTCTCGCTATTACCACAGGGAACTTAAACTCATGAACATACTAGCATAGATTATGATACTCTTACCATTTAAGCTTCCATATTAATTTTCTAAATTCAAATCTTGAAAATTATGATAGTTTTTTTTTCCTTCCAAAAAAAAAAAGTGCATTTTTTTTATATAAACTAACTTTTACTTTTTGAGCAGATTTGATCAAATTTTACCAAATATTGAGTACATTTTTTTTTCCGAAAAAATATTGAGTACATTTAGTAATTTCATATTTGCACATATATAGTCTCGTTTAATGGTTAAGAGATGCTAACATTACGTGAATTGATCAATATTTTGTGTATTACTCCTTCCGTCCCATAATTTATGAATTTAGTGATAAAGTGATAAAATTATGGGGTAAAAAGAGTTGTTTATTAGTATTTTATATGATAAAGTGATAAAATATAGAGGTAAAAAAAATTATTTATAGTATTTTATGTGATAAAATGATAAAATAATAAAATAATAAAATAATTTTACTATAAACTATGAAAATAAAAATAATTATAAATTATGGGAATTTAGTAGCTTTTTATGTTAGAAAATCTTGGGGACTTAAAAGTTGATATAATACGTTTGATGTAATGAAACTCAGAATAAGTGAACTTTGACTTGTTGGATTCACACAACTATTGATATTAAAAACAAAATTTCTCAACTATATTCTCCGACAAAAAAACCATTGTCCAACAACTTTAGATCAGATACTATTTTGCTACAGGTGGATTTGTCTATATCTTGTTTAGAATCCAATCAGGGATAAGGGCAGGTAGAAAATAGCGATTATAAACTTGCAAGTTTGAATTAATGTGTCTGATGATGCGTGTTTGAGTGAATTTAATTTAATAAACAACTAAATTATTGTGATTAATTTGTGACATATAAAAAGATGAATAATATATTTACACGGATTTTCCTTCCTTCTACTTTGAATCATGAATTGGTTGACTTTGACCAATTCACTAGTCATCATTTTGAAATAGTCCTTCATTTTGTAATTGTAATATTCTATCCGTCTCAAACTCAATCTTACAGTTTTTATTTCGGGCGTCTCAAACTTAACTGATAATTTCCTTAAATAAAAATACTCACTTTATCATATAAAATACTAATGAACAACTCTTTCTACCCCCAACTATTCATCATTTTATCACTTTATCACATAAAATACTAATAAACAATTATTTATACCCCCAACACTTTATTATTTTATCAATTTTTCTTAAAATTCGAGCACACAGTAACTGTAAGGTTAACTATGGGACGGATGGAGTATTAATTAGCGTACAATAATATAATATATATATAATAATAATAAGGTACAAAAATTCTGTCAAAAAAAATTAAGGTACACAAACTAAATATTTTATTATCACCACTTATCGATTGATAGAAGTAAGTTTTTTTTTTCAACTTGGCTTTATTTGAAACATACACATATATAAACATAATAAAATTCAAATAATTAATGTTGACACAAATTTTTGTTTTTAAATAAAAGAAGTTAATATCAATTTAACTTTGTGCCTCAATTTCTCAAGAGATTTGAAGCTCTAACCAAGAAAACTCAACTATATATCCAATGAGGCAGACTTGTATAGTTGCATGAGACGATCTTATGGTGAGACGAAATATAATTTAAACATGATGTTTAACATTTTGTAAGGAACGCATGTTGGTTTGTGTTAATTTATACCTTGTATCATGTGAGATCGTTCATACGAATGTTTTCTAAACTTAAAATTATATCATTGCATCTCGATATGAATTTTGGTAAAATTGTTATAATTAATAAAAAGTTCATATGACACTTACCAATTCATTAATTTGGTTTGATTGCTTTATATGCTTATGTAGGATATGATAAATTGGTCTTATTACATGATTGGTATGACCGAATGAAATTACATCTGAATAAAAAATATTAATTAATAAAGGTCTAAATGTTATTTATGATTGGTATTAACGAGGAATGAAATATAAAAATTATATATTAATATTAATATTATTATTATTATTGATTATTGAAAATATTACATATATTTTTAATATAGTATTATTGTTTTTTTTTATTACATAATTTTTTTGAAGATGATATTCTGGCTTTTTGATAATTTTGTTTTTCCCTTTAAAAAAAAAAGTAACTCCAAATCAAAACATTGTAGCAACAGAGTAAAATAATGTGATTTGTGATTAATTTACTTAATTTGTTCTTTCTTTCAATCTTATCCTACGAATGTGGGTTTTAAAGAAAAATGATATTATTAAATTTTGATTAAATATTTAAAAGAATAGCTCAATTAATCTATATATATATATATATAAAATATATAAAAACACCCCTAATTTAGAAACCATATGATTTTCCTGCCAAAAATTTATTGCTAAATCGAGTATTATTTTTTGGATAAACATTATTAATATTTTGGAGATATATTTTCAGATACATATTATTAATTTGAGATATATTTTATTGGAGATTGAATACTCATATACATAAGAGATGTGATATATATATATATATATATATTTAGAATTATATATATTGTTTTTGAGTTGGTAATATTTTGAATTATATTCGTTAGTTAATAAATAATAACAAAATTAAATTTGTTATTGGCAGAGGCGGACTTACTTGGTGACAAGGGGTATAGTTGTACCCCCAATTGCTTTTTTTTTAAAGTATATATTTGTATATAAATAAATATTTTCTCACTAAATTACTAATTTGATATACATTGGTTGATTGGTCAGTAGTATCAGAAACGTATTGGATATACCAAGTAACCTTCCCAAGTTCCTATGACACACTTAATACTTTTATTTTATTTAATTAGATTATTGGTTTAATTTGGTGGTATTTGATCATAGATTAGGTCTTGCAATTATATTTTTCTATTTAATATTTATACGAAATTTATTGTGTTAAAATTTGTAATATTATATATTTGTTAAATAGATTAGAACTTGTGATTTAATTAGGCCTTATATTATTTATGATTATATTCTTATTGTGTATTACTAATTTAATTATAAAATGAGGGATGAAACATTAAAATCAAATGCAATAGGTAAGCAATTCGATTTTTCAATAATTTATGATTAAAAAATGAATTCTTAAAAAAAAAATTCGCCCTTCACCTTAAGATAATGAGAGTTCTTTTGGTGTTAGTGAGTCTCTTTTCTCCTAATCATTTATTTCCCCTTAAATTCCAAGAAAATATTGTGCAATTAAATAATTTAAATATTTTCAGTGAACCATCACAAGAGAGATAATAGTTATATGATGTGGAACTTCTTCCACATATATAATCTAGGGAAAATAATAAATAAAATGTATTGTGCTTCAAATAAAAAAATGAAGACTAATCGGGTTTAGTCAAAATATCTATTTTAAAGTTGCAAAAATCTTTTTTACCCACCCCAAATAAAAAAAATAAAAGATCTTTATACTCATTTTCACCTTTTTCATACTTTTGAGATAAATATAAATTTAATCTAATCGTATGTATTTTAAATTATCAATCGTACCTCTAATTTTAAAATCATTGGTCCGCCACTGCTTATTGGATTAATTTTAGTTTGGATTATATTAATCAATTAATAAATAAGAACAAAACTTATGTTGCACATACCACATGCATATAGTACTAAATTCATCGTCCCAAAATTAATATAAGTTGATTTTTATTATATATATATAATAACATAAATCAACCTACATTTAGAAACTATTGAATTTTCCCGCTAAAACATCAAACAAGGAAGCCAAGTGGCGCAATTGTTGGTCAGATGCAGGCTAATAATATGGAATGAAGCTCCAATGGTAAAACATAACACTCTCCGAGACATAATGCAGCTAACTGATCAATTGTCTTCGCAATTGCCTTTCGGTGGAAAGACAATTGTATTCGGAGGTGATTTTCGACAAATACTGTCGGTCATCCCTAAGGGACACAGACAGGATATCGTGCGTGCGACGATCAATTCTTCATACATGTGGGACGCATGCACAGTTTTGTGATTGACGAAAAATATGAGACTCCAGAACGTAAATTCGACTGAAGAATTGGGAGAATTAAAATCCTTCTCAAAGTGGATGTCGGCAATTGACAATGGAATTGTTGGAGACGAGACCGATGACAGTGCAGATATCGAAGTGCCGGATGACATTTTGTTGAAATACGAAGATGATCCTATTGGCACGATTGCGAGTAACACGTATTCAAACTTCAAGAATATCGGGAACGACCTCAAATATTTCAAGAACAGAGCCATACTTGCGCCCACTCTTGAAGTCGTCGATTCCATTCACGAGTACATGATAAACATGAACAACCATGAGTCAAGAACGTATTTGAGTTTCGACAGTGTCTGCGAGTCTAATACAAATGTTGATACACTGACCGATTTACATACGCCGGAGTTCTTGAATAACTTGAAGTGTTCCGGCGTCCCCAGTCATGAATTAATTTTGAAAGTTGGGACTCCAATTATGTTGCTCAAAATTATAGATCATTCGAGGGGACTATGCAACGAGACTAGATTGGTCCTGACAAGACTGGGTGACAGTGTACTGGAAGGCAAGGTCATAACCTGAATCAATTCGAGTGAAATGGTGTCCAGACTTTCCCTGACTCCGTCAGATCTGAGACTGCCCTTCAAGTTTCAGATGAGACAATTCCCGTTAATTGTCTCATATGCAATGTCGATAAAAAAAATGCTAAGGACAATCGTTTGCAAGTGTTGGCATATTTTTTAAGAAATCATTTTTCAGCCACGGTCAGTTCTACGTAGCAATTTCGAGAGTCACCAATCGCAAGGGCTTGGAGATTTTGGTGTGAGGCAATCATAAGCAATCAACCAAAAAAAAAAAAAAAATGTGGTTTTTACTTTTTAGAGGGTTTTTGGAATCTGTAGTCATTTCAAATTTTGATTATTTTAACATTACATATTTTTCATGAATCCATAGTTGTTATCTGCTTTCACTTACATTTCGGCATATTTCGAGATTTTCAGTACTTAACGAATGAATTTAATTTAAAATTGTGTATTAAATATGAATTAGCTAAAACATTATTCTTAAAGAATTTTTAAAAAATCATATTACACATTATTAATATAATTGTTCAACTACAGCCGTGCATCGCACGGGTTCAATTACTAGTTTATTCAATAACAGGAATGCTGATCGGTTTTAATATTTTATATGTGTGAATACAGAGGAATATTATTAATTTACTAGTAAAATTTCATTCAACAAAAGTAAAATTCATTGGGCTGAATTCAGTTTATTCTAAATATTTGATTAATGATGCCCAGGCCTAAGAAAAAGGGCCGAGGCCTAACATTTAAAGTGATTCATGATCATTGTTTTTAAAAGGCCCAGGCTATCAGCACCCTTTTTTTTTTTTTTTTTAAATACAATTGTTATACATAAGTTATCAATGTTTGAAAAATAAAATATTATTAAATAGTGGTGATTTTTTGTGTGTATCAATTATAATAATAGGAATAGAGTTAATGTATAAACCTTGTTGTAAGGGATATAACTCATTTAAATAATTGTGATATTTAATATTCAATAAAATAATAGAGGTAATTCAAGATAAATAAACTTTAAAGAAAAAGCCTAATAATACGAATTACTCATAAATTCAACATTACGTTCTTTCTCTTATTAGATAATTTCAAAAGAAATTTTAAATAAAAGTCTAATATACGAGATGCAGTTGAGAAATTTTTACAATAGATTGATGTACTAAAAAATATGTCATACCCAAAAGAATTATATTAAATAGCGATAATTTATGATCTAATATAAACATTAAGATAAAACTTTAATAAAAAATTGTAAGCCCAATTTTAAACCATTCATCGTAAGCCCAATTAATAAATCATACATTGTAAGCCCAATTAATAATAAACCGTAAACCATGGTAGTTTTTTTTGCATAAGAATAATAATTTTTATGTATAATAATGATAATTTTTATATATAATAATAATATTTTTATCTAATATTTTTATTATTTATTCAAATTTAAAAAACAATGATTTTAAAGGCCAATATTCGCATAAACTAATTTAAGCACAAACCAAAGATTCAAGTACTTAATTAAGTACGTATTACGTTAAAAAATGAACTTTAGTTATTTGCAACCATATAAATTAATACAAAAATTCACATGAAACAATCTCATGCATAAGATGGTGTATAACTTAACACAAATCAGCATTCACCCTCTCAAAGTGTTAAAGCGTCAAATACTCAAATTATGTCCCGCCTCATCGTGAGACTATTTCATACTAGTGTGTCTCATAAATTAATGCATTCTCCTATTAAAAATAAAATATTTCTAAGAAGAAACTTGTTTACAATATAAAATTGATACAAAATAAAATAATACTCCCTCCGTCCACGAAATTTATTTCCACCTTTTTGGACATAGCATTTAAGAAAAATATAGATAAAGTAAGTGTATTATAATGTATTGTGAGATCCATTTATAAATAAAGTGATTATTTGTGAGTAAAGTACAATGGCAATTGAAATAATTAAGTGATGGTTGAAAGATAAAGATAAAGTGTCATAAAAGGTATGAGAATAGATTTGGTGGACAAACAAATAAGGAAAGTGAAAATATATTTGGTGGACGGGGGGAGTAATATTTATCAACTAATATTGTTATATTTATAAACTAATATCATAGTATTAAATGTTATGTGTATTGATTCATAAAAATAATAATATTAATTTATAAGTGCAATGATATCGATTTCATACTATAAACACGTTTTACATGAGGATTTGTGTTTATAATGTATGTCATTTTCGATCTATGTATGCATATTAAAAAAATTATTGAATACCTATTATACCCTTAATTTATTGCTTTAGAATTCTAAATAAGACTTGGGAATTACTCCATCTGTCCAGATAAGAGCTTCCCGTATCTTTTGAGCACATATATTAAGGGTGTGTTTTGAAACACTTAAAACAACTTTTAGAAGCATTAATTTTCAAAAGCTGTGAGAAGCAGCTTTGAAAATAAGTGAATTTGGAAGTTGTTTTAAGTGTTTTAAAACACGCCCTAAGAAGCATGATAAGTCGTTGATGTTGTACAAGTGATGTGATTGACACTACAAGAAAATCGTGTATTGTCTACGGAAATTTTCAACATGCCTAAAAAAATTTCAACAAAAATAGATTTGTCCTTAAATAGTAAGGTTTGCTTATGACTTGCCTATAATTTTTTTAATCATAAGGATCATTTCTAAACTACAAATATAATTGCCTAGGGAATTATTTGTGTAGGTAAGTTTACATACGAAAATTAAAATTGTCTAGACAAATTGTTCGTAGATAATTTGTTTGTCTACTAAAATTTTAAAAATTTGTAGGCAAGTGTTATGCAATCATCACTATTTAAGGACCATTAGCAATTTAAAAAAGTTTTTGTAGTGTGAAAGAGAGAAAATGTAAACAATTAAATAAATAAATAAATGAAGTTTGATAATGATTGAGTGACAATTGATGTAAATATAAATAAGTATAAGAAAAAATATAGACGTAATGTGTGAAAAATAGAATGACAGACTTTTATTGGGACGTTGACCCGTTGTCGCCTTGTCGGCTCCTTGATCTAAAATGGATTCGTTCGCATTCCGCCCGATCGGACGCTCCACCTGAGCAGCGGCAATGTCAGTTAGGCTAGCTCTTAACCCTTACTAAACCATTATACCTCTCCCGGCTTGGCCATTCACAAACAACTATAGTCTCCCCATATGTTCATCTTCGTGTTCAAGAAAATTCCACTCAAGTGCCTACTCCCAACGTGTGCTCAAGGAAGAACAGAGAGCATTGATCTTTTTGTTCCCCTATAGGGCGGAATTATAGGGTGGTGTGTCATACACCACATACATACTCGAGGACAATTCTCTTTTCACATGTGAAATCGTCCTAGGAGGCATCCCAGTGTACTTCGATGGAAGGGCGATTGGCTTGAACGAGGAAGGAATGCCACTGAGGGAGTCCATTTCAAATCCTTTTAAGCAAGTTTTCTTGTGGCCGCTTTAATTGAGATGGAGGGAATATTAATAATCATTTAAGTTATTTTTAATGAACTTAAAGGTAAATTCAGACGAAACATTAATATTAAAATGTGCAAAATAACATTTAAATTGCAAATGAAGTGAATAGATAATACGATTTTTAAATTGAATTAAAGGGAGTATAGTTTAAGTTTTAGCATGAATAGTGAGCTATAGTTGTTTGAAACTAAATACTTTCTAAGAATTTCTGATTACCAATATTCCGATGAAAATTAAGATATAATTAGAGTATTAGAGTCAACTGGCATTATGTCAGCATGTTGTCATTATTGCATATATTGTCTGCAAATCATATTAAAATAGCTAATAATGTCAATTGAAAACAAAAGGAAAAAATATACATATAAAAGAAAATTCTCATATCAGCCGACAATTTGAGCAATTGTTGTAGCAAAAAGTTGTGCGTAATAAATGTGAATACCGACTTATTGAGGAAGTTAGGTTTCTGATTTGGAAGGAAAATAGTTCCTTCTCATGGTCTTTGCACTGCCCTATCCTTGAAAATATAAAGATTTGTTAATAGGTATATATATGAAATTTCATAATTGTAACTTATTAATAGGTATAAAATCAGATGACTTAGCCCACCTGGTTAATGGGCTCCTCATTTGAGTGGGAGACCCAGGTTCGATTCCATCTGAAAATGAATTTGGAGTTATGGGAGTTATAAGGTGGATTGACGATTTCGTGGAGTATTTGTGTGCTTGGTGTACTAACTACTAACAACTACCTTTGCCCGATTAAAAAATAATAATAGGTATAAAACGATGATATAAACGTGAGTATATATCGTGAAACTTTAGCTATATATCCATTTTCATTTATATTTATTAGTATTTTGCATAAAAAATTTGTACTTATTAATAGTTTTTATTCTAAAAATATCGTGAAAAAGAGTAAATCGCGAGATGTGTTTTGTTGCGGTGTTTGCAATACTCACACTTTGAAAACACTTCTAAAAATCTAAAATGTAAGATGCGATTTTAAAAATAAGTGATTATGTTTTTTTAATTGTGTTTGTAAACACCCCTAAATTGAGAATGCACTATTAAAAGTGTTAATTTACAAAGAATTTCTATAACTTTGGCAAGAATCAAATCTCACACCCATCAACTAGGTTTGTAAATGAGTCGAGTTGAGTACATATTTATGCAACTCTTGTCTGAAATGTTATCGAGCTCTAATCGAGTTGATGAGAAGTCAAGCCCGAGTTGTTTAGTATTATTACACTTGTTTTTATTATTATTATTATTATTATTGAGTCTGAGCTCGAGCCGAGCAAACATAAAAAATTTGTTTGAGTTTTTGATATCGAATTAAACACAAACGAGCTTTATCAAATTATCTTAAATGATTTGGTTTGATTTTTAATCCTGCAATGTAACTGTTCTTAATCTCAACTATAATTATCGTTATTAAGTTAGAAAGAAAAATGAAACAATTATCTTATGAGAGCATCTCACGGTGAACAAAATATATCCATTAATTAATACCCAAAAGAAAAAAGAGAAACACTCTTGTGAAATATTGCACACTAGTGTTATGTGCAATACAACATAAATATGATAAATATTGACCAAATTCGCGGGTTAGCACGCGGGCGGGTCGGGCGCGGGCAGGGCTGGATGGGTTGTGGGCTTCAGTTTGGGAGGACGCATATATATTTATAGAAGAATATTTTTATCAAATATGTGTTGTAGTCCAGTGGTTTTAAGCCTCTTGTTAATGTATGTGGTCAAAGGTTCGATTCCTATAGAGCACATAATTTTTAAAATATTTTTTTTATGTGTTACTACATGAAAAAATGTTATACTTATAGAAACGAAATGTGTTACTACGTGAAATAAAAATTACATTATCATTTTTTTAAAAGTACATTATCATATGGTAACACATTATTGTTCATATGGTAACACATGAATAATCATTTAGTATTACAACGACATGTGTACAGTGTTACATATTACTAAAAAAATATGTGTTACTACATGAACAAAAAGTGTTACCCTATGAAGAAAAATATGTTACCACATTAACAAAACCAGTACAAGCGCGAAAAGAAATTTTGGGGTCCAAAATTACAGATTTAAAGATCAACTTGATGTGTTACTACATGACCAAAATAATGTTACCCTATGAACAAAAGAGAGTTACTACATGAACAAAAATCAGTACAAGCGCGAAAAAAAATCATCACTCGAAAATTACAGATAAAAGAACAGCGTGAGAATAGTGCAGAAGGATCTGAAAAACTATCACAAAATTATGAGGAAAAAGAATGGAAGGACCTGTAAATTTGCGAGATGAGAAAAAGAGAAAAAGAAGAACAAGAAAAGAGAAGGAAAAACCTAGAAAACTTACCGCTCACCGCTGTAAAATCTACTAGGAAGACGAATTTGGAAACGCTGCAAGGAAGAAAACCCTACGCGATGCGAGGAAGAAGAATCCGGACCCACGCCTTTGCTTTGTCGACCATGAGATAGAAAAAAAACTCAATTAAACTATAATTCAGACATATCGACTAGATGTAATATTGCATCTGAAGTTTTTTTGAAAAAAAAAAATAGGACAATAAATTTATCGTCTCACACAAGAAATTGACTTAAAAGGACATATTTACCCCTGAAGAGGAACTTGAAATAAAAAAACGGTAGTCGAGCATTAAATTGAATAGGGACCCATATGTGATATGTTCACCTAACCGTGCAACATGGCACCTCTTTTTCCTCAGATATGTAGTCTTGTACCACTTCGCATGTTACCATATTTAATTTCATCCCTCCAAACAACTTTCTCCTAAGACCCGCTCAAACTTATTTTCCTCTCTTTACCTTTTTTATGTAGTTCAACTTTATCATCCATGTGTACTAAAATCATGTTTATATTCATACTTTATTGTATTTATGATGGGTTATTCATTTGTTCGAACAATTAATCTATTTTTATCGTGCCCAAAAACTTGCATTCATAGTATCTATAAATGACTACCTTATATTTAACCTCATTATGCATTAAGAGTGTGTATATATAGTTAACGAAATATTAAATGTAAATACGATATAATGAATGATCCAATGTTTTCTTCTACGTGCATGTCTTGACCTTTTGCCCACTTCTAATAATCACATACCATGGGGTGGTAGAAGACTTCTAAAGATACCTTGATCTAAGATTCAAGAAGGGATACATTTTTTGTAGACCGGTAATTTTACATCGTTTTGAATTATTGATCTCCATTGTTTTGATCTTTTAATTTTGGTCCTATAAATTTTTTGAATTTTTTTGAAATTGGTTATTTAACCGACTGCAGTAGGTTACCAAACATGTAACCATCACATATTTAATTATTATTTTTTTCCTTTAATTTCGAAACACAACCTAGACTTTTTTAATCTTAATAATTTTGGATCGAGTTTGGGTCGAGTTTAAAAGAAAATCTAGATATTGTGAGAAAACGCAAATCAGATCGATTTACCGGGTCTAAACTGACCCTGGAAATTTAAAAAAAAATCAAAATACACAGTGTTGTGCTCGGAAAATAACTCCGGCCAACAAGTAATAATAAATATAAAATTAGTGCGGAATAGTAAATTAGACAATGTTTGATGATCCAATTTGCCGGAATGGTTACTTCTGGGGGGGGCAATACCAAGCCAGGAAGATAAATATTATATGTCTAGGATACTAAAAGTTCAATCGTTTACAACGGGGGCTTGATCGCTTATTTATAATGCTACGTTTTGCCATGCAGCCCTAATGGGCTGGTCGAGCTACAATCATGCGGTTGTTACTGTGTGCGCATGATCTGCCGCTAACTTCCTTGATTTGTACCGCAGTTGTCTCCTGAAAGTTTGCACGCCAATCTCTTTGGCTTCGGATCCGGGAGTTTGTTCTCTCAAAGCTTATCTGATCCAACTGGATACGTTCCGGAGCAGATTTGGCGCCTTTGCCAACTGTGCTTACCGGATTCGCGTGCAACTTGAGCTTGCGCGACTCTCTAGGGAGGTCGCCTTATTGGGCGAGCTTGTTTGATCAGGTCGCTCTGTTGATGTTGACTTTGGTCTCTTGTGCGATTGTCTAGTTAGGCTGCGGTTGCCATGTCAGCTTCTCTTGCCACGTGGTCGTAGGCCGACTACATGGCTATAACACACAGAAATGACTCTTCCTCCCTTAAAAAATATACAGAAAAATTCCGATAAAAAATTATTAGAATTAAAAAAATTTAGGTGACATTTAGAAATTAAAGGAAGAAATAAAATAATCATACTTGTGGTGGTTACCTGTTAGATGACCTGCTGCAACAGGTTAAGAGAACAATTTCAAAATTTTAAAAAACTTACGAGATCAAAATTAAAAAATTAAAACAATCAAGACCAATTTCAAAACAAACTAGAAAATATTTAATCCCATTCAAGAATTCTAGAGTACGGTCCATTAAGTGACTAGATAGCTAACTACTAACTAGCAAATTTGGAATGCAACCGTTTTCTTTTGTATTTTTCCTCTCATGTGAATCTATAGGTATATATGCACACCGACGTTCATTTAGTGTGCTACATTTGTAGAAGTATTCTATATGGGTTGATCACTGACAACATCCAAAAAGGCATAGGTTAAAAACACCCCCCTTGATTTGTCGAATTACCAAAATGGATCATTTAGTTTGATTTAATTATCAAATACTCTCTAGAAAGACTAAATAATTCGTTCAACTGACGCGTAATGCAAAATCATGAAATAATTAACGATGCAAATATGAGAAAAGCACAATGATTGATTAAATGTTTTTGCATTTCTCAACCAGTACTCAAACAATTTCTTTAATATTTCAAGGGGATATTTTACAACTATTCAAATTATACGGTTCTTTTCATAATTTGGACGAATTATTTATACATAATAGAAAAAGAAGAAATCCAAAAAGTCATTGTTTTGAAACTTTGAATTAAATATAAACATCCACGAGCTAGGGCCATCGAGACATTGAGACATGATGTTTTAATAAAACACAAATACTTTTCCTTTAATGGGCCACATAAGTTCAATTTCTAAGAGACCTGCTCGTATTTAATTAGATTTTTTTTTATGAAGGTATGATTACTACCAAAACATGGGGAGCCCATTTTCCTCCTACATATACTTCACACACAAGTTTCCCTCTTTTTTTTCTTCTATACATACCTCTATTTAATTCAAATATCAACTATATAATAAAATACCCAATTCATCAACTAACACTATATTCACTATTTCAACT
>JBBCBC010000029.1:23171461-23481526 GCA_037126765.1 Stenogyne calaminthoides | reverse complement strand
TATAAGAATAAATGTAAACAATCAAAACATAATATTCAATGAGTGTAATGCCATACATTTACTATTAAACAAACAATAATATTAAACAGTAACCTAAATATTATCCTCGAAAGTATTATGTCCTTATAATGGATTATCTCAGACACCAACACTTACGTAACTATCATCCCCCAGTTCCACCAAATTTTCGGTATTTTCATCACGAGTCTGTTTCTGGTCCAAGCCGGTCTCGGCTCCATTCATAGTAAATTGATTGACTTCTTCTTTTCATGCTCGATGATGATTTGACATTCTTTTTCAAAGTTAAGTCTGGTGATTCTCTTTGTCGAGTCTCCCATTCATCTTCCTCTTTCTTATGAACCTGAGTAGATTCATCGTAAATACACATGAGGTGTTTCTTCCACAATAGAGTCCCCTGCTTGTAAACTCAAGGTTTTTGACTTAAGAATATCCCAAGAATATTCCTTCATCATCTTTACAACAAATGTTTTCAACCCATCTTTACCATTATCAGGTATAAGCAACACTTACAACTAAAACATCAAAAGAAAGTTAAAACAAGAGGCTTCTTTCATTCCACAAATCATATGAGTTTTTCTTGATTCTTTGTCGGGATGGATTTGAGAGTAGAGTAGCATCTTGAAGGTTGATCGGCAAAAATCTTTTTTTATGTCGTACCAACAATCATCATTGTCCTCAGAATCCTTTCAAATATTGGCCCATTTTTCTTTCAAAGAACACCATTCTGTTGTGGGGTCCTTGGTGCCTTGATGTTTTATGAGCTATTCCATTTGGTCGCACAATAATCGATATAATATGGTTGATAAAATCTCAGTGCCTTTTATCCTGATCCGATTTTGACCACACCTGATTCTTTTCATTATCAGTCTTTTTCAAAGAATTTCGACGGTTTTGTGCGAGTCTCTTTCTTAATGAAAAGAATTATGACCCATGTGTCTAGAAACCCTGAAGTATATATTTTTTGCCATTTGTGCTCTAATAGTGTTAATGAACCAAATAGACTATATGAACAATTGAGTATTCTATCGCTAGAAACTTTCATTTAGCATTTGAACGATGCTTAATTTGTTTGCGCTTTTTCGATAAAGATCACATACACATCCTTAATGAATACTACCATTAGTAACCCTCTTCATGTGCTAATCTTCTTTGGTTATTCGTGGTTTTGAAGTTCAAGTGATTCGATCTTTTGTACCTAAAACCAACCGGTTTTGTGAGTTTCTTACTTATTAAACATGTATCCATAGAATTCGGTCTCCAATCGCCAAGATACCGCATTCCTTTTCTAAGACCCAGCTAAGAATACTTCATAAACATTATCTTTCACATAGCACAAATTCTTGAGAATTCAACATCAATCCTTTATCACTTGAATTGGCCGACATAGAAAGAAGTCACGCTTAAACCGTATTAATATATGATACACCGTGGATACGAACGAAGATCAACTTCAAGTATTTAATATCCTTGACCGCTCTTTTGAATTGTTCCAAAAAGTTATCCGAGGGCCTTTCTGCTCAACATAAATGATGAGCAAGTGCTTGTATCCCCGTAAATGCTCTTGAAAGCATCCATCGCCCAAGTAATTATGCAACAAAAGTTGTCATTTTAGTTCCACTCATCGTATATGTTATTTCATTCAAATTTTCATGCCTCCTTCAATTAAACAAAAATCGAGCCTGTAGTACCCATTTGGTGTAGGGTCCTACCAAAGTTAACAGATGTACTTTGGAACCCAAATCTACCTTACAACTCTAATTACTAGAGGCCGATTTGTCTTCCATAAATATCTACATACACATTCACCACCTTGGATGCCTTAGCGATACCACAGATGTGAGTGCGGCCTTACGATGAACATGGGCCTTAAAGTTCTTCTTGGGTTCAGCTCTTTTTTCCAAAGGGTTTTGGCTTTGGTGCGGTGACCTATGTCTATCATTGACTTGGGTTGAAAACCTTCACCCCAGTGTTGGGGGTTAGGTTACTGTCTTGAAATGGGGTCTTTCGATGGCTGGACTCTGGGTTTCTTCAACAGAAATTTCTCTATTTAGTGTTTCTCTTTCCTAGGATTCCTCGATGGTTGACAGATGATTTCTTGTGTTGGTATTCTTACTGAGGGCTTTGAAGGCTTGGGGCCTGAGGAGTTCTCTTGAGTATTCAGGTTTTCTAAATTTTTTCCGAGGTTTCGGCTTTCTTTCTGAACCTTCAGGTTCTCTGGCCATCGTCCTTTACCACTTGTCCTAAATATGGGGTTGTTCTTCAATAAGAAGATATCTGAACGTCGATTTAACAAAGATGTCTTTAGTGCCACTGTAAGGGGCGTTCGAAGATCGTGTAGGGTTCAAGTGGATTATATCCAATCCGGCCTTTTTTATTCTTGGTCTTTGATAACTCAATTTCATCTATCGCATTTATCACGCAGAATTGATAAGAGCTTTCTCCGCCAACCATCCTCACTTTTCTTTAGGTTTCCATGTTTTCCAAAATTAGTCATCAACTCGATCTTTGATAAGTCGATTTCTCACGGATTTCTCAGCTTTTCGCTTTCAGAGTTCTCTACCACTTTCATTTCTATGAAACATGCCAACATCTACCATCAAGAACTCCCATGATTGAGAAGTGATCTCGTGACATTAGAGTTTTTTCCACTTCAGATTCTCGGCGATCCGGTTCATTCTGCTCTTAGGTTTAATGAATTCCAGAACACGAATAGTCCTTCATCGACTAAAAGAACCATCGATCAAAAATTGCGGGTTCTGGATTTAACTAGATAACTCAGTCTTTGTGTAGGAGCGGAAGAATGAGATAGAAATTTACCTGCTCAATAGCAACAAGACGTGACATCATCACTATCATTATCGAGAACATTTCTTTCTGAAAGAGCTTAGATCCTTCTTCAAAAATGTTCTTCTTGGCCAACCATAACCTTCTTTTCCGAATATACTTGCTCTTTTGGCTTCCTCTCCTTTCTTTTCAGCGGAGCTCAACTCAAAGGGTCATCTTGGCCGACCTTTCTTCTTGATTTGAAGAGATCTGGCTGTATCATCATCCCGATCATTTTTCTTTGACTTGTAGTCGCCTTCGACGTCAAGATCCTTCCGGTTTGTGGTCCTTTCTTCTCAAGTAGACTTGTCTTCGCTCGAAAGTTATTCGCATTCCGCATTCGCATCTTCTTTATAATACCTTTTGTTACCAAATCTGCCATTCATTTTTCAAACCTTCTTGCCATCAAGGCAATTGTCTCATCCTTTTCATCCTAATTTTTGTTAGATCGATCCGGGTTCCTAAGCATTCAGTTTTTTCCTGTCTTTGAAACATTTTTTCTTCAGATGAAGTATCATCTTTGCCATCGCTTCTTAGTTTTTTCTTATCAATGACAAACTCATATACTTTCAACTCGGAGAAACACATTGTTATATTATAGAAGCAATATCTTTGGTGTTCTCAATCACCACAAAGATGTATATCCCATTTCTTAAAAGTCCCTAAGAATTTTTGAGCAATTTCTCTTTTGGATATCTTTTCCCAAGAGCACTCGCATCATTCATAAATACTAGGGTATCCACCGATGTTAACCTCAATTAACGGTTATTCGACATCTTGTACCACGTGGTTTGTAGAATTGATAGGAAGTCCACCAGGGAACTTTGTCAATTTCTTGAAAACCGACATCTTGATTTTCTATATAGCTAAACTTGATTCAACTAAGATTATTTGGTTTAATACACGGTCAGAGTAGGAAGAGTTGTGCCTGATTCTTTAATAAGACAACAATCGAGGATTACAAGATTATAGCCCGACGAAGTAACTATATTTTGTGAGGACAATAGTCAATTGCTATTACACAAAACCGTTATTGTACCGATCTGAAACAATGTTGACATCGACATCATTTCATTAGAGACCATGTTGAGAAGAAAGATATCGGGATGGAGAAAAATTCATACCGATAAACAAAAAATTGATATTCTTACTGCTCTGGGCCGAAGTCAAGATTTCGTGGAGTTGTCGGTGAAATGGGATGTTAGATCCATGTGAGTAAAATCCAATGAAGGTTGAAGTCCTTCGGATTATTATTCGCAAGAATAACTCAGACAAAAATCTCTCGATGGAAAATGGTATTCGGGGCGATTTTTTGTCACTCGGATTTAGTAAGGTTTACATATTCATTAATCTGAAACATATTTGATTCATGTATTTACTTGCATTTATTCCACAAGAATCATTTGAAATAAATGACAAAAGTCACTGCCAAACTTTAAATGAATGTTTGAAAGAATTTATCACAATTTCTAAGAAGGAAGTAGCGGTTGCCTCAATTAGAGCGAAACATCATTTTATCTCCTAATTGCCGCAATTTGCTCTATATATTCGATTAATTACTATATATAGCAAATAAAACTCCCGAGATTTTTTTAATCTCGATTAAATCTCAACCTGCTTCATTAACATCCTTCAAAGATTTAATCTCGGCCGTTGATCTTCATTTCGGATCATATAAATACCCAAGTGTTTTCTCTTGATCAAAATACTTTACATTCTTGATTATTCAAATGTTCAAACTTTCAAACCCTTAATCTAAATCTTCAAATTCCATTTCTCAAAACTCTTACAATGGAATTCCCCACTACGCATGACATGATCTTCTTTGAACAGAGTAAACCATACTTTTGAACATGTTGTGGCTATGATCAACAACAAGGCCACTACTACTAAGAAGAAGCCCTAAATATGCTTCTTCATTCAAGCTTTGTAGAGATTGGGCGAAAGCAAATATGCAGTTTTAACTATCTCAAGAGGTTACGATTTCTTAACAACTCGTTAAGGAGAAGCAAGGTTCACTTGTTTAAGTAATTGGTTTTGGAACCTAAATACGAAAAAACAGAGGTTGTGTGCACTAAGGAGAAGACGCCCGACTCTTGATGATATCAATGTTTTGAACTTAGCAATAGAGGGGAGGATCCTGCTGTATATGTTGGAGTAAGCAATAGAGATTATGGACTTTTGAGTCTGTTGAATTAAAGGGGCTCTGATAAACGACTTGAAACCAAAATACTGGTATTGATTGATATTGTGGCTAAATGTTTGATGAGTACTTCGGTAGTTTGGAGCAAGTCGAATAAGTTGAGCTCATGGCATGAATCAAGATTCTCCATCTGCCGAAGTTTAATTGGTTGAAATTTACGGTGGATTGCGTTACGCTTTTGAAATCCGTAAACCGGAAGCTGTGAAGGATATTTTACCAAGAGTGAAAGGCATACTTTTTGTAACTAAGATAAACTCGATTGAAACATTGCCCAGAGAAAATATGTTTTATGATCTAATGAGTTCTCTAATAGAATCATGTTAAAAGCCCAAATCTCGAAGAAGAGACATGCTTTACTTGAGAGTCCTAGTTTAACCGCCTCAAGAACAAAGAAAGAGTTTTATCGCATCCAAGACAATGTTACCATTGCCGAGGTGACCAAGAAAAAGGTCAAGAAAGCTTAAAAAAAACGTCTCCGATTTAATCGAAGAGAAAGAAATCTCTTGAATTGCCGGAAGTCAAGAGAAGCCGGAGAAAAAGTAGAAGCCTGGGAAGAGCAAAAACAAAAGGTTAAAAAGGCTCAATTACCAGAGCCGAATCGCAGAAAACTCTCCATCGATACACTTGCAAAAGTTGGTTTACCGAGCTTGAACAAGAGACCGCTCGGAAGTCATTTTACCTCGATGGAGGAGATTAGATGTCTTTACCGAGGTACTAGGTACCAAGATAGGCAATCTAATCGAATCACTTGCAGATCTTCTTCACAAAGTTCTTAAAACCCATTGAAGAAAGCCATCTTGAAGTGCAGCCACCTCGCCAAAGCAGAAAAGAGACATCGCACAAAAAAAAATTTATTAACGCAGATTTGACGTCAGAGACATAAACGACGCTAATCATGCCTACCTCGGCCACGCCGATATTCAGAGCCGCTATAATCATATCCTACAATCCCATTTGATTATAACCAAATCCAAATTGCTCTCCAATGGCTCTTGATTTCGAGGTCTATAAAATGATCATTAAGTCAAGTGAAGAAAAAGAGACCAATGACTTAACACATGAACAATCGAAAGCGAAACAACAACATTAACACAAATTGTCAAGAAGCAAAAACCTTCGCATTTCATTTCAAGAACACCAAATCTTGAAGATTATTCTTAGAGTGTTAATCCAATTGTTCTAAAGAAAAAATCCTATCCACTAAAGATTCGCTACCTAAACACCAGATAGATTTCCAAATGGAACCTCAAACATTCTTTACCCAAACTCGAGTTAGGTTAAGTTTGTTATGCCAAAGATTTTCTTGCGGATTCTAGTTTTCCGATTTCGTTGGAGTGTGAACTCGATAAACATCCGCTGAGTGTCAATTAACAAATAAACCAAATTTCTGCTAAGTTCGGTTAAGTTCGATTAAGTCAGCCCCTGCGTTAAGGGAAGAGTGGACGTGAAGAAGAGTTTGCCCGAACCACTATAAAATCTTGTGTGCATTTACTGCTTATCATGGCATAACTATTCACACAACCCAGCTTAAAACCGCATATACATATTCTTAATATCGGGCTAAGACCAAGTTAATCGGACCGATCAAATACACACCTTAGCCACCGATTGAAAAATCGACTTGAGAACTGACGGATAAAACAGTTTTTCACGCTGCATTTAGCAAGCCGTGACTCTCGCTAATCGACAGATATCAAACTCGACCAGCCAGCACTCAAGAAGATTGAACATCATCAATCGACCCACAAGATTGACGTGAAATTTGCAATCACACTGACCGGCACAAAAGTTTTCTAAGTCTATTCACACCCCCTCTGAATTGAACACAAACCCGTGGACCCATAAAATCGCTATGCCGATTGGTCAATCAACTTTTCAAGCGATGCCGTCAAGATCGCAATTTCGCAATTTTAAGGCGAAGAGGTTCTTGAATCGATGCCTTCGAGAAAGAGAGAGATCAAACAGTTTGAGTTTGATGCCTTGGTATAAAAAAATTCTTTGAAAGGAAGGTTACCACTTCAACCTAAGGAGAGGTCGGTGGCCAGACGGATATGATCGAACCATCTCCGGAAGGTTCTTTGAAAAATCCTTAAAGAGAGTATCTTAAGGTTGTTTTAGTCGAGTGTGGATGCAACCATTCAGGGGAACAAGCTCGGCGTATGTTCTGCCCTAACTAATTACTTTTGGAGAAAGCAGGTTCATTACCAAGAAGAGCTGCTTTGCAAATACCAATAAAATTGTTGATCTTTGGTGTTCGCCGATGTTTCAAGAACCAATCCTTCACAACCAATCACGATCTTACTCCCGTAATGGATAAGTTTCGCTGCTTGAGCCTCTTGTTGATCAAATATCAAAGCTTGGCCTCTATTGGACTAAGTGTCAAAGCCATAATGCTCAAACCTCTCATTGGAAAAATGTTGAAATGTTTGAGCACATTTATGGTAACATCCTCGGGTAACTTTATTATCTACTTATCTTGATAATAAATTTGCTAAGATAGATACTAGACTGCAGGATATGTTCAAAAATGTGGAGAGATGGAGAGGCGATTTGAGCTAAGATCAAAGACGTTGGAGGATTTGATGAAAGCTCGAATGATGAATCGATTAAATTTCATTGCCGAGGAAATGAAGTTCCTCACTCGTGGAGAAAATCGCGACAACGGTGGCACTTTTTTCAAGCATTACATCAATCCGGCTTGAATGCGTTCTGGAGGATGCAGGATGATGAAAACTTCCGTATTTGCCTGCCGAAACTAAGATCTCGCTGGGAGGAGCAAATGCATAAACAATGTAACTCTTTTCTACGATTCTTAAGGATTATGATGCCAAAAAGGAAAGTTATGATAGACTGTTAGTGTTAGTGTCTTAGAGACAATCCTTTGTAAGACATAATATCAGATAATATTCAAGATGGTTTATTATTATTATTTGTTTAATATTAAATGTATGGGCGTTACATGTTGGGGAATTAATTGCGGATACATTCGGATGAATATTTAAATACAAATTAATTCTAATTATTCTTAGCATTGAATTAATCCTATATTAATTCAAATAATAATTCAACAACAAATCATGCATATAAACAATTCACATAAATTCTCGCGTGGGGAATTGCTGACGAGTTTATGTGGAACTAACCTCTCGAGTGACAAACGGCTGAGAAGATGGATTCCGCTTCCACGAAACACACCAAAAAAGCCTTCTCAAGTATTCCATTGCCCCTTGTTCAACAATCCCGTGGAAGGAACTTCGCGAACAATTTAACAAAAAAAAAAAAATGTTCACCACCTTTGTGGATTTCTAATTTTTTTCCACATGGAATTGCAGACACGCGATTGAGGTTTTTCGAAAATACACAATCGGCCGACGTTCAAAAATATTTGATATTTTATCGACGTTGATATTTTTCCGAAAAACCAATTTTTTTCCCCTGATGAAACATTCATCCCTATTTATAATAAAGGGGGTTATGAAATTTTAGATAGAAATAAAAAGATGGGAAAATCTTTTTCTTGATCTCCAAGAAATCTTGAATATATCCCATATATTATTTTCTCCATAATTAATTCCACAAAAATCCCAACTCCTCTTGTTATGGTATTTTTCAAAAATAAGGAGTAGGAATCCAAGATTTGGATGTTCTTGAATTTATGAGATATTCTTTGTATTCCAAATACATATCTTCCATAATATATTTTCAAAGAAAATCAAGAAAATCTTTCCTCTCCTTATTTATTCATAAATTTAAAATATGCTTTAATAAATAACTGTGGGAGATTTTTGAATTTAATGAGATAATCTTGTATTCCAAGAATACTTATCTACATTCCATTACAAAAATTGAAAAAAATCTTTCTCTTTTTATTTATTATTTTTAAACTTTTGCGAAAAATTAAATGAGAATAATTTATTTTATTTTAAACACCTTTTTTTTTTAATTCTTGGGCGTTATGTTTAAAATTTTACTTGAGGGCCTTTAGGAGAATTAAGATTGGACCTTCAATGGACTTTGAATATCTAATATTGAGCGCAATATTATTCAGCCCGTAAATATTAATTAATCCCACTACATAATTAATATTGCACTATCCATCTTAACCCATATTGTTTAATATGGCTCCCTGCTATTATTTCCGTGTTTAAAATTATCAGCCCATTAATTAATTGAGCAATCAAATAACTTTCCATTAATTAATATCTTTTGTCGCTGGTTGAATCGGTTCAACATTATTATCCATACCCAAACTAGTTCCACTTAAAGAAGATTTGGTATGATAAATCTTATGAACCTCCCAGCGGGCAAATCTAAACAAGCGATTTTAATACCGATTCTTCGATAAATCTTAGTAATCACACGCACCAATAATATTGCCCCAAAATATAAAGTATTGAATCTCGTTGATTCTCTGCCCGTAATAAGTCAAAGAATAATTACTAACCACACGCGATCTATTTCAAGGGATTAAGATTAAGAAATAACGAACCAATCGGGTCTAATTCTTCTAGTTGATCTTTAAGAATTTGTCCTCCCAGAGGTCTATTCATTACATCGATTAAATACTTGTGTAATCTTCGTCAAGACAAGCCAATCCCGGAGCACTACACTTCAACCTTCACGATGGATTGCTTCATTTCCATCTAGGTCGTGAATGGTGTACTTTCGTTTCAAGAACCGTTAATTTAATCTTCGTGATCGGTATCACTAAATTAACTACAATGTACACGTCTTTTATTTGGCAATTATGCAAAAATATATATAACATTCAATGATATTTAAAAGATCAGTGATAAATAATTTATTTCAAGAAATAAGACAGAAATTCAAATTGGTTATAGTAAAGTGTAAAAGATAACCCCAAACAATCTCCCCAATTATACTCAAAGTCCGCTTTAAGTATCTTCAACAACATGTGCCGTGTGATTCTGTCGTGACATCTAATGTCACCTACACCTAACCTAATAATATCTCCACTTATACCAAAGCGATTAGCAATCTGCTTTGACACCCATTCCTTCCACATGTCTCGAATGTGATTCTCGAGGCGCATCTTTGTGAATGGATCTGCTAGGGTTATCGATTCTTTGCGATCTTCAATTTATATCTCCTCTCTTAACTCATAAGATAAGCATTTTCTTTCAATGTGTTTCTTTGGCCCATGGGCTCGTTCCCCTTAATTTAGAATCGCTTCCAAAGATATCACAATAAACAAAGGATCGTGGCCGGAAAATTTGGAACTACATCCAAGTCCACTCAGGAGTTCTTGAGCCAAACCCGGCTTTTTTCGCCTCGCCAATGCTACATATTCGCCTTCTATGGTTGAATCGGGCGATGTATTTCGCTAAATCTTCTCCATGTCGCCACGGCTCCTCCCCCATCAAAAACACACTACCGGAGGTAGGATTTTCTAGAATCTAAGTCCCGATTGGAACCGAAGTCCGTAGCCGATGATTAGATTATCCGACCGATAAACCAACATTCTATCTCGAAGTTCTTTTTGGACACTTCCATAATGTTTTTTGTTGGGATATTTTGGCTTTTGATGAATTATGCGAAACATTATCAACTTGCGGTTATTGAAGCTAATTTCACAGATAAATGTTGAGGAACGAGAGAATGATTGAGGAACTCACGCAAATCGGCCGAAGATGATCGAGATCGACGGAAAACAAGCATTTAGATAGTGATCGAGATGACGAAAGTAAGATGAGTTCCGTGAGTTAACGATGATGAGCTTGAAAATCGGGAAGAAGAAAAGCTAAGCTACCGACCGAAGATCGATGACCAGATAACCTCGGGACGATGACGATCAAAGACCAGACCGATCGATGATCGAAGAAGGTATGAAATGATACGGTGATCGAAGAGCGCATTAAGCCGATCGTAAAGTGAACCGACCCGTATGATCCAAGAGAAGGTTAAAGATCAAGAGGAGCAGATGAGCGACGAGATCGTACATGATCTAGACCGACATTTAAGACGGAAAGCGCATTATCAAGATCAGACGTGATTGAGACTGTGAAGTAAGTAAACCGACATGCTAATTCGATGTGGTTAACTGAAGCAGATAAACCGAAGGCGTCGACTGATATGTTATAATCGATCCGATCATGAGCCGACCGGGATTAGGGCGAAGAAATCGTGATATCGTAAAACCGTAAATCTACATACCGCATCGCAAGAAGAATCAAGAGAAAGCCATCTGAAGTCATGTTCAATGAGAATCGTGAACGCCATCGATGACCGCCACTCGAAAAGGATCTCGAAAGGGGTCGAAGAATCAATACTTCGAAAATAAGATGCCTCGATTCGACACCGAGTGTCGTACCGTCCATTGAATCAAAGAGGCTCAATAATCGAGAATCTCGAGTCGAGGGCTCGAGTTTGAAGAAATTCGGATAATCCTCGAATGATTCATACGATAATCTCGGAATATACCGTTGAGAATCAAACACGTGGACCAATGAGAGGAAAGACAACCCGACCAAGAAGTCATTGGTTTTACAAGAATAAGATGGATTTGAATGATTTCTTCCAACTAGCAATATCTAAATCCACAATATAAATACTTTTCTATCTTTCTAAGTGGTGGAAGTGCGGAGAAGATAACACGAGATGCTAGCCAGCAAAGTTATACTGGCATTCCCACCATGAACCTGAGCAAGAAATACACGATATATTCAAGAAGTGTTACACCTGAATCTCCAAGATAAATGCTATCCTAAAACTTAGAGATTTTTTCCAACCTTAGCATTTAGGCTAAAACAAATGTAAGGGAAAATCTCACCCTAGTTGGAAACCAAACAATCTTATACCCAAAACCCAAGAGTCGGTTAAGTTTGTAGGTGAGTGTGAACCTCAGAAAATATCTAGCAATCCCGAAAGTGAGGGTAGTAATCCGTGAGGAAAAGGTGATAAGTCCCGTTTGAGTGTGAACCCTAGAACATATCTGCTGGGTGTTGACTTGCACGTTAAACTAAGTCCGGTTGGTTAAGTAGGTGCCCCCGATTATAAAGGGAAGAGTGGATGTAGGAGTTGGACTCCAACCACTATAAAATCGTCGTGTGTTCTTTCTTCTTTTATTTCTTTATTACCATATGCATTTGATTATAAACAAAACACACATGAGCTTAAAAGAAAAAATTGAATCATCGCCTCTTCTCGCTTATATGCATCACATGAAATGTTTGCTTCGCGACGCCGCAAAATGGGTTTTCAAAATGGGACCAACAATTGGTATCGTCGAGCGGTGTTCAAATCCGTTCGATTTCAATGTGAACACCTAAACCCATCTTTTTTATTAAAAACCGCTTTTTAAAAACGCATATATTCTAATGTTTTAAGGCCATTATCAAAAAGGGGAAATTGTTGGGATATTTTTAGCCATGAATTACGCTAAAACATTATCAACTTGTGTTATTGAAGCTAATTTACAGGATAACAAGTTGAGGGGGAACGAGAGAACGATTGATAGGGATCTCACGAAATTAGACAAGATGATCGAGATCGACGAGGTCATAGATTTGCAGAGTGATCGAGATCGATGAGTAAGATGAGTTCTCGAGTTAATCACGAGTCAGGCAAAATCGTAAGAGAAGAAAGGTTAAGCCCGATCGTAAGATCAGATGACCGTAATAAAAGAACAGACCGACGATGATCGAAGAACAAACGAGCCGAGCATGGTGATCAAGAGTGCATGTCGATCGTAAAGAATCACCGTAAGATCGTAAGAGAAGGTTGCAGATCGACGTAGAGCAGATTTAGAGTGATCGAGATCGATATTTAAGATGAGCAGATGATCAAGATCGACGATCGATATCGGCGCTAAAACCGATATGCTAACCTCGACGCAATCAGGATAAACCGATATGCCGACTGATGATAATACCCGATATCAAAGTAGAAGAAATCAGAGTATCGAAAACCGTAAATCTACATACCATCAAAGTAGAAGAAATCAAGAGAAGTCATCTCAAGTCATGTTCACCGAGAATCGAACGCCATCGATGATCGCCAGCTCCTGAAAAGGAAGGATCCGAGGGTCGATGTTCAAGACAAGAGTCGAACTCGGCCACCTCGAAAAGTCAAGATGTCTTCGATTCGATAAGGTCCACTAAGAGAAGTCCGCCAATCAAGAATCCCGAGTCCAAGGAAGCCCGAAGTTTGGAGAAGCCGAGGATCGATCCTCAATGATTCCAAGGCGGTAATCAGGAATATAAATTGAATCAAATAACGACCAATGAGAGGAAGACATCCAAATTAAGAAGTTCGCTATACTTGGTTAAGAGTATGGATTTGAATGTGATTCTCTCCAACGGAATATTCAAATCCACAATATAAATACAAGGTCTTTCATCTTTTCTAAGTGGTGGAAGTGCGGAGAAGATAACACGAGATGCCACAGAGCCAAAAGAGAGTTATACCCAAAGCATTCCCACCATGTAACACGAGCAAGAAATACACGACATATTCAAGAAGTGTTCTACCCTAAATCTAAAGCATAAATGCCATATCCTAAAGCTTAGAGAGATTTTCCCCAACCTTAAGATTGAGGCTAAAACAAATGTAAGGGAAAATCTCACCCTACTGAAAACCAAACAATCTTATACCCAAATGTAAAGGAAAATCTCACCCTAAATTTTCGATCCGACCAATTTTCTTTTCTCGAGTCTTGTCTTCCATCGCCTAGATCTTGAGAAAAGACTTTTGTCACCAATGCTTCGCCTTTTCTTTCCCTAAATGCTTCTCTATTTTCTCCAAGGCTTTTGTAGAGCGTCCATAGTAAAACATGTGATCACTCATCACAAAAACTATAGTAAAACTCATCAAAACACCTTGGAAGAAAGTTAGGAAAATAAATTCGATTTAGGGTCTCATCACAATACTTAGTAATGAGAGATAGGCAAGCTTGTTAAAATATGCGTTTTATTCGAGAACATGCTTTCAAAAGCTGCGACGTGTTCCCTCAAATTTTTTAAATTAGCCACGTCGTGGTTTTTAAACTAATTGATGTAAGGCGGTCTTTTGTCAAAAAACATTTCTTCAAGACTTTGATAATTTCCGCAGTTAGATTCAACACCTTCATGAATGTATCTCAAATCACCAGACAAAGGAAGTCAAGATTATACGCCTTATGTGTTCGTTACCGCTTGCTCCCGATATTATACAAGTACCTTTCAAGATCTAATGATCCTTCAAGAAGTTTATGAAGGAGTTGGTACATCAAGAACCCAATGATGTTGTATTTAGCAAAGGAGGACAATAGTAAGTTTACGACTCAATCAACGGGGTTTTCACCAAAGAAGCAAATTGTCTTTAAGTATATTGAATAAAGGGATTAAAAGGTTGTGACATGATGAATCGAAATAAATAATAATATATAAGCACAAATATATCACAAGGTTCGATCACATAAATCATATTAAAATCTCAAAAAAAAAATGAACATACATCACCTGACATTCAAAATAGTTTAAATAAACCACGCATTAAAGGGTCATTATTTAAACACATTTCAAGCCAGGTTACAAAACAAGAAAAAACAAGCATAAAACCTTTAATATCCAGATTATTAGTTGCTCCTAAAACGACCAATATAAAATTGACAGGACTTTAGGAAGTATATGCATATCAATTTTATACTTAAGTAATAACCATGATTAAATACAAAATTATTATTTCGCTTTAACGAGCCTCCTCGAGGGTCAATAAATGCACTAATAATAATCCATTAATTATCATCTGTTTGGAATTTATTCATGTGGACCATATTTTTGACCGGCCCCTAAAATTGGGAATTTCTTCAAAAGAATTCACAAATAAATAAATCATGGAGGTTAAAATTAATTCAATTTTATTATCCTAATAAAATTGTCAATTAATTATTTAAGATACTTAGTAATTTTTAGAAGGTGGATTTTTCCAAAACATATTCTCACGCGTCGATATTTAAACACAATTTAAATAAGCACAAAAAAAAAAAAACAAAAACATCAAAACAAAAAATTAAGCACATTGGGAGCATATATCCAATTGTCACGGTTAATTTTTCACATGTCTTGATCTCGAAAATCTTTCATAAATTTCATCGCTCGCTCGCCGAAAAGTTCCCACTTGACCGTCTTAAAAAATGCCTCGTCAAGCCACTCATCGACCCATTTCGCGGCCTGAGAGTGCACGCCTACACTCCCCTATTGCGTGTCGTCCCGGCGCCAAGCGTGCTTCGCCAAGCGCCCAGCGCCGTCGCAAATAGCGACACTTCTCGGCGGATCTCGGCGAAGGCGCGCGTACTCGGCTACGCGCCCGCCCATGCCGAATCCGCTTCACGCCAAGATCATTTGCCATGCCTCGTGTGCATCCACGCTTCGCTGGTCGATCCGCCCGCCCGAGCACGGTGTCGCCGGACCGATCCCGCCACCATGCTGCACGGAGTGACTCTACCTAGCGTATAAGTTCAGAGATCGAGGATCATGCTTCTTCAATCAGGAGAAACTGTGTCACTATAAACACCGGGACGCTTCCCTAATTCGACCTCCCAGAGAAAGAGAAGAAATCTGAACAGTAAGAGAACAACGCCGAGATGAAGTTCTACGGTTGCTTTATTAATATCCGAATCGATGATTCTCATCCGCCTCTTCCGGAGGATTCTGCTACTCATCCGTAGAAGACTTCGGCTCGACAAGCGAAAGGTTGCCACTTCCACTTAACACGAAGATCTGACATTCTCTTCGTGATGACGATGAAATTCCCGCCGACGTGCCAAGCGAGTGAAGACTAATCGAGGTAACCTCCAACCTTCTACTTTTTCATAATTTCCACACCTCGCTATTATTAAGACACCCCGGAGAGATTAACTTGCACTCTACTTTCGAGCAATTGCTTGATGATCTATCCGATGCAAGAGACACTTTTATACAATAGTGAAGTCGAAAATCACAAGCTAAGGATCGAAAATAATCGACTTGTTAAAGAAAACGCAGCGAAAGCAAAGCTACCCCAATCGAATCAAATTTGGCCGCCGTATAAGGTAATCGGGGAACTTAATGTTCGGAAGTTAAATATTCGAGTCAGAGAAGCAGATCAAAGATCGCCAGCGTAGAATCAACAAAACAATGACAGTTCGATGATTTCAAAATCCTTCAAGCTAAATTTGATGAGCTATTCACTACATGAGAGTCTAAAATCATCGAGGATAGTTTGCAAGAAAATAGAGGTTTTCACGGTCATCAAAAACCGCTCAAGAAATGAACACCTATTTTCGAACGCCGACTAACAAGAAGCGGAATTGCATGAGAACCCTTCTACATCCTCAAAAACCCCGCTTTGATTCACTTGAAGGGTGTAATCAAACGAGTCTCCCATAAAGATACACAAAAAGCTAAACATGTATCCGATAAGGGAAAAAGACCTGTTGAGCAAGTAAGCGAGTGTCTAATCGAAGCGGAACGAAAACGACCCCAATTGATTAAGCATCACCGAGGAATCAATGAAGAATCCATTCTTCCGAAGAAACCTCAACTCGACGTGAGAACAGTATCGAAGAGACAACCCAGTAAAAGTGAAATCTAACTCGAGACCCAATCAAGGTCACCGCCTAACAAAAAAGCTATGGGTAAACCGCAAGACCATCTATGCCAAAAGATATGAATCTTTCGATGGTAGCAATCGTTCCTACCCTTATAACCAGAGATCTAGGCTATTCACTTTGAGCCACAATCGGATTAAAAGAAGATGTAATATAAAGAAAAAATCCCAAGTCTTCTAAGTCACCCAAGGTTTCACACGAATAATCATACTAATCGTAAAAAGATATAAAGAGACGTATGATTATGTTGATATAAATGAGACAAATCCAGACCTTCTAATCTATCCGATTTTCATAGAAGTTCCTGTTTGGGATCCCTAAATCCACCACTAACCCCCCAGACCCAATTCCAAAGGGTACCTAAAGCCCGATTCGATTGCAAGTTCGAGTGGATCGCCAACAAAAAGCGAGGTGCACAAGAACTATCCGGTACATCAATAGTGGATGCTCAAGGCACATTATCGAAGCAAACATCTCCTTAGTGTTACAAAGAACAAGAAGGTCCACGGTACTCTTCGGTGATGATAACTTTGGTTTTACCAAAGGATTCTAACCTTAGAGAATGATGATGTAAAAGAACCTGAGTCTCATGTCAAGGATTAAAGCACAATCTTCTATCAAGATTACCACCTCATGACAACGATTCGGCGTTGAGTTCTCGAAAGTGACAAGTGTAATGATAAGAATCGAGCTACTCAACAAATCTTGCTAACTCGTTCAAGGAAAGGCACGATCTACACAAACAGATTGAACAGGTTGCCCAAGAAATGCATGCTTAATTGTTAAGAGTTCCAAAAGTAGCGATTGCTCGCACAAAAGAATGAGTCATCTGAACTTTAAGACTCTTAACAAGATAGCTAGGGTGCCTTTGGTTGAGGGACTTCCGAATGAGATATTCTCCAAAGATCATACATGTGCCGCATGTCAGAAGGGAAAACAAGTCAAAGCCTCATTCAAGAATACCGACCAACATCCAAGAAAGTAACGAATCGCCTCCATATGGATCTATTCGGACCCGATTATCTCGGTCGGTCCTCAATGGACGCAAATATACTCTAGTAATCGTGGATGATTATTCCAAGTTTACTTGGGTTGTATTCTTATTCAAGAAGAACGAGACAACGACAAAGATACCCGAGCTGCTCAAGAAGCTACAAAACGAAAAGGGTGTCAGCATAGTAAAATCAGATCAGATAAAGGTACAGAGTTCCTGAATTCCTTTATTATCGATTTTTGACCGAAGTTTGGTATACAACATGAAAACGTCACCGCAAGAACGCCACAACAAAATGGAGAAAGCAGAATCGGAGAAACATAACTTCCCGGAAAGTTCGCCGCACTACGTTAGTTGAACATGCGACACCGCCGTTTCAAGCGTATAATCAATCATCGATGCTGCCATACTGTTCGATCGTGTTCTCTCGATTAAGACTCACTTCAAAACACCTTATGAATCGCGGGGAAGGGCGTAAAGCCTCGTGTTTCATACTTCCATGTCTTTGGGTCAAGTGTTTCATTCACAACAATGGGAAAAAGTCATTGAAGACTTTTTGAGGCCAAGTCGATGAGGGTATATTCTTAGGATATTCCTCATCCAAAGAAGGCTTTCGGGTTTACAACAAACGAACCTTAGTTGTGGAAGAAACACCCCATGTGGTCTTTTGATGAGACATCTTCGAACAAGAGAAATCGCCCGTAACGTTCGCACCCGGATCAACCACTACTGACACGCAGAAAATGGATCGCCTAAGCATCAAGGAGAAAGAAGTCGAACACGAATAATGCTGTACATCCTTAACTTGATCTTTGATGATTCAACAGTCAATCGGACCTAAGGTACGCATAACCGCTGCTGAAGAAGTCATATACCGAGATAAGATTAACCGAACCATCCGTTCGTGGGAACTCTGAAGTTCCTACGTAATGTATCGGCGACATACGATGAGTCCAACATCACCGAGACATGTTCTTATCAAGTGATCGTAATTCCAAGACCACTCCCAATCACTAGTAATGAACTATTATCGAAATGGATGATGTTCTCCAAAACAGACGACATCGTATCGTTAAGACTGGATTACTACCATCCAACCGATCCGATTATCGGAGACCCATCCGATAGAGTCAAAACTAGACATCGATTGGAAAGTTCCATGTACCATTGTTATCTCTGCTTTTGAAGGAACCAACTACAAAGATGAAGTTTCTACAAGACGCAAGTCGGATTCTAGCCATGGAAGAAGAATCGAAATAGTTTTGAGAGAAATCAAGTTTGAAATTGGTGGATGGACTAACTCATCAAGACGTAATTAATTGTGGGTATTCAAGAACAAGAGAGATGAAAAAATATCATAAACGTGAATAAGACAAGACTTGTTTCTAAGGGGTATTCCAAATCGAAGAATTGATTATGATGAGACCTTTGCACCAAATTTCGCTAGAAACCATTCGTTCACTGTTTTTGCATATCTTGCCACGTAGGGTTCACTTTGTGTATCGATGGATGTAAAGAGTGCATTCTTAAATGGGGTACTAGCAGAGGAAGTTTATAAGTTTAACAACCTCCGAGGCTTTGAAAAAAAGCAACCAAGTGTACCATTTAAGGAAAAGCTCTTTCTGACCGAAACTCTCCTCGAGCTTGGTATGATACACTCTCCGATTCTTGATAGACAGGGTTCACTAAAGGAATAGTGGGAGAACCTTATTCGAGAATAGAAGATGGAGAAGATATTCATGGTTCGATTTACGTGGGCGACATCATCTTCGGATCTCCCAACAAGAAGTTCGTGAGAAGTTCAAAGAAATTGATCTGAGGAAGTTCGAGATGTCCATGATGGGTCGATGAATTAATTTTCGGGGTTTACAAGTCAAAGCAGAGTACGAAGGAATATTCATCTGCCAGCGGCACACAAAGGAATCTACCGGCAAAGTTTGAGTTCAACATTGCAAGGAAGCGGAATTCCCATGATGACCCCAGGGTTCAAGATGGATCCGGATGAAGATGGTCGAAAGTTAATCGAAAGAATATAGGGCTCGATTGATCACTACTATACCCGACCGCCAAAGGGCCGGACATTACTTTTGGCAAAGAGGTGTATGTGCGGTTTCAAGCAAATCCAATGCAAAACCACTAGAAAGTTAAGCCTAAGGATTCTCAAGTATATGAAGGGATCAGAAACCTTGGTTTATTTTACCCATCGATGATAATCTCGAAGCTTAGTGGTATTCTCGATTCGATTCTGAGGTTGCGAATCGACGGAAGTCAACCTCGGTTCATGCTGGGTTTCTGGGAAATAAACCGATCTCTTGGTTTTCAAAAGGTTACATCGGGCCATGTATATCATCTACTCAAGGCGCGAATATATGGTCGTTATGTCAAATTCCCAACCGCCTGCTAAGTCAAGAAATGGGGATTACAACATCGTGAGCTAAGAACGCATTCATATTCTCGCGATAGTAATAAGTCTTATTGCAATCATTCAAATCCTCGTTCTACATACAAGATGCAAGCACGTGGATGTCTGCATACCATTTTATCGAGATCACGTTGAAAAAGAATAATATCGATGAAAAAGATCCATATCGACAAGCGAAAAGTCGATATTTTAACTAAGCCACTACCGAGATCGATTCAGAGATTTATCAACGAGCCAGGCTTCGATCTCTGAGAAAGTTCACCGTAAATGATTGATGGTTTGATCTCCGTAACTAGTTGGTTAAAAGATCGACCAGGTTAAGAGAAATCATTGAAGTTAGAATCTCAATCGATCGCACGACTCAGACGAGGAGCCCGTCCGAAGTTCGATAAGGAGCGGATCGAAGTCGATAAGTAGCGATCCGGTTCGTGATAGGGCGAGCGATCAGTTCAAGACATATCGACAAGGGGAACCGATCGATTGGAAGATTACTTTATAAGTCGATTAAAGTCAAATCGACAAGCAAGTCAAGTAAAGGTACGGACCGTGATAAGTCAAAAGAAGCAACACAACAACGAATAATTGAGAATTTTTCATTGATAAAGACCGGAGGTCGACATGTTGGTCCCGGCAAACGTAGTCTTACATCGCGTGTATGGGGAATACACGTGTTCGGTGTTTTAAAACTTTTTTTTATCGAGGTCGGCTTTCGGTCCGCATCCTAACGACGGTCCTCGAAGCACAAATCACTCGAGTCAAAGTCTCACCGAGAGATGTTGATCCTCGAAATTCTTTCGTAAACCTCGGATAATCCTAAACCGAGTCCTCGAAGTTTCGAAGATCCTCGAATTGCTTCGATCGTATAAACTAACTTAATGAACCCCCGGAAGAGTAAGTTCGGGTTTGGTAACTATCTGTTCTAGCTACTTTCGGATGTCTTGAATGGTTGGCCCTTTAGTTTATACTGCTTTTAAGCTTTTGAAAACCTTCCTTTAATGGAATGGTGATTGGCCGTGATTCAATTACATGCAACTTCCAAAATGATTGATTCCAACCGAAATATCAAGAAAATATGCTTTCAAACTGGACATGCAAATGGTTAAACTTAGATAAAGAAAGCAATAAACAACACAAATAGCTTTATAGTGGGTTCGTAGACTCAAGCTCCTACGCCCACTCTCCGATCCTCGAGAAATTCACTAATCACTTCGAAACTTTACACTTCCCTCGTAGTTTTTACTTACTCAACTCGCCCCGAAGCTTTACACTACTCCACGTGGTTTATTTACTAAACCCGACCTTTTTTGAGCTTTACGACTACCTCAGTAGTTTACTTACTCAAACACAAAACAAGCTTTCGGACTACCTCTCTTACTAACTTCACCTCTAGAGCTTTACTACTCCGCGTAGTTTACTAACTCTTAACTCTTCTCACCAACAAACACACTCCAACTACCTTCTCAAGGGTTTGGGGTTTCTCGGTTGGTTTTCAACTAGATTGAGATATCCTTTTCAATGAAGTACAATGCAAAGGGTTAGGATATCTCGACTAAGCTTCGGATATGTCTTATCAAGCTAGGCTTAGTTTAGTGAGCTCTTTCAATATAAAAAAGACTTGGGAAATTCCTAAGTTTTTCGAAAGTGCTTTAACTTCACATAATAAGTTTGAGCTCTCGAGTTGCTTACAAATTTCCGTAACCTTACAATGTAGAGGTCACAAGTATTTATAGCATACACCAAGGTCACTCTTTGAAAACTATCCGTTGGAGAGATAACCGTGAGTTTCCTCTTATGGTGTGTGAGGAATGACTATATTTGGGGGTTTGAAACTCCCTAACAAGTTTTAGGCGTAGCCTTTCATGTAGCCAGTCTTCGTTTTTGCGATGCGGAACTTTTGTACTTCGACATCTTTTTTCGACACATCCTTTGTCGATTAATCGGTATAGTGCGATCTTTGTCTTCTCTTTTTTTTTGTCTCCGAGTTAAAGTGAAGACACCTTCAACGGCTCTTTTTGTTACAAACTCGAAAGTTGATATAACCTTTAACAACACTCTCGACTTAGTTCTTTTATGCATTTGAATGTGTTCGCAAATATCTATTTCTCTAAAGGAATCGCGATCTTCTCATGTGCGTCCTTCATAGATATTCTCGGTGCCTCGGAACATTGAGTTTATCTTGAGCATTGATATATTCTTTGAGTCTTCATTAATTACTTGTGCGCCCGGTTATTCTCTATCTTGTTCTCGGTCTTGATCTTGCGTCTTAGTCTTACGAGTCTTGAGTCTTCTCGAGTCTTGGCGTCTTGAGTCTTACGAAGTCTTTATATATATTGACCGATATCTTTGAATCTTCTTATGTTGAGTCTTGAGTTCCTCGGTTTACATCGAGTCTTGATATCTCGGTTTCTATTTAGTCTTTGGTCTCATTAAATCGAGTCTTGGTCTGAGTTTACTCATCGAAGTCTTGAAACTTAAGTTTAATATCGTGTTAGGATATTTTAGTTTTGATGAATTATGCTAAAACATTATCAACTTGTTTATTGAAGCTAATTCTATGATAACAGTTGAGGGAGCGAGAGAACAAATTGAGGAACTTCACTTAAATCGGCGTAGATATTCGAGATCGACGAAATTTCTGGATGACCCATCGAGATCGAATCAGTTAGACGAAGTTAAAGTTAACTGATGAGTCAGGCAAAACGGAAGAGAAAAGGTTTGCCGGTGATCGGTAAGATGACGAAACCGAACGATCGGATGATCGGAAGAATAATGAAATGATATAGTCGAAGAAGCGAATAGCCGATCGGAAGAAATTGACCCATGGGATAAAGAAGGTTGCGATCGCTAAAGGAGTGGAGACCGACCGAGATCAGACGGGATCGAGATCGGATATAAAGAAGAAGGATCAAGATCGACGTGCGATTGAGATCGAGCAAAGCAACCCAGCATGCTAAACCTAATGTAATCGACTGGATGTTATCCCGATTTATTGATTCGAAGAAAATTGATCGATCATTGAAATAAGACGATCAGTAAAGAAGAAATCGAAGAAATAAAGTGACTATTCGAGACGTCAATTCTCAGAATCAACTCAGCCACAGTGCCAAGATGCTCGACGCATAAGGTCCGGGCCAAGAGAAGTCTCAATAATCAAGTATCCCGAGGCTCAGATGAGAAATCGAGACTCGATAAAACCTCAAGACTCGATAGAATCAAGACTCAAGATGTCTCTCGAAAGACACCGAGACTCGTGAGAATCCTCAATGATTCCAAGGCGAGAATTGGCGAATATAAAATTAGAATCAAAATGACGCGACCAACGAGAGTAAGACAACCAAATTGAAAAAGTTGCATAACTTACAAAAGAATAATATGGATTTGAATGTGATTCTCCCATCTGGTAACATTCAAATCCACACTATAAATACAAGATCTTCCATCAAATTAAGTGTGGAGAATATGCAAAAGATGCTACAGAGCCAAGAGCCTTTATATTCAAGCATTCCCACCATAGAACACAAGTCTCAGAGATATACAAATATGTTCAAGAGTGTTCTAGAACCCAATCTAAGCAACCCACGATGTATCTGAAAGCTTAGAGAGATTTTCCCAACCTTAGCATTGAGGCTAAACAAATGTAAGGAAAAATCTCACCATAGACTTGGAGACAACACCAAACCCAAACCCCATTCTCGTAAGAGATAACTAAGTGGTGAAGTGAGGTAGTTGTTGTTAGCAATCCCGAAAGGAGGGTGATAAGTCCTGCTGAGTGTGAACTCGTTAAACGTCTGAAGGCGAGCCCGAGAGGGTGATAAGTCCACTTTGAGTAAGTAAACTACAGAGGTAGTCGAAAGCTAAAAGTAGAAGAAGTGAGTAAACTATCTTGGATAGTCGAAAAGCTTATAAGCAATCCCGGAGGGTGATAAGTCCCGATTGAAGGAATTTCCCTAGAAATGCGAGCGTGATGTAGGAGCTTGAGTCTTCGAACCACTATACGTTGTTGTGTTTTTTTTGCTACGTTCTTATCTTGTCATATGCATTCGATTATAAGCAAAACACAACACATGAGCTTAAACGCAAAAAATCGGAATCACCATTCCTTCACCCCCGCTTTTATATGGATTTCATGTTTATTCCGCATTTCATGGGTTTTCCACCGACCATCATATTTGAGAAACTTCAGTTTTCTTCATAAAACATACCGAGTTCTTCGCAGTCTTGAGAACCTATCCCGGTCTATATCATTGACTATACATTTTGCGAATAACATCCTAAATACTCTAAAAACTCAATCCTGACTCAATTATCAAGATCATTCTCAACATGTCATACTCAGGGTTTTGGGATCTTAATCAAAATCATATATATCTTTATTAAATTCATCTCCCAACAATTTTCCCTTTTTGATGATGCCAAAACCTATCTTGTTACAAACATATAACCTATACTCGGGTTTCAGCTTTTATCCTATTACAAGATTGGTTATGTCTCCCAACAATTTTCTCGAATCGAGAATCTCCAACAATTTCGTAGAGTCTCCCAACACTTAATCATTCAACAATTTCTTCAAGAATGAATCTTCTTAAATAGTTCATCACCAAATACTTAAACAATTTCATAAACAATTAATTCAGAGACATTCATTCAAAGATAACAAAAGTAAAAGACATGTAAATAAGATAATGAGATATTATCTTTTGAGCATAAATGATAAGTTTTCATTGATGATTGGTATACCATTACAGATTAAATGAGTCTTATCAACAAAATCAAAAAGACAAAAAATTAAAGATTACAAGAATCTTCCCGAGTCTTCGCCTTGATTTGCTCTTGATTCTTACTTCTTCTTTTGCTTCTTCTTCAACTTCATCGGCCGGCACCTCCAGGTTGAACATTCGAAATACCTCTTCTTCGGTTCCATTTCTTTCCTTAATGATATCCGGACTGTTTCCCCTCATCGAACCCAACTCGACCAAAGATATTGAGCAATTTCGAGTAATGGTCTTTCATTCACCAAGCCATTACCAAGTCTTGGAGGAGGGTAGGAATATGGACCGTGGGCTACTATTCAGATTTTTCCTTCATCTCGCTAAGTTCATCCAACTTTGGAGATATTTTGGATAGAAGGTTAGAGGTATTCAATGAACGCTTCATTTTGATCCGAGCTTTCCCTCCACCCTCGAAAGACATCATAGTAGAACCGTATGTTCTTCGACCTCTTCCCACACATCGTTGAATTTGATAGGCATCCATTTGTTAACGCAGGCCACTTGGTTTTTGATGTCTCTCATTTTGCTCGCAAACTTTTTGAATCCACTCTTCGCTTCAAATCTTCTTGATCTTCTTCCCATCACAGCACGCCTGAGGCCCGAAGCAGCCTTTTCTTGCTGTTCTATATCCGAGTGTCTTGAGCATTCTTAGAGGTTGAAGACTTTCTTCTCCTGCCGACCACTGCAGACTCTTCCAATCTCAATCAACTTTCTCTGACCGGCTTAGAAGCTTTAAATATGCTTGCTTTCGTGTTCAACAATGCCCAGGCTTTCCTCTTCATAAATGATTCAAAGAAGAAATGGGCTTGTTCCAACCTTAGCTCTAGCACCCGTTTCTCTTGCAACATCAGCGTGGTTTCCTCGAAACTCGAGTGTAGATAAACTACTCCACGAACAGAACTTCACTTTTCAAGAACCGACTTCTTTCAAAGGCTTTGGATAGGCTACCCATTTCAAAGATCCTTGTGCCTTTTTCTCCAAAGTACGTACTAATAACTTCTGAGGTCCTCTTCCGGTCTTCACTTCTTAATCGTAGAATTTGGAAGAAGTCCGAGGAAAGTCTTTGGTCCATGTGATATTGCTTTTGCTCACACAAATAAGACCTCTCCTCGCTAACCGATCTTGTTCATCTTCCAAATCCCGATGTGGTTCTTAGCCATAGAAAATTCCTCGAGAGAGATGGGCAACCGCCAGAGAGAAAGCATCTTTAAACATCTCTGTCATCTTGGTCATGAGCATTGAGCTCATTTCCTCAACAAAGAGATTTGATCAAGACTTCATTCCTCTACCGCCAATTTCACCTATAAATACTGCCTTCTCTCCCCGGTGCTTCATTTTCAGTTCAAAGACTTCACCACCTTTGACTCCTCCAAATTTTCATTCACTTATCTTCCATGGAGGTCATCCGCGAGGTCGAGTGTTTTGATTTGCACCAGCTCAAGAGTGACTAAGATTCTCCATCTTTTGAGCTTTTGTCGACCAATGTCTCTTCCATCCGAGCAATCTTGTTCATCATCGCTCAACCTTCTCAAGCTTCTCCATCAAGGGAGCGAGGTCGATCTCGGAACCTTCTCGCACCTTCTCGCGGCCGATTGATCATCTGAGGTTCGAGACCAACCCGAGGGGTCGGTCTGACTGAAGCCAAAAATTCATCCCGAAGCTCCATCTCTAATCGAGCCTCGACCAGACATCGACAATTGAGAATTAAATATAGAACTTTCGAACTTTGGCATAATTTTAATAGTGCGAAAGGTACTGAAAGAGTCTTAGTTTCGATCTGAGGTTGAATGATTTCGAGTTGATCAAGACAAGAAGTTTAAACTTCTCCATCCGAGACCGATCCTCAACATCTCCCCCTGTTGTCCCCATCTTGAAATTTGTCTCGCTTCTTTAGGGCACCAACTTCCAGAGCTTTCCTCTCGGCCATCTTCTACGAACCAAATTTCATCAAAATCGGAATTTTTCATCCCGAGCTTTGTCCTCCGAATCTGAGAAGTCGGAAGGTTGTCTCCCTCATTCCACTAGTCTTCCCTCCGGAATCAAAGAATATCAAGATCTCCTAAGAGTCGATTGAGGATGAAAACAAATAACTTAATCTAAAGAAGATATCTTTGCAGACGTGAATGAGCTGAGCTCGGGGTAGCGGCAAGGATGAACCGCTTCCCCTCTCCTCCACTCGGTTTTTTCAACCCCGCCCTTCTTCCATCTCGGGCTTTCGTTGACCGAAGCATCGGTGAAGGATCAAGAAGAGATCACTCGAGAGCTCATCAAGAATAAATTGCCGCGTAGTCTCAAAGAAAGATCCCAATGTTGTCGCGGTCGGGTCCTCGGTTCATCCGAGTGTCTTACGCCCGAGCGGCACGCACCGACGATCTGAAGTTAGCTCTATTTGTTCGAGCGAAAGCTCTTTGTAGGATCTCTCGAGGCTGAGGTCCTTTAAAATTCCCGAGGAAATTTTTATCTCGAAATGGCGATGTCTCAAGACACCTCGCAGAAGCTCTCCGGTCGCCCGCTCTGTCCTTAGAATAACTGAGCGAAAACTTACTGATGGCGAATTTTGCGGTTGGCCCTCGGAGTTGGATCTCAGTATCCTTTGCCATCTTCATCGGGTGAGAACCACCAATCTTCTGGGCTTAAAGGTGGGTTTTTCGCTTCTTCAACTTCTCACCCGCTCCATCTTGGCCTCCAAATGTAACCTTCCCCGTGGTTTGTTGGGTCTCTTCAAAGCCAAGCCAGCAGCTTTTGGTGATTCTGCTTTTCCTTCTTCCTCTCGATGGCTTTTCTCTTCACAACAATGGGCTTGAAGAGTACTTTGGTCTTAGGAATGGGGTCAATCAAAGATGTCCTCCTCCTCTCTCGCACATCTCCAAAATAAATGTTATTTTGGTGGCACGATGGATCTTGCCTTTGATTGAGATAGCCCCTCCCAACCTTCTTTAAGACTTTTGTTTGTTCACTCACCATCCTAATCAAGAATTTGAGCCAGTTTGAAGTCAAGGTGGGTGAGGCCTCGATCGCCGCCATCAATCGAAGCTTGGTAGTCTTGACCGCTTCAAAACTCCCCAAGAAGGCTCATGATGCATTTGCTCACAATATCCAATAACACTCTATATTGTGGCTTCAAATGCCTCTTATGCAAGCAGACCTCAAATTTTACAGATTCTCAAAGAATCCTATCTAAATACTCCCCGCTTCTCTACCCAACATATACGCAAAGAGGATCCTCTCCTCTATCACAAAGCTCAAAAACATCGTTTAAATTCTTCGGAATAATATACAATTCCCTTTCAAAATCGATGTATTTGGATGAATGCTCTAAATGTGATACAGTAATCTCAGAATGCATACCATCCTCTTCATCTATCTTCAAATTACAGATGAACTCGACACCTTTTCACAGATTCTTGGTCCCACAAAACCATGACGAGATGAGTGAGTTTGGCCAAACAGATCATATGGAGAGACTCCTCTTCTGGTTTGGAGTTGGTTGTGATATCGAGCGAGACAACGAACTCGTACCAAGGTTTGTTGGTTTCGGCTAATTTGTCGAAAATGGTAGGAGCCATTTGAGAGATTGAAGATTTAGGGTTTAGGATTTTCTGGGCAAAGGGGATTTTCAGAGGATTTTTGGGAACGAAGGGTTTGATAAAATTTTGGCTTGAATGGCTTATTGGGGTATAAATAGTTTGAGATCGTGGGAATTAGCGTTGGTTAGGTGAAAAGTTATTTTCGTTAAGATTAATCGCTGATTAATCGGGTATACGAACAGACGATCTCCGAAAAGTAAGCCGCCAATTTATCCTTATTGGTCATTAATGTAACAGAGCATTAAATGACTGTTGACCTTCTTCGGAATTTCAAAAGATCCCGCCCAAAAACATTCCTTAGGTGTTTTGTATTTATTGCAAATGATTACCGAGCTTCACTTAAGCAATAAATGAGTTGCATGAGTCAAATATTACTTCTTCGACTAATTTCTCTATCGGTCTTACCGAAAGTAATCGACCTTGATGAAAATGTCAAGATAATATCGAAAATCTTGAATGAGTTCAAGATAACATCGAAATAATGACCTTCAAGAACTGAAGTTTCGAGACTTAGTTCAAGATTTCCATTTTATCCTCGAAGTTTCTCAAGAGAATTCGAGAAAACTTCATGCATCCGAAAACCTTCAATTTTTCGCATTTTACTCAATACACCGGATCTAACATCCCTAATTCAATCCGAAGTTCCCGAAATCTTGATTCAAATGCAAAGGTTTAGTCAAGATATCACCGTCCGATATCGGTATGAATTTTCTCCATCCTTATGTCCTTTTTCTCGACATGATCTCTCGGCGAAGTGATGTCCGATATCCACATGCTTGCATTTGGTGTGTAACACCGATTTTGTGAAATAGCAATGGCACTATTATTTGTCACAAAATATTGGTACTTCATTAGCTACAATTTTATAATCCCTTAATTGTTGTCTCGAGCCAAAGAATCGGAGAGCAACAAATTTTCCCCGCAAAATGGTATTCAAATTTCTCGTTAAGAAGATCGGTTACTACCGAGGTCCTGCTTTCTTCAAAAACCAAGATATCACCACTTCCTAGAAATTGACAAGTTCCTCAGAGGACTTCCCGCAATTCTATCAATAGTCCTTTGACAAAAACCATGGTCAAGAAGAAACCGAGAAAAAGTATCATACCATGCTCGGGTCCTTGCTTAAGACCATACAAAGCTTTTTCCGAGCCGTAAACTTGGTCATTCTGCTTGAAACCGGGAGGTTGTTCCACATAAACCTCTTCTTTAAGCACACCGCTCGTAAATGCACTTTTCGCATCCATTTGATAGATTGTGAACTTCATGTGGGCAAGATATGCAAGAAACAACTGATGGTTCTAGTCTTGCAACAAAGTAAAGGTTTCATCATAATCCAAGCCTTCTTCTTGGGAATAACCTTGTGCAACTAAATTTCTTTTGTTTTCTTACAATGTTGTTGTTTTCATCTCTTTTTATTCTTAAAACCCACTTGGTTCCAATGACATTGTGCCTTTTCGCGTGTCTATCTACTAGCTCCCATACTTCATTCCTTGAGAATTGATTCAGCTCATCTTGCATAGCAGTAATCCAATTACAAATTCATAGGCCTTCAGCTCAGAGAAGACTTGTTGGTATGGCATTGAATTAATGTTCTTGGTGTTTTCAATCACCACTGCATGAATATCCCATTTCTTAGAAAGACCTCTAAGAATTTTCAATGCAACTTCTCTTTGTGGATATTTCTTTCCAAGTGCATTTAGATCATTCATAATACTAGTGAATCTGACTTCCAGTTTGTCAATTAATTCACCTTCTTCCATTTCAAAACTATCAAACTTTCCTATTGCAACTGAAAGTTTGTTTTCCTTGATATGATCTGTGCCTTGCACATTACAACTTAGTGTATCCCAAATTTCTTTCGCAGATTGCAGTTGAGAGATCATTCCCATCACACCATCATCAATTGTAATCAGATAGTGTGTCTTTAGCAATGTAGTCTAGATTGACTAACTTTCTCCTCTCAGAGTCACTGGTCATCGACTTAGGAAAATTCTCTTCTAGATCAATTCTCTCATCTTCTGTTCCTCTGGGATTCACCACAGTAAATTGGAATGGCCCTTCAGAGACCACTCTCCACATTCGTTCATGTTTGGAATACAGGTGAGCCTGCATTCTCAATCTCCATAGATCATAGTTCTCCACTGAGAACATGGGACGTTTTTTAGAAGACATTTTATCCGAGCTTTTGAAAAATTCAAAGAAATAAGATCGGGCCAAAGATAGACCACAAGTATTTTTTAGCAAATAAAACTTTGTCAACAACAAAGCGGGTCAAGTTGAACCAATCGCTCCCGATACCACTTGTTGGTCCTGCAAACGAAGTCTTACACGTGTATGGGGGAATACACGTGTTCAATGTTTTAAAACTTTTTTTTTTTATCGAGGTCACCCCTGGGTCAGCCGTTTTGAAGATTTGGTCCCGAGAAGCACAAATCACTCGAAGTCAAAGTCTTCATCGAGATGTGATCCTCGAAATCGAAACCGTTTTTAAACCTCGATAATCCCAACCGAAGTCCCCGAAGTTCAGAGATCCTCGAAGTTGTTGGATCGATATCTAACTTATAAGTCGAACCTCGTAAGAGTAAGTTCGGGTCAAAAAAGAAACAAATTGGTAACTATCTAAAGACCCGTTTCTAGCTACTCGACACGTAATGCGGAATGATTGGCCCTTTAGTTTATACTCGCTTTTAAGCTTTCCGAGAAAAAATCCTTCCTTTAATGGAATAGTGATTAAAGCCGTGATTCAATTACATGCAACTTCCAAAGGATTGATTCCAACCCTAAATATCGGTGAAAATATGCTTTCAAACTCGGTGATGCAAAGCGGTTAAAGCACGATAAAAAAAGGCAATAAACAACACAATTAGTTTATAAGGTTGATTCCAGACTCAAGCTCCTACGTCCACTCTCTCGATCCTCGGGAGAAATTCACTAATCACTTCCTTTCTTCGACTACCTCTCGATCCTCAGAGAAATTACTTACTCAACTCGCCCACGAAGCTTTAAACTACTCCAATGAGTTTACTTACTCAACCCGACCTTGAGCTTTCGACCACCTCAGAGTTTACTTTACTCAAACACAAACAAGCTTTTAGACTACCTCTCAGAGCTTACTAACTTCACCTCTAGAGCTTTCCTACTACTCCCACAGAGTTTACTAACTCTTTACAACTCTTCTCACCAACAAACACACTCAAACTACCTTCTCAAGGATTTTGGGGGTTTCGGTTGGTTTTCAACTAGATGAGATATCCTTTACAATGAAGTACAATGCAAAGGGTTAGGATATCTCCACTAAGCTTCGGATATTTCTTATCAAGCTAGGCTTTAGTTTAGTGAGCTCTTTCAATATAAAAGCACTTGGGAAATTCTAAGTTTTTCGAAAGGCCAGAACTTTTATGATAATAAGTTTGAGTTCTTGAGTTGCTTACAAATTTCCCGTGAACTTACAATGTAGGGTCACAAGTATTTATAGCATACACCAAGGTCACTCTTGAAAACTATCCGCTGGAGAGATAGCTTAGTGAGTTTCTTCTTATGGTGTGTGAAGAACGGCTATATTTAGGGTTTGAAAATTCCCTAACACGTTTTAAGCAATAGCCTTTCATGTAGCCGGTCTTCACTTTTTGCAGTCTGGAACTTTGTACTTCCGACATCTTTTTTCAAATTCGGCATCGCCGCTGTCGCAGATGGTACAAAGGTCGTTTTCCTCTTTTTGACTTTTGTCTCCGGTTAAAGGTAGACACCTTCAACTCTTTTGGTTTAAACTCCGAGTTGATATAACCTTAACAACACTTCGACTTAGTTAAAGCATGTCTCGCATTTGAATGTCTTGGCAAATATCTATATATCTCTATGAATCGCGATCATCTCAAAGATGTGCATCCTTCGATAGATATTCTCGGTGGCTCTCGAACATTCGGGTTTATATCGAGCATTCAAGATATTATCGAAGTCTTCTTGATAATTCGTGCGCCGCTTATTCTTGATCTTGATTCTCGATCTTGATCTTGCGTCTTCAGAGTCTTCTGAGTCTTCGAGACTTGAAGTCTTAGTCTTCGAGTCTTCTCGAGTCTTTATAGATATACCGATCGATATATTGAATCTTCATGCCGAAATCTTCAGCCTCGATTTATCCGAAGTCTTGATATCTCGGATTCCATTAATCGAGTCTTCAGATTCTCGCCTTATCGAAGTCTTCGATTTCGGGCTTTCATCGAAGTCTTCGATTCTCGCCTTTATCGAAGTTCGTAAACTTCATTTACATCGAAACTTCAATTTCTTCAGAAACATACTGAGTTCTTCAGAGTCTTCATAACCTATCCTGATCTATATCTGTTGACTATACATTTTGCGATAACATCCCTAATACTCTAAAAACCTAATCCTCGACTCAACTATCAAGATCATTCTCAACATGTCATACTTTCAGGGTTTTGGGATCTTAATCAAAATCATATATATCTTTATTAAATTCATCTCCCAAAATCGACGCATAAGTTACAAGTGATATCACAAGCTACCTACAAAGCTACCTTCAAGTTGGTATTACAAGCTACAAGTGCAAGAAGACCCGAGAGGTCAATACATAAACCATAAGCCCTAAGCCAACCCAAGGTAGGGAAAGAGAGAGAGTTCAAGGTATGATGCTCTCATTTTCCTCAAAACCCGTAAGGGCGCCGAGAGGCTTTAGAATCTTGAGCCAAATCTCGAAAGCTTCGAGGAGGAGCGAGAGAGGGCTTTGAAGGATGTCCAAGCCGGGAGACCTCGGGACGTGAAATCAATGGGCTCTCCAAATGTTAAATGGGCATACCCGGGCTACCGTGTTTGGTCACAAGGATCAAACGGACACTAGTGTCGATGCAAAATCGAGCTTGATATACGAAGATCGATGTTATCTCGATCAAGATCGTACATCAAACCCATATTTTGTTTCGCATCGAGTCTGATGCTAATTCCATCATCCGATAAAGCCTGAGGTGCATACGGTTAGGAGAAGTGCCTTCTCATTTGCTTTAGCGAGATCCGGCCCACTCGCGGTAAAGAAGCTTAGCATTTATCGATATGAAATCTTAGATGACGACGAAAAGTTAAGGTGAAGAAACACACAGGGTTGATTTGAGAAGTTCAATTCATTGAAAAGGGTTAAAGGTTCCCACCAAGTATCACCGAAATAAGGAACTCATCGAAAAAGCATGAAGTATATGTTAAAGAAGATGAATGGTTTATGTTGTGTTGTTTGCCTAAACACCCCAAAGCTAATTTATAGAAGGAAATTAGGGGTATAAATGTAAATTTATTTTCTCGTAAGATCTTAAGAGAAATTTGTATCGACAACGCCGTAAGGAACACCCCGCTAATGGTTGGATGAGTTGACGGTGTGAGTAATCACAACGATCTATGCCATTATTACGAATGTCAAATCGCTACCGATTTGGGAATCGAGTGACTTTTTAACTCCCCGGCGCAATGTTTTAATGAGTTGACTTCAAAGAAATGCGGGCCGATTTAAAAGAAAAAATTGAAGGATGAACGGTGATCGATAAGAGGATCGATAAGGACAAAGTGTTTCACACCGTAATCTAATCGATGAGTGAGATATTGTTGGGAAATGCTTAAGGCTACCATCGAAGGTCAACAAGTACCGGATCGATCACAAGTGGTAACCGGTTGATTACAATATCAATCACCGATTCGCTTCTTATTTATCTCTTTTCTAATACCTTATATATATGTTATTTAAATAAAATGAATTTTATTATGTTTTTACTTTTATGACGATGCTCGCAAATTTTTTTAATGCGGACTTGGGAATGTGTTTTTAATGCATTTTATTGCATAATTTTCGAGTCCAAAATACGAGAAGACTACTTTTTTCAACCGTATGATCAAAATACTTTTTGGCCGACTAATCTCAAATTAATCGATTTCAAATCACGGATATTTGAGTGTTGGGGAATAAGTTGCACAGATCTATTCTAAAAAGAATATTTAAATACAAATTTAATTTTTATAATTATTACTAAGCATGAATTAATCCTATATTAATTCAAATAATAATCCAACAACATATCATGCATATAATAATTCACGAAAACCACGAGATGCGAATTCTACGAGTTTACGGAACGCATTCTCTTGGGATGGCAACAAGATGGGTTTAATAGACTAACCGAAAGGACTTCCCCCAAGTATTCCTTAAATTTCGCTCGACTATCCCGGAAGGACTCTTTGTGAACGATTTAACAAAAAGGAAAATAAATTATGTTGCACCACCTTTGTGGATTTACTAATTTTTCCAAAGACATGGAATTGTACTTTAGAATGAAAGAATCATCCCCTATTTATAGAGCATGAAGTGGACGAAATTTCTTCGATAAAACAACGTGGGGAAAATCTTTTTCTTGATCTCCAAGAAATCTTGAATATATCTCCTATATTCATTTTCCCATAATTATAATATTCCACAAAAATCCCACCTACTTATTTTATGGTAAATTTCAAAATATAGGGTGCCAAGAATCCAAGATTTGATCTTCTTGAATTTATGAGATATATTCTTGTATTTCAAAAATACATATCTTCCATAATATCTTTTTCAAGAAAATCAAGAAAATCTTTCTTGCCCCTTTTTTTCAAATTTTTGAAAATCTCTTATGAATTAACCAAGTGGGAGATTTCTTGAATTTAATGAGATAATCTTGTATTCCAAGAATACATATCTTCATTCCATAACAAAATTCAAAGAAAATCTTTCCCCCAACTTATCCATAATTTTCGAATTTTTCTTGGAAAAATAAGCAACAATATTTATTTTATTTTAATCACCTTTTCAGTTATTAGACTATATGTTGGGCTACTTAGGGGGCCTTTAGGAGAATTAAGATTGGACCTTCTAATGGACCTTGAATATCTAATATTTAGCCACAATATTATTCAAGCCCATAAATATTAATTAATCCCACTACATAATTAATATTGTCGAGGAACTCGTAGAGAGATCACACGGCAATTCAATGCTCGAATCAAGAAGATGTCCAACCTATTTGATGAAACCAAAAAGGGGGAAGGACATGAGAATAAAGAGAAGAAAGAAAAAAATAGACACAGTTGGTAACAATTGCATCTCTACCAAAACCATCAGATTCGACTTGCAGCCTACTCCATCTACCGATCTCGTTGCTGAAGTGAAAGAAACTGTGAAGCAACATAGTAAAGAGATCGCTGAACAGAAAACTGCCCTTTCAAAGGTCACCGCCAGGGTCGATAAGATTGAAGAATTTTTTCTTCGCTCGCATGTAAAAAGAATGGAAATCGGCGATCAGGCCAAAAGCCTTGAACTCGCTAAGAAATTAGTCAAGAAGAAAACAAGATGAACCCGAAAGCAAACTCGAGGAGAAAGAAAGGCAAAGGCAAGATAATGAAAGAAATCAAGGAAGATCGTAGACAAGGCCAAATATTCTCCACTTAAAGCTGATGACTCTCGAACAAATTCAAGAGCGCATAAGACAAAGAATAAGAGAAGCCGCCATCAAGAAGCGGTTAGCAGAGGCTAAGGATCAACATCGCTACATCCAAAGGAAGAGGAAGAATGAAGTCGCAGCAGAGAGATTGCTTGGGAGAAGAATGCCCTTCCCAAGACTCGTTAAAGACATCCTTCGGTAGACGGCTAGATCTCGCCTGTAATGGATCGATCGAGGAGAATGGTTATGTGACGCTACATCCCGAGAAGATTCCAATTCATCAAGATCGACATCCTCCGAAAGAAGGAAAGATCATGTCATCGATACCGTAAGCTCCACCCTTTGAACTACTCCTTCCACCTTTGCGGCCCGCATAAAAAGCTGTACATTGTAAAGTTCAAGAATGCATACTATGGATTTGTCAAAAAAGAGGGATCCATAGAAGAGAGGATCCGACAAGTCGATGCAAAGGATGTACAAGATGTTTGCATCCCCAAAGAGTCGCAAATGTTCAAGTACACCAAGAAGACTACTAGAAATCGTGACTATAGGTACGCTTTTAATGTACTCGTAATGCACACACCTATCCAATGAAATATTCCATCTCTCCGATTCTAAGACAACATCTCATTGTCTTCTAAGGTATGTATCGATTTCAATATCTCGCATTTCTATTCGTGGGTATCTGTTTTTTCGATTAAGTGTTTTGGTTCCATCAAAAAGGGGAAATTGTTGGGAAATTTGTATTTTAGTTTTGATGGAAGTTCCCAAACAAAGTTGTAATAGGACCAACATGACTGCTAGGTACCGATGACTTAGAATCGATTAAGATGACCAAATTTAAAATGTATAGATAGTTGATGTAAAAGATAGGTCACATATTGAGGGGAACTCAATATTTATAGTCGTCAGTCGAAGTATCGATTTAATCCAGATAAGGTCGATGATCAAGACTAAGAACAAATCGTAAGAGAAGAAGTCAAGATCAAAAAGAAGACAGATAAACCCAAGACTCGATGAACTCAAGACTCGATAAACCTCAAGACACAAGAAAAAACCCCAAGACTCGTATGACCGAAGACATCGAGGCTCGAGTCACCAAGATCAAGACTACTAAAAGACCTCAAGACCTATATCAATTTTGTCAAGATATTGAGCTAAGACAACTGCATCAAGACTCAATAAGGTAGACCGATCAATCACTTGATCAAGTCACCACACCGTGTCAATCAAAAAGATACACCCGCATAAGATGAATCTTCTACAAAATAATATCAATCGCCTAATGGATAAAATTATCAAGTGCCGCCGGGTTGCAAGAGAAAGCCACACGCACAAAAAGAAAGAGCCGATATTACGATTCGACAACAGGACATAAACGACGCTTAATCATGCCTACGGCCACACCGATATTCGAGCACGCCACAATCATATCCTACAACCTACCTAACATAAATAAATTCAAATTGTTCTCCAACCCATTTTTTTGATTTTGAGGTCTATATAATGGGATTGCTCGTTGAAAAAGAGAGGGACAAGAGACCAACCATTCTCACATGAACAATTGAGCAAAGCGAACCACAACATTAACGCAAATTCTCAAGAGAAAAAGCCTTCAGATTTCCGCACCGAAGAACACCATATTTGAAGATTATTCTTAGAGTGTTCATCCCATTGGTCTTAGCAAGAAATCCTATCCACTAGCATTTGGCTACCTAAAATACCAGGATAGATTTCCAAATTGAACCCTCAAACATTCTTTACCCAAACCAAAGTTAGGTCAAGTTTGTTACCGCAAGATTTCGCACTAGGGATTCTAGTTTTCTTCGATTTCTAGTTCTCATTGAGTGTGAACTCGATAAACATCCGCTTTGAGTGTGAACTCCCCAAACATCTATCGCCATCCCGTGAGGGAGATAAGTCCCGTAGGTTAAGTTCGGTTAAGGTTCCCCTGTGTTAAGGGAAGAGTGGACGTAAGACGGGTTTCGTCTGAACCACTATAAAAGTCTTGTGTGCATTTACTTGCTTTCTTATTGCTTTACACTATTCACACAACCGAAGTTTAAAAGTCGATACATATTCTAAGTTAAGCTCACCGCACCAAAACAACCGATCCGATCAAAGTTGACACCTTAGTCACCGGTTGAAAACCGACTTAAGAATCAATTGATAAACCCGGTTTTTCACACGGTAAAAAATAAGCTTCGACTCTCGCTTAAACCGACAGATATCAAACCGATCTTCCTCGTGCACTCAAGAAGATTGAACATCACCTAAACCGATACACTAGCACTTCGATCAAGAAATCTGCAAATCACACCGATCCAAGACGAAAAGTTTTAGAAGTCTATTCACCCCCTAGACTTCTACCCTTACAAAACCCATTCGGGACCTCACAAGTGGTATCAGAGCAAAGGTTCTACGCACACCACGGGCTTTGAGTATCATCGATTCTTGAGGAAGAATCTTTGTGGTCATTTGAACAGATCTTGAAAACCATTTTCAAAACTCATTCGCTTTTCAAAATCACTCAAAGATGGATAATACCTCCGTATGTATCATGATCTCCTAAGTTTTCAATTGATGAGTATGCAGATTGACTATATACATGTGCAATCATCCGGATCGATAAAGTCGCGTAATGATGGAAGTCATTGAACGAGGACCCATCATCATATATCACGACAACCCAAAGAGCTTGAGGAGATCCAGATCATGCACCGGAAGTCTTGTAACGAAAAAGCCCAAATTGATGGATGCAAAAGAAAGAAAATCAGATACTCTAGATATAATCGCCAGCATATAATCATGAAGACGATGGATAAAGTCACCAAGGAGAAGATAAAGTATCTCAAAAACGCAAAAACAAATGGGATACTTTGCCGAGATGTGGGCGGAAATGATCGATCAAAGACAAACTACAAGTTCGAACCGGTGAAGTTCGAAAAGCTCAAAATGTCGCTTAACGAGACCATCAACGAGCTCGATGGGAGGATCACCATGTCAAGAATAAGTTACGAGAACTTGGAAGAGAGATGTCGATAAAGACATCAATTACAAGATACCGAGATCTCACCAAGAAATGGGACATGAAAGTCATGGTAATCAAGATTGCCAAGACATTTCCAAGATGAAGCCAAGTAGCTTGTTCCTAAGCCTTTAAAGCCCATGAGTTCGATTTAATCGAAAGAGGGCAAGCAGATGAAGACGAGACGCTCGGCCTCAACATCTAAAACCAAAGATTCAAAAGCAACCAAAGAATGCATCAAAGGCCACCGAACCCGTTGGAAACATAATGAGTCAAGGTAACAGACGCTTCGCTACACGTAAAACTTGAAAGATCAAACACTCAACTTGGTAAGATCACAGATTGTATGTAAAACTATCAAGACGATGTAAGAAAAACAGAGGCCAACCGACAGATCACTAGAAAGAACTGTGACCGATGATCAAGAGATCACAGAGTAGAAAAGAAAAGAGATGATCCGATGAGAGAAAGATATAATGATCCGATGATGATTTCAGATACCATCGAAGGGAAGTCACCGACCAGATCCTACTGATTTGAGTGACTCACCGGGAAGAGGAAGTTCTCAGAGATCGAGGATCATGCTTCAATCAGGAGAAAACCAGTGTCATTACAAGACCGAACCGCCTCGACCGACTTCCAGAGAAAGAGAAGAGAAACGAATAGAAGAGAACAACGCCCTGGAGACGTAAAAGCCATGGTTGCTTCACACATCCGAATTGATGATTCCTATCTACCTTCCGAGATTCGCTACTATCCGAGAAGACTTCGTCTCGATAAGCAAAGGTTGCTTGACTTCCACAAACATGAAGATCTCGATATTCTCTTCGATGACGATGAAATCGGTTCGATGGCCAAGGAGGAAGACCAACTGAGGTAACCTCCAAAACCTTCTACTTTTTTCAATTTCCACAACCGATATTATTAGCACACCCGCCGGAGAGATCGACTTGCGCTCTACTCCGAGCAATTGCTTGATGATCCTCCGATGCAAAGAGACACTTATACAATAGTGGAAGCTAAAAATGACAAGCTAAGGATCGTAAATAATCACTTTGTTAAAGAAAACGCAACAAGAAAGCTATTGAACTCGAATCACCAAACCGCCGAAAGGTAATCGGGGAACTTAACGCTCGAAAAGTTAAATATTCCGATCAGAGAAGCGATCAAAGATCACCTAGCAATCAACAAACAAAGAAGTCGATGATTTCAAAATCCTTCAAGCTAAATTTGATGAGCTATTCAACATGAGAGTCTAAAATCTATCGAGGATAGTTTATGCGAAAATAGAGGTTTTCACGGTCATCAAAACCGCTCAAGAAATGAACACCTATTTTCTAACGCCGACTAACAAGAAGGGAGTTGGGTATGAGAACCCTTCTATATCCTCAAAAGCCACATTTGATTCACTTCAAGGGTGTAATCAAACGAGTCTCCATAAAGATACACAAAAAGCTAAACATGTATCGATAAGGAAAAGACTCGCCGAGAAAGTAAGGCAAGTGTCTAATCGTAAAGGGAACAAAAATGGACCCTAACCGATTACATCAACCGAGGAATCAACACCAGCTCCGCCAGAAAACTCAACTCGATCAAAGACAGTATCAAGAGACAACCTCGTAAAGGAAATCTAATTCGAGACCCAATCAAGGTCACCGCCTAACAAGCAAGCTATAGGTAAACCGCAGCACTATCTATGCCAAGAAGATATGAATCTTTCGATGGTAGCAACAGCTACCCTTATAACCAGAGATCTAGGCTATCGCACCGAGCCAAATCGATTAAAAGAAGACGTAATATAAAGAAAATCCCAAGTCTTCTAAGTCACCTAAGGTTTGATACACTAATAATCATACTAATCGAAAAGCATATAAAGAGACGATGATTATGTTGATAAAATGGAGACAAATCGACCTTCTAATCTATCCATTTTCATAGAAAGTTATTAAATCTAAATCCACCACTAACCCCCAGACCCAATTCCAAAGGGTAAAAGCGCGATTCGACAAAACAAAGGAGGTGCACAAGCAACTATCCGGTACATCGACAAGGATGCTCAAGGCACATGATCGAAGAAACATCTCCTTAGCTCTTACAAAGAACAAGAAACCCACGGTAAACGGATGATAACTTTGGTTTACCAAAGGATTAACCTTAGAGAATGATGATGTACAAGTAAATATTCTCAGATGTCGAGAAGGATTAAAGTACAATCTTCTATCAAGATTCACAACTCATCGCTAAGGGATTCAAAACATTAGTTCTCGAAATTTGATTTACGATAAGAATCGAGTTACTCAACAAATCTTGCTAACCGTTCAAGGAAAGACATGATCTACACAAAGCAGATTGAACAAATTGCCCAAGAAATGCATGCTTAATTGTTAAGAGTTCCAAAAGTAGTCTCTAGCACAAAAAGAATGAGTCATCTCGAACTTTAAGACTCTTAACAAGATAAATTAGGGTGCTTTTGGTTGAGGGACTTCCGAATGAGATATTCTCCAAAGATCGCATATGTGCCGATGTCGGAAGGAAAACAAGTAAAAGCCTCATTCAAGGAATACCGGACCAAAGATCCAAGAGAAATATGAATCGCCCATATGGATCTATTCGACCGCCATCTAAATACCTTTTAATGGACGAAATATACTCTAGTAATGATTATTCCAAGTTTACTTGGGTTGTATTCTTATTCAAGAAGAACGAGACAACGACAAAGATACCCGAGTCGCTTCAAGAAGCTACAAAACGAAAAGGGTGCCAAGATAGTAAAAATCGATAAAGGTACAGAAGTTCTGAATTAATTTTTTTGCACCGAGTTTGGTATACAAAGATGAAACGTCACCGCAAGAACGCCACAACAAAATGGAGTAGCAGAATCCGAGAAACATAACTCTCAAGGAAGTTCTCGCCATATGTTAAACATGCGACACCAAGCGCTTTAAAGGTATAATCAATCATCAAATGATGCCATACTCGTAATCAGATGTTCTCTCGACTAAGACTCACTTCAAAACACCTTATGAACCGTGGAAGGGCGTAAAAATGGACTTCCATGTTTTTGGGTGCAAGTGTTTCATTCACAACAACGGGAAAAGTCATTGAAAACTTTTGAGGCCAAGTCAAATGAGGGTATATTCTTAGGATATTCCTCATCCAAAGAAGGCTTTCAGTGTTTTACAACAAACGAACCCCGTTGTGGAAGAAAACACCCCATGTGGTCTTTGATGAGACATCTTCAACAAGAGAAAGTCCTCGTAACAAAGCCGCATCAGATCAACCGCTACCCGACACGCAAAAATGGATCACCAAGCATCAAGGAGAAAGAAGTTTTAACACGTAATAAAGGTACATCCTGCACTTGATCTTGCCGATTCAACAGTCAATCGACCCTAAGGTACGCATAACCGCTGCTGAAGAAGTTGTTATACCGAGACAAGATCAACCGAACCATCCGGTTCGTGAGGAACTCCTTTCCTACGAACAAACATCAAGACATGATGAGTCCAACATCACCGAGACATGTTCTTATCAAGTGGATCATAATTCCGCATCAATCCCAATCACTAAGAATGAACTACTATCGAAATGGATGATGTTCTCCAAAAAATCTTTGGAAGGACTGGATTACCAACATCCAAGATCCGATATCAGACCCATCCGATAGAGTCAAAACTAGACATCGATTGGTGAAAGTGCCATGTATTCTTGTTATTAGAAGGAACGAGCTTCAAGACATATCGACATGAACCGATCGATTGGAAGATTACTTTATAAGGATTAAAAGTCATAAATAACAAGCAAGTCAAGTAAAGACAGATCGTATAAGTCAAAAGAAAGAAATACAACAATGGAATAACAGAATTTTTCATCGATAAAGACCCTGAGGTCGATTTACAAGTTACAAGTGATATCACAAGCTACCTACAAAACTACCTCCTTCAAGTGGTATTACAAGTTTCTGAAGTGCAAGAAGACCCTCGAGGTCAATACATAAACCATAAGCCCTAAGCCAACCCAAGGTAGGGAAAGAGAGAGAGAGAGAGTTCAAGGTATGATGCTCTCATTTTCCCTCAAAACCTGAAGGCGGGCGAGAGGCTTTATAATCCCGAGCCAAATCTCGAAAAGCTTCGGAGTGAGGAAAGGTTTGAAGGATGTCCAAGCCAGAGACCTCGACGGAAATCAATGGGCTCTCCAAAGCAATGGGGCATAAAAGCTTGAACAAGGATCAAACTGACATCTAGTGTCGATGCAAAAATTGAGCTTGATATAACAAGATCACCGTTATCCCGATCAAGATCGATATCAAATTCATGTTTTGTTTCAGATCGAGTCTCATGGATGCTAATTCCATCATCTCGAAGAATAAGATGCATACTTGTTAGAGAAGTGCCTTCATTTGCCTTAGAGATCCGCCTCCACTAGTGGTAAAAGAAGCTTAAGATTGATCGGATGTGAAATCTTAGATGATTTATGAAAGCAGTGTGAAGGAACACACAGGGTTGATTTGAGAAGTCAATTCATTGAAAAGGGTTAAAGGTTCCCACCCCAAGTATCACCTAAATAAGGAACTCATCTAAAAAGCATGAAGTATATGCTAAAGAAGATGAATGGTTTATGTCAGGTTGTTTGCCTAAACACCCCTGTTAATTTATAGAAGGAAATTAGGGGTATAAATGCAAATTTATTTTCTCGTAAGATCTTAAGAGAAATTTGCATCGACAACGCCGTAAGAACACGCCGGTTGGATGAGTTGATCGTGTGAGTAATCACAAATAAGATCTACGCCATTATTACTTTTAATGTCAAATCACGCCGATTTGGGGATCGAGGCTACTTTTTAACTCCTCAAGTAAATGTTTTTAGGAGTTGACTTCAAAGAATACGGGTGATTAAAAGAAAAAATTGAAGGATGAATTGTGATCGATATAAGAGGATCGATAGTTCCACAAAGTGCTTCACACCGTAATCCGATCGATGAGTGAGATATTGTTGGGAAATGCTTAAGTCTACCATCAAGAAGGTCAACAAGTACCGATCGATCACAAGTGGTAACCGGTTGATTACAATATCAATCAATGACACGCTTCTTATTTATCTCTTTCTCAATACCTTATATATGTTATTTAAATAAACCGAAATTTTATTCGCTTTTTACTTTATGACGATGCTCGCAAAAACTTTTTAATGCAGACTTGGGAATGTGTTTTTAATGCATTTTATTGTGAATTTTCGAGTCCAAAATACGAGAAGACTACTTTTCTCAACCGCGCGATCAAAATATTTTTTGGCCGACTAATCTCAAATTAATCGATTTCAAAAACAAGGATACTTGAAGTTTTGGGGAATAAGTTGCACGATCTATTCTTGAATATTTAAATACAAATTTAATTTTATAATTATTACTAGCATGAATTAATCCTATATTAATTCAAATAATAATCCAACAACATATCATGATATAATAATTCACGTAAAACCACGATGCGGAATTCTACGAAGTTTACGGAATGTACCTCTTTGGGATGGCAACAAGATGGGTCAATAGACTAACCTAAAGGACTTCCCAAGTATTCCCTTAGCCCTCGCTCTCGACTATCCCGGGGAAGGACTCTTTGAACGATTTAACAAAAGGAAAATAAATTATGTTGCACCACCTTTGTGGATTTACTAATTTTTCCAAAGACATGGAATTGCATTTTAGGAATGAAAGAACCATCCCCTATTTATAGAGCATGAAGTGGACTTAAATTTTGTGATAAAAACAATGGGAAAATCTTTTTCGATCTCCAAGAAATCTTGAATATATCTCCTATATTCTTTTTCCCATAATTATAATATTCCACAAAAAATCCAACCTACTTATTTTATGGTAAATTTCAAAAATATAGGTGCCAAGAATCCAAGATTTGATCTTCTTGAATTTATGAGATATTCTTGTATTTCAAGAAATACATATCTTCCATAATATCTTTTCAAGAAAATCAAGAAAATCTTTCTTGCCCCTTATTTTTAAATTTTCAAAAATCTCTTATGAATTAACCAAGTGGGAGATTTCTTGAATTTAATGAGATAATCTTGTATTCCAAGAATACATATCTTCATTCCATAACAAAATTCAAAGAAAATCTTTCTCCAACTTATCCATAATTTTCGAATTTTCTTGGAAAAATAAGCAACAATATTTATTTTATTTTAATTACCTTTTCAGCTTATCGACTATATGTTGGGCTACTTAAGGGGCTTTTAGAGAATTAAGATTGACCTTCTAATGGACCTTGAATATCTAATATTGAGCCACAATATTATTCAAGCCCATAAATATTAATTAATCCCACTACATAATTAATATCAGACTATCCATCTTAACCCATATTACAACAATATGGCTCCCTGCCATTATTTCTCATGTTAAAGATTATCTAGCCCATTAATTAATTCAAGCCATCAAATAGATTTCCATTAATTAATATCTTTTGTCCTTGGTCAAGGAAATCGGTTCAACATTATTATCCATACGAAAAACTAATTCCACTTGCAAGATTTGGTATGATAAAGCTTATGAACTTCCTAAGGGGGCAAATCAAATGTCAGATTTTTGCACCCATTCTTCAGATAAATCTTAGAATCACACGTGACTAATAATATTGCTTAAGATAAAAAGTATTGAATCTCGTTGATTCTCTACCCATGATAAGTCAAAGCAATAATTACCAATCCCACGGATCCTATTTAAGGAACGAAGATTAAGAAATAACGAACCACCGAGGTCTAATTCTTCCTTATTCCGATTACAAGAATTTGTCCTCCTCAGAGGTCCTATTCAAACAGATCACCATGCACTAGTGTAATCTCTTGGTCAAGACAAGCCAATTTGAGCCTTACACTTCAACCTTTCACGATGGGTTGTTCATTTCCATCTAGGTCGTGAATGGCGACTTTTAGTTAAGAGGATTGTTAATTTAATCTTCTCGTGATCCGCATCACTAAATTAACTACAATGTAACACGTACGACTTATTGAAATGTTTATGCAAGAAATATATGTAACATTCGATAATATTTAAAGTATCGATAAACAATTTATTTCAAGAAATAAGTCCGAAATCCGCTTTTGATTATACAAAGTAAAAAGCATACTTTCTAGATAATCCCAAATAACCGCCACTTATACTCAAAGTCTCGCTTAAGTATACTATTAAAACATGTCTCGTGTAGTGAAATCTAATGTCACCTACACGAACCTAATAATTTCTCCCACTTATACTCAAAGCAGATCGGAACGGCCTTGACATCCATTCCTTCCGCATGTCTCTCGAATGTATTCAGAGGCGACTTTGTGAACGGATCTCAGGTGTGTTTTCGACGCCGATCTATGCCAATTTTATATCTCCTCTTAACGATTTCGTGATAAGATGTCTTTCCTTCAGTTTCTGTTTGTTTGACTACGGACTCTTGTTCCCTTTGAATTTGCAAATCGCCTTAGAAAATATTGCTGTATTAAATTCGAACTCCATCCAAGTCCACTAAGAAGGTCTAGAGCCAAATGGTTTTTTCATCGCTCACAAGCAAATACTTACCCGACTTCCATGATTGAGTCAAGGATGCATTGCTTCACACTCGGCCCATTTGATGGCTACACTTCCCAAATGGAAACACACTAATCGAGGCAGATATAGTTTCGAATCTAAGTCCGATTGAAATCCGAGTCCGCCAGAAATTTGCGGGATTGACTATCTAACCGATAAATCAATATTCTATCCCGAGTTCTTTTTTCGATACTTCGTATGTTTTTACTCCCCGGCCCAATGATCTTTCCCCGGTTACTTTGATATTTGCACCATGCCTACGAAAACAGATATCCGGCCTCGTATTGCATACATAAGGCTTCCGACAAACCAGCATAAGGAATGCCTTTCATGTCATCTATCTCATTTTTTGCCTTTGACATTTTTCGATAGATGGATTCCATGCCCGAAAGGTACGGGCCTTTTGAATCTTTGATGTCAATCGCTTTCAAGACAAAGGTCTATGTATGAAGCTACGATAAGTTCGATCATCATTTTCATATCTCGAAAGTGATCTTGATCCCAAGGATGTGTCCCGGCTTTCCTAAGTCTTTCATATCAAACTGTTTTGAAAGCCATGCCCTACGCCCGATAACACCTTTACATCGCTCCCGATGATCGTAATGTCATCTACGATAGTACTAAGAATACCAATGCAGCTCCGACACGCTTTTTATACACACAACTTTTAACTCATTTTGATCGAACCCATAAGACTTTATAACATGATCAAAACATTTGTTCCAAGCTCGATGCCTGCTTGAGTCCGTAAATGGACTTCAGAGCTTACAAACCAGGTGTTCGTGGGTCGCTTCAATGTAGCCTTGGGGTTGTTGATATAGATCCTTCATCAAGACTTCCGATGGAAAGTTATCTTGACATCCATTTGCCGATTTCAAAGTCGAAAATGCGAAGAATCGATAAGAGAATACGGATGGACTTAAGATACCTACGGTGCTAAAAAGTTTCCTCATAATCGATCCCTTCTTTCGAGTATAACCTTTCGCCACTAGTCTTGCTTTTGAAGGTTTCAACCTTCCCGTCCGGTCCCTCCTTTTCTCTTGTACACCCACTTGCAACTAATGGGTTTGACTATTAAGTGGTTCGACTAGTCACACTCACTATGAAACATAGAACCCATTTCGCTTTCATTGTTGTTTGCCAAGAAACTGGATCCTTATCTTGGAGTGCCTGTCCATGGGTCTGATTCGCCTTTTGTCCAGAATCAAGTCCGAGGACTCTCCTATTCCCATGAATCTTCTAAGTCATTCAAACAACCCTCCCACTATGACGAGGTTCCTAAGAAAGTTGTCGCTTGGTATATCATCTAAGATAGTTGGCATTGAGGTTTGCCCTCTAAGCTCATTTAAGGTAATCTCACTTCGGTCTTCTTTCGCTCATATAGTCTTCTTCCAAAAATCTAAAGCCAGGTGTTGATGACCACCTTTTGATCTTCTGACCATAGAACATACAACCTTAATTCGACGAGGATTCAATTTATCGGCTTCCTTGTCCAACACGAGGGCCGACACCCCCAAATTCTCATACGTGTCATATACAGGTTTACCGTCCACAATTCTTTGGGAGTTTTGGGAACCGATTTGATGGCACCAAGTTCGTAATGTAAGTCAATGCTTCCAAGGCATGACCCCCCGAATCCACTTGGGAAGATCCGCATAACTCATCATAGATCTAACCATTTCCAAAAAGAGTTCTGCTTTCGCTTCCTAACCCCGCTTTTGTTGAGGGGTTCCGGGTGCAAAGGAGTCGATGCAATCCCTTCATCGATAAAGTAGTTCAAAAACTCATCGATGAGGTATTCGCCTCCAAACAAATCGAAGAGACTTGATACATTTTTCCCTATGATTCTTCTCAAGGAGCCTTAAATTCTTTTTGAATTTCAAAGGTCTCGATTTATGCTTCATAAGGAAAATGTAACCGCATTCTCGAGTAATCATCAATAAAAAAGTGACAAAATACTCATAACCTCCTCTTGCTTTGGTTGACATTTGACCACATACATCCGTGGTGAACGATCTCTAACACTTCTTGCTCTATTCCCTCGGCTCCAAATGCCCTCTTGGTCATTTTACCCTCAAAACATGATTCGCAGTTGAATTGGTTCAACTTGGAGAAACTCCAAAATAATCCGCCTTCACCAACCTTTGATCCTTTTTCGATTTATATGACCCAATCTTAGATGCCAAAGAAGTGTCTCGCTCCACGTTTTTTTTTGTCCGAAATAGTTGATGTGTTATAGGATGCATTTCGTGAGTGGTGTGCATGAAAGCTAATTGTATAGAGATTTTCCATCAATGTCCCATATCAGATACACTCATCATTTCAAGAAATGATGTCATTCTTATTAGAAGAAACTTAGTGTCCTTTAATCGAATTTTAGAAACCGAAAAGTGAATTCTTTCTAAAACCGGGAACATAAAGATAATCTCAACAAAACTTTATCTTCAAAAGATAGGTGCAATTCTCCCAACGCTTTAACCACTACTCATGTAGCATTGCGATGTCCTGCTACTTGGCGAAGATTGAATAATCGTTACTATAGTAGCATTGCAATATCCGCCACTTCACGAAGCATTGCAATAATTGCTACTTTCAGAACGCCGCCCGAAGGTGATGAGGATCTCACTCCCACTAAGTTGCACGGATCGCTTTGAACCCGCCCAACATGATTAGTGGATCTCATATCAACCACCCACAAATGAGAAGTATATGCCGCTAAACAAGTTTCAACAACTAGTGCGCGAGAATTACCTTTTCTTTCCGGCCCTTTTGGGGTTGGACAGTAAAACCTCCATTGTCCTCTCTCACCGTAGTTTAAGCACTCCTCGATTTTCCTCGACACAACAAGCATTCTCATCTTACCATCGCCTTTGGCAACAGCTGAGTTTTATTGCTTACGGCTTTTGGTCCTCTTTTTTTTGCCTCCTCGCCTAGAAGATGAAGATGCACCACTTGCCGCCAAAAAGCTTGAGTTTGGTGCCTTATCAACATCTCTCGCCGAGACCAAAAGCTTGCAACAAATTAGCTATAGGCCAAAATGCTCAAAAACTTTTGGGCATAGATTGAAGTACCAAATTATCCGAGTCTCCGTGATCATAATCTGATTCGAATCTCAAGTTTGTTCAGATGGGCCATCTATTTTGAGGACGAATCCTCACGGGTTTGCCCTCCACCATTTTCAAAGAATCTACATCTCTCAAGAAGGTGATCCGACGAGTCCCGCATGTTTTGACTCTCGGGGCTCATCCGATTTTGGTGTGTCAAAATCCACTTGTGCTTTTGTGCGCTTAGGACAATTATAATTTTCCAATCAATATAGTTTCCATATTGTATTGATTTTAAGTATAATAACAAAGGATTAAAAGGTAACGACATGTTTGAATCGAAATAAATAACTATATGCATAAAGACAAGTATATCACAAGATTTGATCACATGCATCATATTAAAATCTAAAAAATATGAACATGATCACCAACATTCAAAAACAGTTTAAATAAGCCACGGGGTGGGTCATTATTTAAACACATTCAAGCAAAAGTTACAAACAAGAACAATTACAAACCTTTAATATCCAGATTAATAGTTGTTCTAATTGACCAATATAAAATTGACAGGACTTCGGGAAGTATATGCATATCAATTTTATACCTAAGTAATAACCATGATTAAATACAGATTATTATTTCGCTTTTGAACGAGCCTCGTGGGGAGGGTCATCGCCGCCACTAGTAATAACCCACAATCATCCATTTGGAATTCATTCATGTGAAAGCTATCTTTTGACCGTCCCCGGGAATTTCTCCAAAAGAATTCACAAATAAATAAATCATGGAGGTCAAAATTAATTCAATTTATTATCCTAATAAAATTGTCAATTAATTATTTAAACATACTTAGTAATTTTGAAGGCGCGATTTTTTCATTCGCAATTTCATGCAAAAACATTTAAAAAATTAAATAAAGCATAAGATAACACAAATGTTGGTCCCTTTAAACGAAGTCTTACACGTGTATGGGGGAATACACGTGTTTAGTGTTTTTAAAACATTTCTTTTATCGAGGTCACTAAATCAAGTTGTTCCGATGATTCGTCCCGAGAAGCACAAATCGCTTCCGAAGTCAAAGTCTATCCGGTATCAGATCCCGAAATGCTTTCGATACTACCTCGAGATAATCCTAACCGAGTCCTCGAAGTTTTCAGAGATCCCGAAAATCGATAACTAACTTACTAAACCCTCGAAGAGTAAGTTCAATTGGTAACTATCTGCTCGAGCTACTCGGATGACAAAGTAATGGTCAGTTCTTAGTTTATACTGCGTTTTAAGCTTTTGTCAAAAACCTTCCTTTGATGGAATAATGATTAGGTCGATTCAATTATATGCAACTTCCAAAGGATTGATTCCAACTGAAATATCAAAGAAAATATGCTTTCAAAACAAAGTAATGCAATGTATAAATCAAGCAAAAACGAAAAGCAAAGAACACAAAGAAGTTATAAATGTTCAGACTCAAGATCCCACGCCCACTCTCCCCGACTCTTCGTGAGAAATTCACTAATCTCTTCCTTGAGCTACCTCTCAGAGTTTACTTACTCAACTCGCCCGACACTACCTCTTAGTTTACTTACTCAACCCCCTTGACCTTGAGCTCGACTACCTTTTACTAACTCCAAAACACACACAAGCAACTTCATCCAAGATAGATTACTCACTTCTTCTAGAGCTTTCCTCGACTACCTCAATGTATTTTTACTTACTCTTTACAACTCCAATCTCACCAACAATCACACTCAAACTACCTTACAAAGGGTTTGGGTTTTCTTGGTTGGTTTCAACTAGGATGAGATATCCTTTACAATTAAGAACAATGCAAAGGCTAGGATATCTTTGACTAAGCTTTGATATATCTTATCAAGCTAGGCTTTAGTGGAATGAGCTCTTTTTGATTTAAAGCACTTGGGAAATTCTTGGTTTTTCGAGTGCTTCAACTTGCAATAATAAGTTTGAGCTCTTGAAGTTGCTTACAAATTTCCCGTAACCTTACAATGTAGAGGGTCACAAGTATTTATAGGCATACACCAAGGCTACTCTTGAAAACTATCCGCTGGAGAGATAGCTTCGTGAGTTTCCTCTTATGGTGTGTGAAGAATGGCTATATTTAGGGTTTGAGACTCCCTAAAGACGTTTTAGGCAATAAATTTTCATGTAGCTTCTGGCCTTCACTCTTTGCGATGAACTTAGTACTTTCCGACATCTTTTTCAAAGGACCAGATCCGCCAAAGGTCAAGATGGTACGTTGTTGTCTTCTTTTTGACTTTTTGTCTCCGCCAAAAGGTAGATACCTTCAACTTTTTTGGTTGCAATCTCGAGTTGATATAACCTTAACAACACTTTGTCTTAGTTCCTTTTGTCCGCATTTGAATCTCTTGGCAAATATCTATTTTTCTAAGGAATCGCATTTTCTCAATTATCCTTCATAGATATGTTCAAAATCGAAAACGTGTTTAACGAGCATTCAAATCCAAGTTTATCTTGAAATTTAGAAAAATAGTCTTCGCGTCTCTCGAGTCTTCGCAAGAATGAAAGACATATCATCTTTAGTATCTTTATCGAGATATTCTCAGGATCTTGAAAAAATACAAATCTTCCATAATTTCTTTTTCAAAATTTCGAGTTCTTGAGAATCTTGAGATCCTAACCTAAATTTCTATGCCCTTTACATTTAAATTTTCTAAAAAATTCTCGACTAACTTATTCAAGATTATCCTAAACATGTCATACTCGGGGTTTTGGGATCTTAATCAAAATCATATATCTTTATTAAATTCATCTCCCAACAATTTTTTTTGATGATGCCAAAACCTATCTTGTTACAAACATTTAACTTATACTGTGTTTCATTATCCTATTACTAGATTGGTTATAACTCCCAACAATTTCCTAAACAACCGATGAGCCTCTTCAACAATTAATCTCCTAAAGAATTTCTTCAAGAATGAATTTCAAATGATTCATCACCAAATACTTAATTTCCAAACAATTTCCCTTTAAACAATTAATTCAGAGACAACATTCAGCATATCAAAAGTAAAAGACATGTAAATAAGATAATGAGATATTATCTTTTGAGCATAAATGATAAGTTTTCATTGATGATAGGAGATCAATAAAAGTTACAATGAATCTTATCGTAACAAAATCAAAAAGACAAAAAAGATAAAGGATTACATGAATCTTCCGAGTCTTCATTCTTCTTCTTTTCTATTCTTCAATTGGGCTCTTCGGTCGCTTTCCACCTCATCGCAGGGACTTCAAGGTTGAACATTCCGTAATATCTTCTTTTTCATTTTATCTCTCTTTTAATGATATCCGATTGTTTCTTTAGACCTAACCGAGCGTGGCGATCGAAAGTGATTTCCGAAAATGGCTTTTCATTTACATAGTCATTCTCCAAAACAAAGGAGGGTACACATATGGACCGTAGGCGGTTATCTCGCACCTTTCCTTCATCCGCAAGATTTATCCATCCTGAAGATATTTTTGGATAAAGGTCGAGAGATAGTCGATGAAAGCCTCATTCGGATCCGAGCTCTTCTCCATTCTCTCGAACATCATAGTATAAACTTTCTTCTTAATTTCTTCCCATGCATCGTTGAAAATAGGCATCCACTTGTCAACATGCCGCCATTTCGCGTGCTTTTAGTGTTCCTCTCCTCTTTTGTTTTAAACTTTTTGAACCCACTCCTTCTTTTTCGCTTCTTCTTCAACCTTCTTTTCGATCATTACACCGTAAAATGTATTTTTGATTGTTCAACTGGAGTTTTTTCAAACTTCCGGTATTGAAGACCTTCTTCTTCGCTCGACCTCGATTCTTCAATATCCAAAGACTAATTTCCTCCGGATTAAGCGCTTAGAAGCCTTTGCTCTTTTTGATTACCACGGCCTTTCTTTGATGGGCACTGACCAAATGTTTGTTCCAATCCTTCCTCTAATTATAGCAACTTCCCCGCATTGTTTCCTTTAGAAACCCGAGTGTAGATCTTCATTCTCCACCTTCTTGAACTTAAGCTTCTCGTGGCTTCTATCTCCCTCAAGGGCTTCGCATAATCTTTTTTTTCAAAGATTTTTACAACTTTGCCCTTCGAGTATGTTCCAATAAATTCCCGAGATCACCTGTGTTTTCCCTTCTTGAACCATACTCGCGTAGGCCCGAGAGTGCCAGGTCCATATGGTATTGTTCTTACCGACATCCGCACCTCAACCCGCCATCCCCGATCTTGCTCCTCCTCGAGCCCACCTAAGGTGGTTCTTCGCCACAGAATTCTTCGCAGATGATCAAATTGCTTGAGAGAGAGCTTTTGTCATCTTGGGTCATGAGTATTGAGCTCATTTCTCAACATCATTCTTCACCAAAGATCTCATTCTTCTCAACCAACTTTGCTTCTAGAATTTGTGTCTCTTGATGCTTTTTTCACTTCTGATTAAGCTCGACCTTGACCCCCATCTTGTCTTCTAACTTTGCTTCCATGGAGGTCGACTTCTCTATCATAGCTCAAGCAAAGACTCGAAGAAGAACTCAAGTTATCAATTTTCTGAGTTTGGTTGGCCAATGCCTCTTCAATCTGAGCAACTTTGGTCAGGATTGGCTCAACCTTCTCCAGTTTTTCCATCACGGGGGTGAGATCAACCTCGTGAGCATATCTCGATCTAACAGGCCTCCCGAGTTGGTTGTTCATCCCGAGTCTCGGGCCTGAACTCCGAGCTTCAATGAACTAAGGTTTCACCCCTCGAGCTTGGGTGTCCACTGAGCCTCGGCCGCATATCGACATTACAGATTTAAAGGTATGAACTTCAAGAATCTGCATAATTATTAATAGTGCTAAAAGTTACCAAGGCTAACTTCGATCGAGGATGTTCGACAAACAGACCGATCAAGAAGATTGAGTCTTTCTCCTTCTGAGATTGACTCTCATCATCCCCTTGTTGGTCCCCATCCCGAGATTTGTCAATGGAGCTCGGGGCACCAACTTCAGTAACTTCCCTCTCCGCAACCTTCCTCTTCACAAGCTCATCAAAATCAAAAATTTTCATCCTGAGCTTGGTTTTTCTGAACCCTGAGAATTCAGTGAGAAAGTTGTCTCCTTGTTCCACCAGTCTTCGCCTCTGAATGAAGCAATGTTGAGCATCTCCGGAAGAGTCTGGTTGAGGATGTAGACCATTGACCTCAATCTAAAGAAGATGTCTTGAGGTCGTGGAATGAGCTAAGCTTCGGTAGAGGTCAAGAATGAACCGTTCCCCCTTGCTTCGCCATTCGGTCTCTTCAGCTTCACCTTTCTTGAGCATCGGGCTCTCAAGTTCAGTTGGAAAGTCCGCTGAAAGGTCGACTAAGAGCTCATTCAGGAGCTCATCAAAATTCATCAGCTCCTGAGGCTCAGCAAACTCTGAGGTTTGGGCAGGCAGCTCCTCAGTCTGAATCTAGCTTGGTTCTCGAGGTCCGAGCCGGGCGCCTCCTCGGGGAATTTCAGTTTGCTCTGGAACCGAGTGGGCACTTCCCAAAGAGGGATCTGAGCATCTTCTGGGTCTGAGCCAAGACTTCCTCGAGGAATCAACTTTTCTCGAGGTCCGAGGTCCTGGAATATTTCCCGAGAAAACTTATCGAATCCAAGTTTAAGTCTCAAGAACCTCGAGAAGACTTGCTCCTCGGTTTGATCCTCGTGCCTTTGAGATAGCTTTGAGCCAATACAAGTAAAGGCGATTTCTGAAAAATTTGGCTCTTAGTCAAATCTCCTCAGTCTCACTTTCCTCATCTTCATCATCATCGGTGAGAACCACCATCCTTTTGCGCTTTGGAGCAAGGGATTTTTGCTTCATTAATTTCTTACCCTGCTCCTCCTTGGCTTTCAACAACACCTTCCCCCTGGTTTGTTGGCTTTCTTCAGCAGCAGCCGCAACAGGTGATTCCACCTTTTTCTCTTTCCTTCCCTTGATCGTCCTCTTTGCAGCAATGGGCTTGAACATTACTTTGGACTTAGGGAATGGAGTAGAGTTGGTAAAGATATCCTCTTCCTCACTGCACATTTCCAAAATAAATGTTATTTTGGTGGCATGGAGGATCCTGCCTTTGATGGATATTACCCCATCCTCCCTTTTTATGACCTTGGCTTGCTCACTCACCACCTTGATCAGATACTTCAGCCAGTTGAAATCCTTGGTGGGTGAGTCCTCAATCGCCGCCATAAGTCGGAGTTTGGGTGTGCTGATCTGCTCGAAGCTTCTAGATCGACTTATGATGCACTTTCCAACGATATCCATCAACACTCTGTATTTCAGCTTTAGATGCCGTTTGTGCAGAGTTGCCTCAAACTTAACAGGTTTCTCGGCAATCCTGTCAAGAAACTCTTGCTCCCGTCCCAACATATACAATGAGGGATCGTCTCCCCTATCGCACAACTCAAAAATGTCGTTCAAATGCTTAGGGACAATATAGAGCTCTCGAACAAATTCCACATACTTCATTGATTGTTCGAGATGCAAATTGGAAATCTTAGATTCTATACAATCTTCCTCATCTATTTCCATATTTGCAACAAACTCTATTACCTCACGAGTATACTCCGCCTCCGGTCGGTTCGCGATGAGGTTCGTCAGTTTCGCCAATCGGATTAAATGGAGCGTCTCTTCCTCGTGCTTGGCATTTGAAGTACTCTCCAAAGAAACCACGTATTCGTACCATGGCTTATTTGTCTCGACTAATCTTTCGAATATGGTAGGGGCCATTTTAGATTTGAAGATTTAGGGTTTGGAGCGATGAAGCTTTTCTGGGTAAAAAGGGATTTATTTTGCAGGGGGTTTTGGGAGTGAAGGGTTTAATAAAATGGTTTGAATGGCTTCTCAAGAAATATATAGTTCAAGATCGTGGGTAGATCGTGTGATTAATTAAAATCAACGGTTAAGATTAATCCACGATAAATCGGGTATGCGAACAGTCGATCTTCCGAAAAGTAAGTCGCCACTTTATCTTTATTGGTTATTAAATGTAACAGAGCATTTAATGACTGTTGACCTTCTCTAGGAATTTCAAAGATCCCGCCCAAAACATTCTTCAGGTGTTTTGTATTTATTGCAAATGATTTCTGAGTTTCACTTAAGCAAAAATGAGTCGCATGAGTCATTACTTCTTCAGACTAATTTCCCTCTATCAGTCTTACTGAGTATTGACCTTGATAAAATGTCAAGATAATAATCTTGAAATCTTGAAAGGGTTCAAGATAACACCGAAAATCTTGACCTTCAAGAACTGATTTTCCGAGACTCGATTCAAGATTTCCATTTTATCCTGAGTTTCTCAGTAGAATTCTGAGAAAACTTCATGCATCTGAAAACCTTCAATTTTTCAAATTTTACTCTATACACCTGGATCTAACATCCCTAATTCAATTGATAGTTCTTGAAATCTTGATTCAGCCAAAGATTTAGTCAAGATATCAGCTCTCTGCTTATCAGTATGAATTTTCTCCATCCTGATGTCCTTTTTCTCGACATGATCTCTGATGAAGTGATGTCTGATATCCACATGCTTGCATCCGTGTGTAATACCGGATTTTGTGAAATAGCAATGGCACTATTATTGTCACAAAATATTGGTACTTCATTGGCTACAACTTTATAATCCCTTAATTGTTATCTGAGCCAAAGAATCGAAAGCACGCAGCTTCCTCGCCCATGTATTCACTTTCAAAGAGTATCTTGGTTGCTAATCGAGGTCCTGCTTTTCTTCGAAAACCAAGATATCGACTTATTTCCAAGAAATTGACAAGTTCTCGTAGTGGACTTCATCGATTTCGCAACCTCCATAATCGAAGATCTCGAGTAACCAAGCTAATTGAGGTTATCATCACCGATACCATAATCCTCTATTCATCGTGCCCTTAAGATACTTCAAGATCTTTTTTCGGCGTTCTCCATGTGACTAAATTTAGGATTAGCTTGGTATCTTGCACATATCCCAACAAAGAAATGTTATATCGTGCCTACTTGTGTCGAGATAGAGCAATGATCCAATGATTCCTCTATAATCGAGATGACTTACTAATTTGCCTTCAGAATCAGGATCCATCTTGTAGTTAGTATTCATAGGAATTCTAACTGCATTGCAATTCTGTACGCCATACTTGGCAATCAGATCTCTGGTGTACTTTGCTTGGTTGATGAATATTCCTTCCTTTGATTGTTTCACTTGAAGACCTAGAAAGAAATTCATCTCTCCCATCATTGACATCTCAAACTTGCCTTTCATCAGTGTTGAAAAATTTTCACACAGCAGATGATTTGGAGATCCAAAAATGATGTCATCAACATATATCTGAACTAGTAAGATATCTTCTCCATCTTCTATCCTGAACAAAGTTCTATCAACAGTTCCTTTGACAAAACCATGGTCAGTAAGAAACTGAGAAAGAGTATCATACCATGCTCTGGGTGCTTGCTTAAGACCATACAAAGCTTTTCTGAGCCTGTAAACTTGGTCATTCTGTCTGAAACCAGGAGGGTGTTCGACATAAACCTCTTCTTTAATCACACCGTTCAGAAATGCACTTTTCACATCCATTTGATAGACTGTGAACTTCCTGTGGGCAGCATATGCAAGAAACAATCTGATGGCTTCTAGTCTTGCAACAGGTGCAAAGGTTTCATCATAATCCAAGCCTTCTTCTTGAGAATAACCTTGTGCAACTAGTCTTGCCTTGTTTCTTACAATGTTGTTGTTTTTATCTCTTTTATTCTTGAATACCCACTTGGTTTCAATGACATTGTGCCTTTCAGGTCTATCAACTAGCTCCCATACTTCATTCCTTGAGAATTGATTCAGCTCATCTTGCATAGCAGTAATCCAATGAGAATCTTGTAGAGCTTTACCAATCTCAGTAGGCTCTTTCTCTGATAGGAAGCAGCAGAATAGTGCACTCTCACCATGGAACCTTCTTGTTTTGACACCTTCAGTTAGATCACCCACAATCTGACTTGTAGGATGACTATCTAACCATCTTCTTCTAGATGTTCCCCCTTCAACAGTATCCTCAACATTTGAAATGTTAGGTCCAGTTAGTTCATTAAACTCAGGGAACAATAGAAAGGGAGAAAGGGAATCATCTTCCTCAGGGGTGGTTCTATTCAGAACATTGTTAGAGACATTTGTTCCCCTTTGGTTGATAGATTCAGAATTTGCCTCAGCTGTGACCACATCTTCATTGGCATCACATACCTGGGTCTAACCGGTGTCTGTTCGGATTGGTCACCTTTTGGTGTGTTGGCTTTCCCGAGTCTCACCATCCCGAGTTCCATCCTCGAACTTCTTTATTCGAAGTCTCGAGTCACCCCAATCATAGATAGTGATCGACTTCTTCTTTTTTCGTGTTCAATGGATGATTTGTCATTCTTTTTCGTGCTTAATCTGGTGATCCTCTTGGTCGGTTATTCTCAAGATCATGTTCCCGTTTCTTCCAACACAAGTAGATTCATCAAAAACAACATGAGGTGTTTCCTCCACAATAAGAGTCCTACTGGGTTGTAAACTCGAAAAGCTTTTTATCGACTTGAATATCCTAAGAATATTCCTTCATCGCCTTTGCTATCAAATGTTTTCAACTGATCTTTACCATTATTATGTATGAAACACTTGCAACCAAACACACGAAAGAAAGAAACAAGAGGCTTCTTTTCATTCCAAAGCTCATAGGGTGTTTTGCCTTGACTCTTGGTCAAAGATGAACTGTTTCGAGAATAGCATGCAAAGGTTGATGACCTTCAAAATTTCAAAATCTTTTAGGAATATCGAAACAGCTTATCATTGTCCTTGCAGCTTCTTTCAGAGTCATGTTCCTTCTTTCAGCAACACCGTTTTGTTGAGGGGTCCTTGCAGCTGATGTTTCATGAGAAATTCCATTTGCTGCACAATAATCAGATATAATATGGTTTATAAATTCAATTCCTTTATCAGATCTGATTTTGACCACACTCAGATTTTTCTCAATACTGAGCATTTTCAGTAATTCTGGCAGCTTTATCTGAGTCTCTTTCTTACTGAGTAAGAATATGACCCAAGTATATCTTGAGTAGTCATCAACTACTACTAGTGTGTATTTCTTGCCATTGGTGCTCACTGGTGTTATTGGACCAAAGAGATCCATATGCAATAACTGAAGTATTCTTTCAGTAGAAACATCTACTTTGCTTTTAAATGATGCTCTAATTTGTTTTCCTTTCTGGCACGCATCACAAATATGTTCCTTACTGAATACTTCATTAGGCAACCCTCTCACAAGAGCTAATCTTGCAAGTTTATTCAGGTTTTGAAATTCGTGTGATTCATTCTTTTTATGCCATAACCAACTCGGGTATCTCAGGGAACTTTTTAGCAACTAAACATGTATCTTTAGGAGTTGAACTCCAATCAGCAAGATACACATTTCTTTTTCTAGTACCAGTCAGTAATATTTTCTGTGATGTATCATCTTTCACATAACATAAGTTCTTAGAGAACTCAATATTAAAACCTTTATCACAGAATTGGCTTATTGAAAGCAAGTTATGCTTCAATCCAGATACATATGAAACACCATGGATATGAACTGAGTCGATTTCCAAAGTTCCATATCCTTCATCTGTCCCTTGGAGTTATCTCCAAAAGTGATCCGAGGGCCTCTTTGTTCAACATAGTCCACGAGGTTTCGCTTGAATCTCAATCATATGTCTTGAGCATCCACCGTCAAGATACCATACATCGAGAGTTTTTCATCTCTCGCTCATCGGTCTTATGTGATCTTTAATCACCAAATGCCTTGTTTTCCTCCCAGAAAAACAAAAATTCTTAGATACCCAATTTTAGGTTAGATGTACCTTTGGAATCCAAATCTACCTAACAACTCTAATTACTTTAGAGTGGCTGATCTGTCTTCCATAAACATCAACATACACATTCACTACTCTGGGTGCCTTAGCAGTTTCCTGTGTATGAGTGCTAGTCTTAGCATGAACATGAGCTTTTGAATTTTTCTTTGGTTCAGCCTTCGCTCATTTGCTTTGGCTTCGTCTACCGGGTCTAAATCTTTGTTGACTCGGGTTCGGTAACCTTTACCCTTAGGCAAGGGGGGTTCAGTTGCTGTCTTTGAAAATTTGGGTCTTTCAAGATATCTTGAGAGGACTTGGTTTCTTCGATTGAGAATGTCTTTTTCTTTGAGTGTTTCTCTTCCAAGATTCCTCTGATAGTTCAAGGTGCAGATCCTTTCAGTTTGCATTCTTAGCCCGAGGCTTTGAAGTACTTGTTGAAATTTTCCAATCGAATGCTCGGTTTTTCTAGCCTTCACCGAGGTTTGGGCTTTCTTACCTGATCATTCAGTTTTACTGGAACCATAGGTCCTTTTCCCTTGTCTAATACCTTGGGCATTTCTCCAGTTTGAAGTGTAGGTGCCAATGGTTTTACAAAGATTGTCTTCTTGCTACTTGATGCAAAGATTCGGATGACCTTGTGAGGTTCCCCGAATGTATCCCAATCCAGATTTTATAGTGGCGCATCTCTCTGGTAACTCAAATTTCATCTATTACTTTAGATGCGATGATTCAATAGAGTTAACTTCTTCTCAAAGACTATCCTCACAGCTTCTGTGAGAGTTTCATGCTTCTCGAGAGGTCATTGAACTTCGCCTTACGATCGGTTGAATCTCTTCAAAGATTTCTCTAGCTTTTCAGTTAGGGTCACTATCAACTTCTCCTTTTCTGAGAGTTGTACTTTCAGAACATCCAGTTCATCAGTAGCTCCCATTAATTGAGAAGTGATTTCAGTATAGCTAGAGTCTTTCCATTTTAGATTTTCAGCTTTCAGTCCTTTATTCTGCTCTTGAGTTTTATTTAGCAGTTCTTATAAAACAGCATAGTCCTTCATCAGATTCTCAAAAGAATCCATTAGGTCAAAATGACTGTTTTCAGTGGAACTTGATAACTCTTGTGCTAGTGTAGGAGCAACAACAGAGAAAGAAGAGTTTACCTCCTCAATAGCCATCAGACAGATGTCATCACTTTCACTGTCTGAGAATATTTCATCTGAAGAGCTAGATCCCTCCTCAGAATGTTCTTCTTCTGCAACCATGGCTTTTCTGTTGGAGAACTTCTTGTCTCTTTTAGCTTGCCTTTCTCTTCTCTCCTTAGCACTCAGGTCAGGACAATCATACTGGAAGTGACCTTTCTTTTGGCAATTGTAGCATCTGTTGGCATCATCATCCTGATCACTTTCTTCCTTGGACTTGGAGTCCTTTTTTTCGGATGAAGATCCCCGGTTTTTCGTCCCTTCTTCTTCTCAGTTGATTTGTCCTCAGGTTTCTTCTGGTACCTGTGATTCCTGTAATAGCTTTTGTATTTTCCATATCGACTATTAAGTCTTTCAAACCTCCTTGCCATCAGTGCTAGCTTATCCTCAAGCTCATCCTGATTCTTAGCAAGGAGTTCTCGAACTCTAGTTTTTCTGAGTTTTTATCTTTGGCCTTAAAAGCCACATTCTTACTAGATGATGAATCATCTTTCTTTGTCGACCTTTTTAGATTTCTTATCAATTACGAACTCATAGGCCTTCAAATTTCGAGAAAAACTTGTTGATATGGCATTGAATTAATGTTTTTGGTGTTTTCAATCACCACTGCATGTATATCCCATTTCTTAGAAAGACCTCTAAGAATTTTCAATGCAACTTCTCTCTGTGGATATTTCTTTCCCAATGCATTTAGATCATTCATGATGCTAGTGAATCTGACTTCCAATTTGTCTATAGATTCACCTTCATCCATTTCAAAACTATCAAACTTTCCAATTGTAACTGAAAGTTTGTTTTCCTTGATATGATATGTGCCTTGGCACATTACAGCTAGTGTATCCCAAATTTCTTTTGCAGTATTACAGTGAGAGATCATTCCCATCACACCATCATCAATTGTACTATATAGTGTGTCTTTAGAAATATAGTCTAGATTGACTAACTTTCTCTCCTCAGGAATCAGTTGGTCATCAGACTTAGGAAATTCTATTCTGGGATCGTTTCTCTCATTTTCTGTTCCTCTGGGATTCACCACAGTAAATTGGAATGGCCCTTCAGAGACCACTCTCCACATACGTTCATGTTTTGAATACAGGTGTGCCTGCATTCTCAGTCTCCATAAATCATAGTTCTCTACTGAGAACATGGGAAGTTTCTTAGAAGACATTTTTATCTGAGTCTTTTAAGAATTCAGCAAGTAAGATCAGTTCAGATAGACCACAAGTATTTTAGCAAATAAAACTTTGGTCAACAAAGCAGGTGATCAAGTTTGAACCACTACTCTGATACCACTTGTTGGTCCCGGTGTAAACGAGTCTTACACGTGTATGGGGGAAATACACGTGTTCAGTGTTTTTAAAACTTTTCTCTTACTGAGGTCAGCTTGGCTTAGGTTGTCCTGATGATTCGGTCCTGAGAAGCACAAATTGCTCTGAGTCAAAGTCTATCTGAGACAGTGATCTTGAGCTGCTTTCAGATACCTCAGATAATCCCAACTGAGTCCTGAGTTTTCAGAGATCCTGAGTTGCTTGGATCAGATAACTAACTTACTAAACCCTCAGAAGAGTAAGTTCAGTTTGGTAACTATCTGTTCGAGCTACTCAGATGTGCGGAATGGTTGGCCCTTAGTTTATACTCGTTTTAAGCTTTTGCTGAAAAACCTTCATTTGATGGAATAGTGATTAGGCTGTGATTCAATTATATGCAACTTCCAGTGGATTGATTCCAACTGAAATATCAGTGAAAATATGCTTTCAAAACAAAGTAATGCAACAGATAAATCAAGCAAAACGGAAAGCAAAGAACACAACAAGTTATAGTGGTTCAGAGACTCAAGCTCCTACGTCCACTCTCCCTGACTCTTCAGAGAAATTCACTAATCACTTCCTTGAGCTTTCTGACTACCTCTGTAGTTTACTTACTCAACTCGGCCCTGAGCTTTCTGACTACCTCTGTAGTGTACTTACTCAACCCGACCTTGAGCTTTCTGACTACCTCTGTAGTTTACTAACTCAAAAACACACACAAGCTTTCTGTCTATCCAAGATAGATTACTCACTTCTTCTCTAGAGCTTTCTGACTACCTCAATGTAGTTTACTTACTCTTTACAACTCCAATCTCACCAACAATCACACTCAAACTACCTTACAAAGGGTTTGGGCTTTCTTGGTTGGTTTCCAACTAGGATGAGATATCCTTTACAATTAAGAACAATGCAAAGGCTAGGATATCTCGACTAAGCTTTGGATATATCTTATCAAGCTAGGCTTAGTGGAATGAGCTCTCTTCGATTTAAAGCACTTGGGAAATTCTTGGTTTTTCGAGTGCTTCAACTTGCAATAATAAGTTTGAGCTCTTGAGTTGCTTACAAATTTCCCGTAACCTTACAATGTAGAGGGTCACAAGTATTTATAGGCATACACCAAGGTTACTCTTGAAAAATTATCCGTTGGAGAGATAGCTTCGTGAGTTTCCTCTTATGGTGTGTGAAGAACGGCTATATTTAGGGTTTGAGACTCCCTAGCACGTTTTAGGCAATAGCCTTTCATGTAGCCGCCCTTCACTTTTTGCAGTCTGGAACTTAGTACTTCTGACATCTTTTTTTCGGTGACTGTCATTTGTTAGTGTCGATATGGTGCAATCTTTGTCTTCCTCTTTTTGACTTTTGTCTCCAGTTAAAGGTAGATACCTTCAACGACTTTTTTGGTTACAATCTCTGAGTTGATATAACCTTAACAACACTTTATCTTAGTTACTTTTGTCTGCATTTGAATGTCTTGGCAAATATCTATTTTTCTAAGGAATCGAGACTTTCTCAGTATTGCATCCTTCAGATAGATATGTTCAGTTTCTTGGAACATTTAGGTTTATCTTGAGCATTGATATATTCTTGAAATCTTGATGAATTCTTGTGCCTTGATATTCTTGATCTTGATTCTTGATCTTACATCTTACGAGTCTTGAGGTCTTACGAGTCTTGACGTCTTACGAGTCTTGGCGTCTTACGAGTCTTCGAGTCTTGGCGTCTTCTGAGTCTTTAGCGTCTTAGAGTCTTGACATCTTACGAGTCTTCTGAGATATCTTGGTGATATCTTGAGTCTTCATCTTGATTCTTGATTCCTCGATTTCATCTGAGTCTTGATATCTCTCACTTTCATCTTGAGTCTTGATATCTCGATTTCTGCCTGAGTCTTGATTTCTTCGTTTCATATCGAAAACTTGAAACTTCGTTTCATAATGAAAACTTCGGTTTCTTCAGAAACTTTCTGAGTTCTTCAGAATCTTCAGATCCTAACCTGATCTATATCTGTTGACTATACATTTTGCAGATAACATTCTGAATACTCTAAAACTGAATCCTAACTCAACTTATTCAATTGTCATGGTTTGATTTTTCTTGTCTTGATCTTGAAGAAACACCGTCTTGAATTTCTCCCACTCGATCGTCTCGAAAAAAAAATACTCCATCTCAAAACGCCACGCTATTTCATCTTGTTAGGATGCACACATTATCCGCCGCTCACTGCTCCCTCGCCGAGGCCGCCCGCCCGCCCTGCGTTTAAGGCGAGGTTTAGCACTCCTCGGCGGCGACAAAGACGCGCTTCGCCATGAATGCCTCGCCATTTCGACCGCACTCGCACCGCCACGTCCTCGCCTTCACCGCCGTCCTTTGTCACTCGCAAGCTGCGCGCCATATGCGCCGGTAAGCGCCCGCCCGTCTTGGCGGCAGATCAGATCTCGCAATCTCTCGGCCCTCGGCCTCTCCGGCGCCCGTGCGTTTGTTCAAGGTCGTCAGCGTCAGCGTGCGATGCCTCTGTTGGCATGTTTTATGCGATGATGCCGCCACGCCTCGATTACGATTTCATCCTTTAACTCTTCGTCTCCGTCCTCGTTTTCGATCCGGTTATAATTTATTTACAAAAAATAAATAAACCTAGATCTAAACTAGTCTATTACATTGATCAAATCAAACAAATTCTAATCTACTCGTGGATTTTCTCACGAGGCAAAACAAATTCGAACGAATCGAATTAAAAACCACAATTTATATGCATGCATAAATAAACACATTAAATTTCATGACAATTGGACACCTGCAAAACAGATCTAGCAATTCTACTATCCAATTTCAAATTTAATGTCAACAAATTAAATTACAATTTAAAATAATTCAGAGCCCGAAACCGTGGCTCTGATACCAGTTGTTGGGGAATAAGTTTCACAGATCTATTTGGGGTGAATATTTAAATACAAATTTAATTCTTATAATTATTACTAGCATGAATTAATCCTATATTAACTCAAATAATAATCCAACAACATATCATGCATATAATAATTCACGTAAAACCTACGCATGCGAAATTCTACGAGTTTACGTGAACGTACCTCTTGGGATGGCAACGGTATGACTGAATAGACTAACCGAAAGGACTTCCCAAGTATTCCCTTAGCCCTCGTTCGACTATCCGGTGGAAGGACTCTTGTGAACGATTTAACAAAAGGAAAATAAATTATGTTGCACCACCTTTGTGGATTTACTAATTTTTCCAGCACATGGAATTGTACTTAGGAATGAAAGAATCATCCCCTATTTATAGAGCATGAAGTGGACGAAATTTTGTGATAAAACAATGTGGGAAAATCTTTTCTTGATCTCCAAGAAATCTTGAATATATCTCCTATATTCTTTTTCCCATAATTATAATATTCCACAAAAATCCCACCTACTCTATTTTATGGTAAATTTCGAAAATATAGGGTGCCAAGAATCCAAGATTTGGATCTTCTTGAATTTATGAGATATTCTTGTATTTCAAGAAATACATATCTTCCATAATATCTTTTCAAGAAAATCAAGAAAATCTTTCTTGCCCCTTATTTTCAAATTTTCAAAAATCTCTTATGAATTAACCAAGTGGGAGATTTCTTGAATTTAATGAGATAATCTTGTATTCCAAGAATACATATCTTCATTCCATAACAAAATTCAAAGAAAATCTTTCTCCCAACTTATCCATAATTTTTGAATTTTTCTTGGAAAAATAAGCAACAATATTTATTTTATTTTAATCACCTTTTCAGTTATTGGACTATATGTTGGGCTACTTAGGGGGCCTTTAGGAGAATTAAGATTGGACCTTCTAATGGACCTTGAATATCTAATATTGAGCCACAATATTATTCAAGCCCATAAATATTAATTAATCCCACTAAATAATTAATATTGCACTATCCATCTTAACCCATATTACAGTCAATATGGCTCCCGGTTATTATTTCCCATGTTTAAGATTATCTAGCCCATTAATTAATTCAAGCCACTGAAATAGCTTTCCATTAATTAATATCTTTTGTCCTTGGTCAAGGAACGGTTCAACATTATTATCCATACCGGAAACTAATCCCACTTGCAAGATTTGGTATGATAAAGCTTATGAACCTTCCAAGGGGGCAAATCAAACAAGCGTACTTGCACACGATTCTTCGTATTAAATCTTAGCAATCACATGTGACTAATAATATTGCCCAAGATAAAAAGTATTGAATCTCGTTGATTCTCTACCCATGATAAGTCAAAGCAATAATTACCAATCCCACGTGATCCTATTTAAGGAACGAAGATTAAGAAATAACGAACCACTGAGGTCTAATTCTTCCTTATTCAGTTCTGAAGAATTTGTCCTCCTGTAGGTCCTATTCAGTGCATCAGTGTCAAGACAATCCAATCTGAGCCTTACACTTCAACCTTTCACGATGGGTTGTTCATTTCCATCTAGGTAGTGAATGGCATACTTTTAGTTACAAGGGACTGTTAATTTAATCTTATGTGATCTGGTATCACTAAATTAACTACAATGTAACACGTACGACTTATTGAACAGTTATGCAGTAAATATATGTAACATTCGATAATATTTAAAGCATCAGTGATAAACAATTTATTTCAGTAAATAAGTCTGAAATTCAGTTTTGATTATACAAAGTAAAAAGCATACTTTCTAGTATAATCCCAACATTGAGTACTTTGGAAAGTTGTGCAAAAAGGTTTTCCCTCGCATACTATAAAATCCAAATCTTTCTCAGAAAACTTCTTTCCACTACTTCGTCTTCTCAAAGTTCTTAAAAGATCATAACTTTCAAAATCTTCAGAAAATTACTTTCGAAATCAATTGATTCTACTCTTCCGATTTCTAAATCATTAGAATCAATTTCTGGTAATTTCTTGTTTAAAAATTGCATGATTTCAATTTCTCTCTGGTACCTAGGTTTACAAGTCGTGATGTTATGTTTCTGTTTTTTATAGATCTAAATGCTTACTTGCTAAATTGATACTAAGATTACTGGTTTGACTGAATTTATTGAAATATCTTACTCAAACTAAACATCAATTTGCATATCGTACAGAAATGGCATATCTAGTTCCACAACCGGGCCAAGGGAAAAAGTTCTGCAATTTTGCATCGATGAAGAAAGACATCATTGATGAAAAGTACGTAGTCTACACCATCACCTCCGATCCTGAATCGCTGGAAATTCTGGAGTGCTTGCGAGCTTGTGGGCTGGAACGATATTGCTCTACAAATCAGAACATCGTCCACACCCATGAAGCCCTGGAGTTTCTATATAATCTACAGCGGGATGAAGACAATGATGCTGACCTGATTTCTTCCGTTGGCGGACTGGAAGTTCGAGTGTCGAATGACGATCTCCAGAGGATATTCGGTCTAACTCGAGGAAGCATCAATCCAGAGACCTACACGACTGATGTAGAAGAAAAGGAATTTCTTGAAGCCGAGTTGTTGAGACCTGCAAACAAGGAGAACACGACGAACGTCAAAGCCTCCTATCTGAAGAGAAAATATCGCCTTCTCCTTGAGATCGTTCAGAAGGTGATCATGTGCTCAACTTACAGCCTTGATGCGGTCACTTCATACAAGATAAGTGTCATGGCTGCAATAATCAAGAAGGCTTCAGATATCGATTGGTTGGGTATGGTCAAAGCAAGACTGAGAAAAGACTCCGGGAAGTTCGAACTGACCCAGAGCAATGAAGTGTGCTTATCTTCTAAGTGCTCCTTCATACACAAAATCTCTATCATTCTGTCAGATAAACTGCCGTAGAATTATGAATGGAACAAGAATGGAGCGAAGATATACCAAGCAAAGCACAAGGCCATATTGGGCAAGGATGAGTCCCTACTTGGACAATCTGATGAAGATCCAACTCCTTATGTGCCCAAACCCAAGGGAGAAAAGAAGGGAAAAGATAAGGCAACTGCATCGTCTGAAGTGCAGGAAAAGGCCGTTCCAGAGAAGAGGATGAAGAGGAAGGATCTGGCCAAGAAACCAGATGCTCAGTGGAAACGTCAGAAGAGAGTCACATCTCCTCTCGAAAATCGCTCCCAAGTTCTCGCCCAAAGAAGTCGGTGAGAACAAAGGATCTGATGCAAGTAAGATCGGAAGAAGAGATAGTAGTCCGTCCGCCGAGCCCACTATCGAGAAGAAGGGAGAAGAGCAGATGATCGCAGAAGAAGAAGAGAAATCTGTCAGAGGGACAGAAGTGGAGCAACCTGAGGAAGAATCACCATCTGATTCTCTGCCTCTCACCAATATTTTCCAGAGAGCAAGATCGCCAACGCCCACTTCCAAATCAACATCACCCTCTCCTCAAAAATCATCACCATCACCCTCACCCCACAAAACCTTCTCACCCTTACCCTCACCTATCAAAACAACATCTCCCACACCACCAATCAATGAACATGTTCAGGAAACTGAACACCCTCAACACGCTGAAAATGAACCCGAACCACAAACATCCCAATCCCCAATCAAGTCTTAAGAACCTGAGAGATCCGACAAGCGAGTGTCCATCTCTCATAATCCCTTCAACACCAGAACAGTGCTTGCTTCACCTGCTCCAGAAAGCCCCATCATAAGGATAATGAAGCAACAGATCAAGGAGTATCTGCTGGATCTTTTCCCTAAATCGATCAACATCCCGCATCCAAAGAACAAATAGAAGAGATTGTGTTCTGGAGGGATATCAGACTGAAAAGCATTGAAGAATTTCTGATTCTCATGACAACTCTGGGATCAGATTTCTTTGTCGACTTGGAGTTGAAATGCTTAAACAATGCTGGGATTGAAAGTGCTGTTGAATTGGCATCTAACGATGATATCAGATGGTTGATTCACGAAAGGTTCGGGATTGCTGATAACAGGGAGGAACCCATTCAACCTCCTACAGATCATGATGGAGTTGCCGATGAACCAAGAATGGGTGCTGCAGATGAGACCCGACTTGGCAAGGCTTCAACATCGACGGATCGCTACGATGAGCTCGATACCTAGATCTTTATAATCGAGAAGGTTCAGATGGGATCAAGGCTGCAATTGAAGACAAATTCGCAATACCACAAAGCAGATCCGATGAAGCGATTTGAAGAAGAGCAAGCAAACTAGTTGACGAGAAAAGAAGTCACACACCGATGCATAATGCCATCCTTTCTCAAGTAATGCAACTAGTCAATCCTCTTGCCGAAAGCTCAATATCCAAATTACAAACTCAAAATTCGTGACATGATATGCTCAATCGCATACATGTACTTTTGTAGAATGTCCGGGCATCTTTGAAGAAAAACCCGACAACCACATGGATATGGGTTGGAAACACTTTGCGCTTTCTCGTGATAACGAGCAAGACAGACATTGAAGTCGCTCTCGACGCTTTTGAAACTCAAGACTTTTCACACATCGCTCGATCACCCCTCTTGTTGTCGAGGAACTCGAGAGAGAGATCACACTAAATTCAATGCTCGAATCAAGAAGATGTCCAACCTATTTGATGAAACCAAAAAGGGGGAAGGACAAGAGAATAAAGAGAAAGAAAAAAAATGATACGCTTGGTAACAATTGCATCTCTACCTAAAACCATCAGATTCGACTTTTCAACCACTCCATCTACCGATCTCGTTCTTTGAAGAAAAAAAACTATGAAGAAACATAGTAAAGAGATCAAGAGAAAACGCCTTTCGTAAAACCGCCAGGTCGATAAGATTGAAAAATTTTTCTTCATTCGCATGAAAAAGAATGGAAATCGATGATCGTGCCAAAAGCCTTGAACTCGCTAAGAAATTAGTCAAGAAGACAAACAAAGATGAACCCGAAGCGGACTCGAGGAGAAAGAAAGGCAAAGGCAAGATAATGAAAGAACTACTTAAGATCGAGAGACAAGGCCAGCTATTCTCCACCAAAAGCGATGACTCTGAATAAATTCAAGAGCGCATAAGACAGAGAATAAGAGAGGGCCGCCATCAAGAAGAAGTGGTTAGCAGAGGCTAAGGGATCGAACATCCCTTACATCCGGCGAAGAGGAAGAACGAAGTCAGCAGCAGGGAGATTGCTTGGGAGAAGAATGCCCTTCCTAACTCCGTTAAAGACATCCTTCAGACGGCCAGATCTGCTTCGCAATGGGATCGATCGAGGAGAATGGTTATGTGACGCTTACATCCTCGAGAAGATTCCAATTCATCAAGATCGATCGAAAATGATGATGAATTTCGAACCGTTAGAAACAAAGTATCCGACTTCTACCGCATAAAGATGAAAGAAGGAAAGATCATGTCACTGATACCAGAAGCTCCACCCTTTGAACTACTCCTTCCACCTTTGCGTCCAGACAAAAAGCTAGACACTGTAAAGTTCAAGAATGCATACTATGGATTTGCTGAAAAATGAGGGATCCATAGAAGAGAGGATCTGGACAAGCTGATGCAAATGATGTACAAGATGTTTGGCATCCCCAAAGAGCTGCAAATGTTCAAGTACACCTGAAGAAGACTACTTGGAATCAGACGATAGGTACGCTTTTCATGTACTCTATAATGCACACATCTATCTGAATGAAATATTCCATCTCTCTGATTCTAAGACAACATCTCATTGTCTTCTAAGGTATGTACTGATTTCAATATCTGCATTTCTATTCGTGGTATCTATTTTTCTGATTAAGTGTTTTGGTTCCATCAAAAAGGGGGAAATTGTTGGGAAATTCTGTATTTTAGTTTTGATGGATGTTCCAAAACAAAGTTGTAATAAGACCAACAGACTGTTATTAGATGGTGATGACTTAGAATCGATTAAGATGACCAAATTTGAAATGTATAGATAGTCGATGTAAAAATAGGTCACATATTGAGGGAACTCAATATGTATAGGTCGTCGAAGTGTCGATGACCCAGATAAGGTCGATGATCGAAGACTAAGAACAAATCGAAGACAAGAAGTCGGAAGATCGGTGAAGACAGATAAACTCAAGACTCGATGAACTCAAGACTCGGATGAACTCAAGACTCGGATGAACTCAAGACTCGGATAAACTCAAGACTCAGAACAAACCCAAGACTTCGGAATGATCAAGACATCGAGGCTCGAGTCACCAAGATCAAGACTACTAAAAGACACGAAGACCTATATCGGCGAAATCCGCATATTGAGCTAAGACAATCTGCATCAGAAGACTCAACAAGGTAGACTGATCAATCACTTGATCAAGTCAGCTCACACCTGGTGTCAATCAAAAAGATACACCGCATAAGACGAATCTTCTACAAAAGGAATATCAATCGCCTAACGGACAAATCTTGAAGTGCCGCCTCATGGGTAAGGAGAAAGCGACACACGCACAAAAAGAGTGAATTACGGATTCGATGTTGCGGACATAAACGGGGCTAATCATGCCTACGGCCACGCCGATATTCGGAGCACGTCACAATCATATCCTACAACCTACCTAACATAGCCCGAAATTCAAATTTCTCTCCAACTGCTCTTTGATTTCGAGGTCTATATAATGGGATTGCTCGTCAAGAAAAAAAGAGGACAAGAGACCAACCATTCTCACATGAACAATTGAGCAAAGCGGAACCACAACATTAACGCAAATTCTCAAGAAGCTAAAAGCCTTCAGAATTTCCGCTGGAAGAACACCATATTTGAAGATTATTCTTAAAGTGTTCATCCCATTGGTCTTAGCAAGAAATCCTATCCACTAGCATTTGGCTACCTAAAATACCAGGATAGATTTCCAGTTGGAACCCTCAAACATTCTTTACCCAAACCAAAGTTAGGTCAAGTTTGTTACCGCAAGATTTCAGACTAGGGATTCTAGTTTTCTGATTTCTAGTTCGGTTGAGTGTGAACTCGATAAACATCTGTTTGAGTGTGAACTCGGTAAACATCTATCAGCCATCCCGTGAGGGAGATAAGTCCCCGCAGGTTAAGTTCGGTTAAGGTTCCCCTGTGTTAAGGGAAGAGTGGACGTAAGACAGGTTTCATCTGAACCACTATAAAAGTCTTGTGTGCATTTACTTGCTTTCTTATTGCTTTACACTATTCACAATAACCGAAGTTTAAAAGCGATACATATTCTAAGTTAAGCTCGACCGCACTAAGCAACGATCCGATAAATGTCGATCACGAGTCAAATCGACCGACACACCTTAGTCAGCTGGTTGAAAACTAACCTAAGAATCTGAATTGATAAAATTGGTTTTTCACACGGGTAAAAACAAGCTTCCGCACTCTCAGTTAAACTGACAGATATCAAACTGATCTGCCCTCACTCAAGAAGAAGATTGAATATCGGTCTAAACCGATACACCAAAGACTGACAGAAAATCTGCAAATCACACCTGATCCAAGCACGAAAAGTTTTAGAAGTCTATTCACCCCTCCCCTCTAGACTTCTATCCTCACAAAACCCGTTCGGGACCTACAGGGGTTATACTAAAAATATGCTTTTATTTTGTATAACCAAACTGAAGTTTCTTATTTATTTACTGAAATAAATTATTTAATCACTGTTGCATTAAATATGAATGAATGTTATATATGTTTATTGCAAAACCCGCTCAATAAGACAAAGACGATTACGTTGTAGTTAATTTGGTGATACCCGATCACTGAAGATCAAATTAACAGCCCTCGTAATTAAGTACAAATTCACAACCCAAATGAAAATGAACGAACCATCATGAAGGGTTGAAGTGTGAGACCCAGATTGGCCTGTCTTGACCATGGGATCACACTAGCGCATTTAGGTGCACTGAATGAGGACCTACAGGAGGACAAATTCTTCGGTACTGAATATACAAGAATTAGACCTCAGTAGTGCGTTGTTTCTTAATCTCCGTCCCTTAAATAGGATCGTGTGAAATTAATAACTATTGCTTTGACCTATGATGGTAAGAGAGACAATGCGATTCGATACCTTATATCTTGGGCAATATTATTAATTACATGACGATTGCTGACATTTAATACGGAGAATCGCGTGCAAGTACGTCTTGCTTGATTTGTCCCCTTGGTGGGCTCATATCCTTTATCATGCCAAATCTTGCAAGTGGAAATTTATTTCCGGCATGGATAATAATGTTGAGTTGTCTTTACTCCAAGGACAAAGATATTAATTAATATAAAGCTTGTTCAGTGGCTTAATTAATTAATGGACTAAGATAATCTTAAACGTGGGAAATAATGACCAGGAGCCATGTTATATGTGAAATCGTAATATGGGTTAAGATGGATAGTTCAATATTAATTTTATAGTGGAGTAAATTAATATTAATGGACTTGAATAATATTTGGCCCAAATATTAAAGCTTCATAGTCCATTGGAGGTCCAATCTTAATTCTCCTAAAGGCCCCCCCAAATAGCCCAAAATAAAGTCCAATTAATGAGAGAGAGAAGAAAATATTCTTGCTATATTTCCATGTTAATATTTCGAAATTTTGTAGATAATTAGGAAGACAAGATTGTCTTGATTTTCTTGTAGATATTTTATGGAAAGAGATAATTATTGTAGGAATACATAATTATTCCATAAATTCAAGAAGTCAAATCTTGACTCCTAATATCTTGTAATTTTTGAAAATTATAGGTTGAAGAAGGGAAGAGATTTTTATGGAAAATTTAATTAAGGAGAAAAGAATATAAGAGATATATTCAAGATTTCTTAGAGATCAAGAAAAGATTTTCTCCCTTATTTTCCAACCCTAAAATTTCGAACCCCTCCTCCCTATTTATAGGGGATGAGCTCTTCATTCCAAAGTGCAATTCCATGTGTTGGAAATATTAAAAATCCACAAAGGTGGTAGCAAAATATTTTATTTCTCTCCCGTTGAAATCTTCCCACCGGATAGCGTTCGTGAACTTTGGGGATATATTTGGGAAGGCTCTTGGGTTGATTCATCTGTTTAATTCTTCAAGAGGTTAGTAATTTCGTAACTCCTAGTTCCGTATGTTTAGGATTTACGTGAATTATGTGTACGCATGTTGTTTATTATTATGATTGAATTGATTTAGGATTAGTTCATGTTAGTAATTAACTATTTAATTTAAATATGTATTTAAATAATCACCTCGAATAGATCCGGGCACCCCATTTTTCCCAACACAATCTAGATCCTCCATCTGATGAAATTGAGTCCGAGGAAGAATAAGGTTGTATTTTGATGATCAGTAGAGTAGGATAAAAGTTGTATCCTGTAATTATGATCTTATCTATCAATGAAAAAAAAAACTCTACTGATTTTTGTTCTGAAAAGATAATATCTCATTATCTTACTGATGCTTTGTTATAATTGTTGGTTACTTATCTTAGGAAATGAAAACCTGAGTAGGTGTTAGGTTCTGTTTTCCTTTTGACACTGTAACAAAATGGTTTTGGCATCATTAGGTTTTCTATAGTTGATAGGATCAGAACTATCTGCACCATGTATAGTCAGCAGATATAGATCAGGATATATAGGGACACATCAGAAGACCCTGAAGACTGAAGATCCTAAAGACTGAAGATCATGAAGAAAGTTTTGTACTAACCCAGAAGACTCTGAACAGCTATTTCTGAGTAAATAGTGTTTTGTTCATTCTTAGTACAAACAAAGAGAATCTTATACATTCATGAACATTAAGGAGCATATCAGTTCAGTGTAGTTGACTTAAAAAGAGTCGTTTTGTTTGTCTATGTTCAAAGGAAGAATTTGACCAATGAGGAGACGACAACATCGTACTTTACTGACATTGAAAGCGACATATCTTTGAGGAAATGTCAGGACTGATATCTCGCAGTTCACAGAAAGTAGTGATTGGCTGCCTTGGTTACTTGTTACCCAAACTATGCTAGGGAGTGTACAAACCCTAAAATAACCGTTTATTACTAACCAAATAAGGAAACCCTTGATGCTATCTCTTCCAACTGATAGCTTTTCAAGAGTGAACTTGGTGAGTTGCCTATAAATACTAGAGACCTTCACCGTTGCAAGGTTACGGGAAATCAAGCAACTCTAGAGCTCATTCATATTCAAGTTTACATTTTGAAGCACTCGAAACCCTAAGAATTTCCCAAGTGCTTCATCTTTAAAGAGAGCTCATTCACTAAGCCTAGATTCAAGCTTATTCAAAGCTTAGTTAGAGATATTCTAGCCTTTTACCTTGTGTTTATTATAAAAGGATATCTCATCTTAGTTGGAAACCAACCAAAATCCAAACCCTTTTGTTAGGTAGTTTGAGTGTGTAGTTGTTAGAGAATAAGAGTTGTAAAGAGTGAGTAAGCTGCAGGTGTTCAGCTTGAAAGCTCTAGAGAAGAAGTTAGTAAGCTGTTTGTGTTCAGTCTGAAAGCTTGTGTGTGTTTGAGTTAGTAAGCTGCAATGTAGTTCGGCCTGAAAACTCATAGTGGAAAGTTAGTAAGTTGTTGAGTTCAGTCTGAAAGCTTAAGGTAATAGTAGTAGTGTGTTAAGGAATTTCTCTGAGGATCAGAGAGAGTGGACGTAGGAGCTTGAGTCTCTGAACCACTATAACTTGTTGTGTTGTTTGTTTTCTGTTGGAATTTAGAGGCACGTAAACACGTAATACATGCGCAGCGGAAATAAACAGTTCACCAACAACGAACAATTAATTGCATAATTAAATACGAGTAAACGTAAACAGAATTCTTACAGCAATTCGTACACGGATTCCTCAACTATGGTACCCACGTAACAGTCGTTTACTAATCTGCACAGATCTGCCAGCGTTGAATCCCCGAGATGAATTTGCTAGGAAAATTCTAACTTAGAGATTTTTTGGAGAAAATATGAACTCACGTATTATGAATTCCCAAGAGCTCATATATATAGGAGAGGCTCAGCTTAAATCTTAAGCTAACCTTATTAGGAAAAATCCTAATAAAATAAATCTCTTAGATTTATTTCCCACATATAAAATCTCTACGGATTTAATTCCATGTATATCAAATCTCTACGGATTTGATTCCATATATATTAAATCCTATAATAATAATAATATTCCATATATTATTATTGGGAATTCTATTTAATTAAATCTAATTTAATTAAATAGTAATAATAATTAATTCTTAATATAATTATTATTATATTCTCCATAAATTAAATATTAATATCCAATATAATATTTAATCAACCAACTATAATTAGTAAACAACGGTTACTTGTTGTGTGACCCATAGGCCGTCATATATCGAGCGATTAGTCAAATTAACGGTCTTAATTGAACCCTAGACAATAAATCAGACATTCTCAATATATGAGGTACATTGCGAGGAAATGTGCAACTACCTGTAACTGAAACATGGACTATTACGATTTCATCCTTTCATTCGCGAATACTCGATTAAGTCTTGAACATGATGAAGTGTCTATTCAAATAACGTAATCAATTTATTTCTAATCACTAATTGATCAATTATGTCACACTTAGCCACAAAGTCTAAGTTGACGTGCATCGGCCTATAACTTTGATCCACTTATGATGAGAAGATGAGTATTCTCTATAAATCCACATTGAGGAATAAATCTCATTCTTGACTCAACTACCACGCACATGCACTTCGTGATGAACCCAATCCAAGCCATATCTACCCATAGACGGGTGCAAGCATCGGTCATGGTCAAAGTTCATCACTCCACACATGTCGTGCGTATTGACCTCAAGTCAAAGGAGTATCTCATCGCTCCCACTAACCGAGACACCCGTAGACACATATAGTGGAAATATATCAAATGGTTTCTCGGATGGGTATACCAATGCCCTCTAAGGTATTTGTGCATCCATCATGAGATACCTAGTATCTCGTAGTAAGTGAGATCTTACTACACTCTCTAAGAGTATGATGCAGATCGCACACCAATCTCCATTGCATCATCAATATCACATTCTTGATGATCCTTGATCGGGGCTATTTGAGAATCATGCTTAAGTCATCTGAGTTCTCACTCACTCAATGACAACAATGACTCATGGGAACACTTGTATGAATAAATGTAAACAATCAAACAAAATATTCAAACGAGTGTATTGCCATATATTAATATTAAGTGAACTATAATATTAAATCAAACTGAATACCATCGAGTATTATGTCCTTATAATAGATTGTCTCTAGGACACTAACACTTACAATCTCCCACTTGGACTAGAGTCAATCACCTACATGTCTAACCCCTAGACCATCAAATGTCTAGTGTGTACATGAACACTCAGTGTTTTGGTGAAATGAACCTCCAAATTAAATATATGGGAATACATTTTAATTCCATTTCTCCTATCCTTCTCGGATCAAATGATAAGTCTAGGTACATACTTGTTTCTGTTTGTTGATCTCGGTTCCTTTGCTTGCGCATTCACACCAACGTTGTCTTAATACAACTTTATTAGACAACTGGCACTCGGAACTACCCCTAGTTCTCTTAAGAACTATAAAATCCAGACAGCCTCCTTGAGGCTTCTGATACAACAATGTACTCAACTTCGGTTGTTGAATCTGCGGTCCTTTTGCTTGGAACTATTCCAACTGACCGCCTCATTATTGAGAGTGAAACGTAACCTGACTGTGATTTGAAATCATCACAATCGGATTAGAAACTTGTGTCAGCTTAACCAGTCACTACTAGTTCTGACTGTTCACCATAGACAAGAAAACATTCTTTAGTTCGTCTAAGATACTTCAGAATGGTCTTGACAACAATCCAATGAGACTCACTCGGATTCTGTTGGTATCTACCAGTGATGTTGATAGCGTAGGCAATGTTTGGCCTAGTGCAAGTCTTGGCTTACATGATTGACCCAATTGCATATGCATATAGGACATCTTTCATGTGATTGATATCAGCTTCAACAGAATGACAATCCTTCTTTGACAGCTTTATCCCATGATTTGCCGGTAGAGACCATCTCTTAGAGTTCTCTATCGCAAAACGCTTCAATACCTTATCTACATAGGTGGACTGTGATAGCCCCAACATCCTCTTGGATCTATCCTTGTGGATCTTGATCCGTAGGATGTAGCAGGCTTCACCAAGACCCTTCATTATGAAGGTCATTAACAACAAATCTTTAACGGACTGCATTAACGGGATATTGTTTCCCAAAAATCACTATGTTATCGACATACATGATTATAAAAACAATATTCTTCCCGCTGCGTTTATAATAAACGCAAGGATCTTCCGAATTTCGTGATGAAGTCAAAAGGATTTGATAGTCTCATCAAATCGGATATTCCAACTCCTAGAAGCTTGCTTCAATCCATAAATGGATCTGTTTAGCTTGCATACTAGATTATAATTTGGCTTAGATATGAACCCTTCCGGTTGAGTCATAAACACTTCCTTATCAATGTTTCCATTGAGGAAATTTGTTTTGACATCCATCTGCCAAATCTCATAATCATAGTGTGCTGTTATCGCAAGTAAAATTCGAATGGACTTGATCTTCGCAACTGGTGAGAAGGTCTTATCATAGTCAATGCCTTCGTGTTGACTATAACCCTTTGCCACCAACCTAGCTTTGTAGGTTTGTACTTTTCCATTTGCATTGGTCTTGTGTTTGAAGACCCAATTACAACATATGAGTCTAACCCCTTCAGGAAACTCAACCAAGTCCCAGACTTGATTGGTGTACATCGAGTCCATCTCGGATTTCGTGGCTTCATGCCACTTCCCCGAATCAATATCTGATATTGCTTCAGAATAAGTATTAGGATTGTCCTTATCGGTATGTCCATACTATCGAGTTCCTCCAAGAGGTAACCACATCTAATGGATGGATTACAATTCCTAATTGACTTACGGAGCTGTGGTCGTGCAGGCTGTACATTCTGATCGTGAAAATTTTGTGGTGCATCGATTTTATCAATGTCCGGAGAGTCCTCAAGAGCTACACTTTCAGATGCCTCTTGGGAGAGAGTTTGAACTATGTTATTCTCATTCAGTCCACTTGGAGGTTCTTGCACTGGCAAGCATACTCCAATTATGTTCCCACTGGCTGAAAGACGATCACCTAGTGAAAGACTCCCACCGTGAAAGTTGATGAATGCTCCCACTGATTCTTTGTCATGTTGCTTTGACAAGATATCAGTCTCTTTGTTAATTTGTAGTTCTTGAATTTCTTCAAGTTCTATCAACTTACGACCTTGTTCCTTAAAGACATAGTTTTCTTCGAGGAACTTGGTCTGCCTAGAAATGATCACTGATTATTTCTCAGGTAGATAAAATTAATATCTTTTAGTTTTCTTAGGATACCCCACAAAGTAACCCTTTTCACCTTTGGATTTCAACTTGTCGGTAAGCATCCTTTTCACAATCACGGGGCAACCCCATGTTTGATATGTGTAAAGTTGGCTTCTTGTCATACCATAGTTCATATGGTGTATGCTCAACCGATTTAGATGGAATCCTATTCAGATTGTCAATTGAGGTTTGTAATGTATATCCCCATAAGAATATCATAAGAGAGGAGAAGCTCATCATGGACCTCACTATGTCTAACAAGGTTCGATTTCTCCTCTCGGACACATCGTTCATCTTAGGTGTTCCGGGAGGAGTCCATTGTGACTGGGTTCCATGTAACTTCAAGTAATCAATGAATTCATGGCTAAGGTATTCACCTCCTCGATCTGATCAAAGAGTCTTGATACTCTTACCAAGTTACTTCTCTACTTCAGCCTTAAACTCTTTGAATTTCTCAAAAGATTCGAATTTGTGTTTCATAAGATATATGTATCTGTATCTTGAGAAATCATCAGTAAAAGTGATGAAGTATCCAAAGTGACCCCTAGCTAGAGTGGACAATGGTCCACAAACATCGTTGTAGATCAACTCTAGAACTTCTTTGGCATGCACCCCTTTCCCAGAAAAGGGTCTATTGATCATCTTGCCCATGAGATAAGATTCACAATCTCCATAAGACTCACAGTCGAATGGGGTTAAGTGGTCTAAATTTCTTAACCTTGCAATTCATTTCTCGTTTACATGATCAAGTCTACAGTGCCAAAAGTAAGTTGGGTTTTCATGATTACTAAGTTTGAGTCTTTTGCTTTGTATATTAAGAACATCATATCTACAATGCAACAAACATATGTTGTGAGTAATAGAAAGAACTAGATGACAATCATTAAGTTCTAATCTAATACCAAAAGGGTAAGTCTAACACATAAGTCCCCACACGTTCAGGAGAAACTCTTGCTCCGTTCCCACGTGTAAGACGACTTCACCCGCCCTAACTGTCCTATGACATATGAGCCCTTTCACATTAGTGCAAATGTGAGAGCCAAATTCAGTATCCAATACCAAGTAGTTAGAGCTATTAGTGGACATGTTAATCTTAATAACAAACATACATGTTCTTGTGCTAGAAGCACCTAGTGCCTTTCCAGCAAACAAAACCTTACAGTCCTTCTTCCGGTGCCCTTTTCTACTTTCAGTAGAGGCACACATCCTTGTCTACCCGCTCCTTCTTTTGAACACCATCTTAGTGATAGTGAACTCAAAAGTCTTGAGCACGTTGTGAAGTTCAGGCATGGTCACATCCGTCTTGTTCATATTGTAGTTCACAATGAAGCTAAAATATGAATCCGAGTGCGACAGGATGATAGCATAAATAAAAACGTCGGTCTTTTAGCTTAAATCCTAAATTACCAAGTTTCTCAATTAGTCCTATCGTCATCAGCACATGAGGTGAAATCTTCACTTCTTTGGCTAACCGGCATCTGAACAGATCTCTCATCACTTCATAACTCTCAGAATGAGATTCAGAATCAAAGAGATCCTTCAGATGCTTGAGCATCTAGAAGGACCCATTTTCTCATGTTGCCTATGCAATTTAGGAGTCATGTCGAGCAACATCACACACTGAGCCTGGGAAGCATCCTCTTGATGCTTCTTCCGAAAGTCTTCATTAAACGTGGGCCTGCCTCGTAGTACCAAATTTTAAGGGTAACCAGAATATATGTGTCCAACACGTACTCAATCTTTTCTTGCCTTAGCACCAAACGCATATTTCGGTGTCAGTCCAGAAAATTTGGCCTAGCCAATTTAGTTTGTTTCCAAAACACATCTCAATAACAGTTATACATTTCAACTAACCAAGAGAAATAAAATAAAACGGGAATTAAACACATAATTCCTATGATCAATATTCAACAATCAAAATAAACATGACCTTTCTTTTGTGTTTATTTTGTCTCCATTATTTTCACATACTTAACGACCTCATCGGAAAAGTACGAATTTATATCAAATATAAATTATAATGGACTAGGATCCACATTACTACTATCATAATCCCAGCTGAGGGCTGATCATTACAATAGCATAACTGGTAGGTCTCTAAACCAATTGCAAAACTACAATTCCTAGTTTGTCGAACCTAGTTTGACTGATGTCCCTTACCCTTTGTTCCCCGCGAGGGCTAGCGAAACAAAATTAAGTTGGTTTACAACCATCAAGCGGTGACACTACGTGTCCCTATAAAAGTCTCGTTAGATGTAGATACGAGCAAAAGACGAGGGTCTTTAAGTGCTCATTAAAATCTCGGGTTTACTTTTAATTTTGATGGAAGACATCTCATCAAATTAATGAGAAAATCATATTTTAGTGAGCAACGTTTTAAAGGCGGGGTATTAATTGCTTAATCAAAATCCAACATGTTAATCTACATCACATTTGAGCAATTATTGGGCTTCGCCTACCCAAACATGATTTTAAACGGACTAACACTTATATGGGTGCTGCCTACCCAAACAATTAATACGGTCTGACAATTATTAGACGCCGCCTACCCAAACAATTATAAGCAGGCTAGCAATGCGTTAACGAATTATTAAATAAGTTAACCAAATGGGATTTAATAACCATTAAATTTATCAAATTAAATTCTCAAAAATCCAATTTTTAAAAATTAAATTCGATAATCATTAATCAATTAAAAAATAAATTAATCCAATAATTTTTTTAATCAAAAGTCCAACTTTCAATCTTATTTTAATATTGGTCCAACCAATAATTTTATTTTGAGAATTAAGTTTATTAATATCAAAAATAAATTAATCAAGTTCGATTATTAAATTTGTCAAGGGCTCAAGTGCAAATTTCTAAAATTGCACGGAAGGGCCTGTTCGAAATCGAATTTTCAAAACAGCCCTTCCCCATCACACCCCAACACCGTCTTTTCTATCGGGACAACCGAAATCAACAGTTCAACATCAGTTCATTAGATTCAATTTAATTAATCATAGAACAGTTAACTTTGGGATTCAGATTCAACAAGTGCTCGAAGCAGTCCCAATCAAACCCAAAAGAGCCCAAAATCAGTAGCAAAAAATGTACAGAATTAAGCCCCAAAACGAAACAAGAGCACGGCGCATGCAGGCGAGTCCCCGCCGCCACTAGGCGCGTGCGGGCGTCGCAGCTGCAGCCGGTTTAGAGAGCACGCAATAGAGCCACGACGTATCATATATCAAAGACGACGGCCACGATTCGAGAGCGATACGGCGGCGCCCCGCTGACAATCGCGAAGCGACACAGGGCACAACCCCACGTTGAATGGCGACTCAACAAACGCACCGCCGATGTGACTCGGTGGCGTCCCGCCGTGAATCGCATCGATCCAGGGGCTTGTCCAACGAATCGATCGCGAGACGAAGATGCTGCCGCCATGGACGAAGAGATATGACGAACGCCGCCTTGAAATCACTGCGGTATGGGTCGCGCCGGCACGGATCTAATCCACCGTGAATTGTACGATCATGGAATCATGCGTCCATCACGAGTCGCGACGTCAGGGCCGCCGACTCAAGCGATGTCGCAGATGGCTCGCAAGGAGGAAGGAGGCTGCGCTGGTTCGGGACGGTAGCGGCGAAGGGTTTTCCCAGAAAATCCTAAATAGATGATGAGGATGATCGAGACAAATCAAGAAGGGGGGCAGCAGATTTGTGGCGATTTAATCAAATAAAAGAAGCCACAACAATAATTTAATAAACTATGGGGTCACACCCCCAATTAAATAAGCACATATATCTATTGGTGCATACAACGCACCTAACAATTTATGCAATCGGTGTGGTTGTATCCAAACAGCCACACCTACTATTTATAAAATAATAAATCAATTCAATTAAGCAATTAAATCAAGAGCTTGGAGCTCTGATACCACTGTTAGAATTTAGAGGCACGTAAAAACGTAATACATGCGCAGCGGAAATAAACAGTTCACCAACAACGAACAATTAATTGCATAATTAAATACGAAAGAAACGTAAATGTAAATTCTTACAAAGAATTGCATACCGGATTCTCAACTATGGTATCCACTTAACAAATGCATTTACTAATCGACCTTGAGATCTCCGCCAAATATTGAATCCCCCTAGATGAATTTGCTAGGAAAATTCTTACTTATAGATTTTATGGAGAAAATATGAACTCACATATTATGAATTTCCAATAGCTCATATAAATAGGAGAGGCCCAACTTAAATCTTAAGCTAACCTTTATTAGGAAAAATCCTAATAAAATAAATCTCTTAGATTTATTTTCCACATATAAAATCTCTACGGATTTAATTCCATGTATATCAAATCTCTACGGATTTGATTCCATATATATTAAATCCTATAATAATAATATTCCATATATTATTATTGGAAATTCTATTTAATTAAATCTAATTTAATTAAATAGTAATAATAATTAATTCTTAATATAATTATTATTATATTCTCCATAAATTAAATATTAATATTCAATATAATATTTAATAAACCAACTATAATTAGTAAACAATTGTTGCTTGTATTGTGACCCACAGACCCTCATATATCGAGCGATTAGTCAAACTAACGGTCTTAATTGAACCATAGACAATAAATCAGACATTCTCAATATATGAAGTACGTTGCGAGGAAATGTGCAACTACCTGTAACTGAAACATGGGCTATTACAATTTCATCATTTCATTCGCGAATACTCGATTAAGTCTTGAACATGATGAAGTGTCTATTCAAATAACTTAATCAATTTATCTCTAATCACTAATTGATCACTTATGTCACACTTAGCCACAAAGGCTAAGTTTACGTGCATCGGCCGATGACTTTGATCCAATTATGATGAGAAGATGAGTATTCTATCTAAATTCACATTGAGGAATGAATCCTATTCTTGGCTCAACTACCACGCACATGCACTTTGAGATGAACTCAATCCAAGCCATATCTACCCATAGACGGGTGTAAGCGTCGGTCATGGTCAAAATTCATCACTCCACACATGTCGTGCGTATTGACCTCAAGTCAAAGGAGTATCTCATCGCTCCCACTAACCGAGACACCTGTAGACACATATAGTGGAAATACATCAAACGGTTTCTCGGATGGGTATACCAATACCCTCTAAGGTATTTGCGCATCCATCATGAGATACCTAGTATTCGTAGTAAGTGAGATCTTACTACACTCTCTAAGAGTATGATGCAGATCTCACACCAATCTTCATTCCATCATCAATATCCCATTCTTGATGATCCTTGATCGGGGCTATTTGAGAATCATGCTTAAGTCATCTGAGTTCTCACAACCTCAATGACAACAATGACTCATGGGAACACTTGTATGAATAAATGCAAACAATAAACATAATATTCAAACGAGTGTATTGCCATATATTAATATTAAGCGAACTATAATATTAAATCAAACTGAATATCATCGAGTATTATGTCCTTATAATAGATTGTCTCTAGGACACTAACACTAACACTTTTTGTTTTGCATATTATATGTTGCATATTTTCACTGAAAGCATACTCAATTTTTCTGATATTCAGTTGGAATCAATCCACTGAAATTGCATTAAGTTGATCACAGCCCTAACCACTATTTCACTGAAGAAACAAAGATTTTCAACAAAGTAAAACGAGTATAAACTTAGGGCCTATACATTCCGCACTCTAGATAAGCTAGTATAGATAGTTGTCAAACTGATCAACTCACCTGAGTAGTCAGTAAGATTATTATCTACTCCAAGCTTATTTGGACTCTGTTTTTAAAACTCAGATCAGTTGAGCTAATCTGAAGTCTCTGGAAGTCGTTCAGTGTTATTGTCTCAGTAGACTTTGACTCAGGACATCTTGTGCTTCTCAAGACTAATTTTCAGGACACCCTGACTCACTGATTATAGTTTTGGTAAAAAGTTTAAAAATCACTATACACGTGTATTCCCCCCCCATACACGTGTGAGACTCGTTTACCCCGGGACCAACATTGACCCCTTGCTTACCACTACTACTATTTAGTAAGTTAGAATAGGGTATTTATTTTTATCGCACCTCGATAGTGCGGTCAAGAACCGGACATCAAGTTGGAAAACCGTCCTGACTCTTGGAAAACCGGCCTGAGTCGTGTTTCATAACTAACCTTCGGGTTAGTTATACTCTATTTTGGGGGGGAAAGCCGACTCGTGTTGCAGCAACGAATCGAACGGTTTCGACGATCTATTTCACCCAATTCAGTTAGGGATTTGCTTCTAGAAGTTACTGGCTTGTCAATTATCATCTCAATTGAGGTTAATTCTGGGTAGTTCATAAATTCATATTGTGAGAGTTAGGGTTCTTGAGTGTTATCATCAATCCGATCTAATTCTCGATCAATTGATGCTTGTAACTATTCCGGATTGTTTCGTTGTTGATAGTGTGGAGAGCTCTGATCCCGTGGACGTAGGTTTTACAACCAACCACGTAAATTGTGGTTGGTGTTCTTATTTTGCAAATTTTCGATTTCATTCGTTTTGTATGTTTCGTTTTCTGAGCTTGAATCTTGTGATTCAATTCGACATTGTCTAACAGGAGTGATGGTGGTAGTTGGTGGGGGGTGGATTCATCTGGGGAAAGCAAGGGTATGTGGTTCGTTTTACTACCATCTTAATTTGTAGTTAGGAATAATGTAGAAAAATTATTATAGTGGAGAGTAATGAGTCTGTAATTTGTATGTTATTTATGTTTTTCCCCACTACCTTTATTAAAAAAAAAGTCCACACGATGTCTGATCATTCTTTCATTATTATGTCCATGTATTCCCAAAAAAAAAAAACTAATTGCATTTTAATATCTCAAAAGTGCCAAACACGTGTTGTAATTCATATTTATCTCAAAAAATTAAATATTAAACTAGATAAGATCCTTGGGAAATTTCTTCTTTGAAAAGTGACGGTTTCACTTCCATCAACTTCGCATGTTTTCTTCAACTAGATTTTTGCCTGTGCAATGCACGGTTATTCATACAGGTTAGTTACCAAAAGTTTTTGTAAAAACTTCATATATATCTATCCATTCGAAGAAACAATTAAACTGATGCATTGCTATTAAAAAAGAGGTCATACAGTGTAATGAAAATTACATATTATCATTATTTGTATTCTTAAAATATGTATGCTATGTAATATTTATTAACATAGAAGATTAAACAAAGTACTTAATTAATGGTTCGATGTCTGCTGTTGCCGGCTGTCCTCTTGACCTCAAACTCAAATTCGTAGGAGATCATCTTTTAAATCTCTCTGATAACCTGAAACCTCATAATAGCAAGCAGAGCATTAGTACAACTTTTAAAAAAAAATCAAATGACACATTAGCATGAAACATTAAAAATTCACATCTGATCATTCTAGCAATCTCCCATTCTTCATGTTCTCTTTTGCTAGCTTATGCATGTACATCCAAGATTTTTTCTTCTTCAGAAAATCACATATTAAAAGATAGCTGATGCAATATTGAAAAATATTAATGGATGTATCTGTAGTGCATGTCATCTTTATATCTTGTTGCCATAACTGAGAACCTGTAGCGAATGCAATGTTGTGATGCATAAGATACTCCACATCTAATCTAACACATTGAGAAGAAAGAGAAAATAAATCAAAATTAGAGAATAAATTAATGTTTACCTTATTTGACTGTGCGACTTTTACTGTTGATATATTTGGTGTTATAAATAAATGGGTGCAAAAAAGAATAGACATGTACCCATGATAATAGAAGAGAACGCCATATACACAATTACTCAATAATCCACAGACATCTACAGTAAACAAGTTGGAATGTTTTAAGCATATGTCCTAAGCATACGTGGAAGTGGTGTGTTGTCGCTGACACCAAAAATAAATATAAATACCTTATCTAATCCACTAATGTAGTAGGATAAGTAAGGGTCGATCCCACAGGGATAGTGAAATTCAATTGAATAATTCGTGTATGAAAGCAATTAAAAGGGGGGGATTGGTTGGATTATTCTAAAACTACTAGAAAGCATGTAAATAAAAAGATAACAATAAATAAGAACAGTCTAGTTCTCAGATAGCTTCCCCCTGAATGGTTATCCACTCAATTAAAAACTAATAATATTCTTGACTCTATTCGAATCTTGCCCCTAGACCAATGGTACGACCAGACTAGTCCGAATTGTTTCTTAAGTTTAATTAGTTAGAAAGTACGACCCCTAATTAATATATCCCAATGAACAACCTCAAAACATGTATTTAAGATTTAATCCACAGAACGCATTAAAGAACCAAAACAATAGAGCAAACTAAATTATGGAAGCGAAACGTTCGAACCATATAATCTAGACTTCGAAATCCCTATGGTGATCTGCCCTAGTTGCTACTCCGATTACACAATTATAACAATTACGGATTATAATGTGCAATGTAGCTAGAATTGATAAATAAATAAATTAAGGTGATCAATCCTAATAAATCTATTAATCAAAACATGCAAAGCATATAATCAAATAACGAAAAAATCAAATAAAAGTTAAAAAATATTACTAAATAAAATAATCTCAAATCATTCAGGGTTCCACATCTCCTCGAATTAGAATAAGAAATTAACCACTAAACCTAGCTATAAAAACAAAAAAATGTCTTCTTTTCTTCTCAATCTCCCGTCCGGTGTCTCCTTTGTCTATATATATGTGTGATGCCCTTTCTTTTCCTCCAAGCAAAATAAATCCACCGTCTATATATATATATTTATAAAGAGAAAAAAAGTTTTTTGGTCCCATAACTTATGCACTGTCCATTTTTCGTCTCAAAAAAATTTAATGTCCAATTTTAGTCCCACAACTAAATGGATTGTCCAATTTTGGTCCCATTTTCATCAAAAAAGTTGGAAAAAATGATGTTTTCGATCTCATGCAAGTCATGTGCTGGTAAAATTTAATTGTTCATACATTTACAGATTTTAAATTTTAGTTTTGATTAGATTTATTGAATTATTTACACATGTGTAGTTTAATTGATTGAAAAATGTAAAAAAATAAAAATAAATAAATAGTCAGCGTTCACGTCATTGAGGGTATAGAGAACCCCCAAATTTTATCGGCAAGTGACTCACACGTCATCAAAATGGCTTTATTCGCGATTTTTTGATAAAAATGGGACCAAAATTGGACAATCAATTTAGTTATGGGACCAAAATTGGACATTTAAATTTTTTGGGACGAAAAATGGACAGTAGATAAGTTATGGGACCAAAAAACTTTTTTTCTCTATATATAAAAGATATGTATATCTTCCAAATATATGTAATATTGTGATGTATATCTTTTCATCTTTCCCAAGCTAGATATATATATGCAAGTCTCCAAAATCAATTAGTCAAAGACTTTGGGCGTGTTTTGAAACACTTAAAACAGCTTCCAGAAGCACTTATTTTCAAAGCTCCCTCTCACAGCTTTTAAAAATAAGTGCTTCTGAAAGTTGTTTTAAGTGTTTCAAAACACACCCTTTGATTCCTACTCACGTGCCATTTTTTCTTGGGCTCTAATTAATGGGTTTTCAAAATTGGGTCTTTTCTTTGCGATTGACCCTGATCAACTCGCGTTCAATATATCTTCTCATGCGGCTCGTCTCAAGTTTCGCCAAAAATATTCTAAAAGGACCTGAAATTCAATATAAATGTACCATCATAGCCCACAAATATCAAAAGTAGTAAGTCGGATAATTACGAGCAAAATAGCGAATTATTGCTATAAAACAACCAATTTAAACACACAAAATTTCCAATAATCTCGACTTATCAGGAAGCATTGAGAATGTTTATATTTCCATCTCGTGCATCTGTTGTAAAACACCCAAGATTATTTACACACTTTCTTCGCTAAGATTATCAATGAACTATGATGATATATTAAATACAGTCATATATGCTCTCATGTTTCAGACAAAGATTCTTAATACTAATAAGATCTTCTTCTGTTCCGATCAAAAAAAAAAAGATCTTCTTCTTTTTTTTTTTTTTTTTCCAGATTTTGGAACTTAAGCATTCTACCACGATTATGGCTATAACCAACAATAAAAACTTAAATTTTTCAAAAATATTGAATTATTTGATTACCTAACCATTTGAAAATTAATCTTCAACAGCAAAAGGTCCATTGAACATGGGAACCTCTATAACGAAAGCATTAATAGATACCCCAAATTTTGAAACTAAAGTTTCAGTAATCCTCATAGGATCAGATAATGTCCCAATCATTAAATTACTTGTCCATTCCACCATGAAAGAATATTGCATTTTCAGAAGGTACTTATATCACATAAATTATATGAAAACCTTGATTATCTTTTGATAGAAATGCAATAATCATTTTATCAATTGCAATAACACATCCCCTAGTTAATAGCATAACTATTTAGGGGTTTAGTCTTGAAATTTTGAAAAAAAAAAGATTTTTTTTTAAAAAGATTAATTGCTCACACGGTTTTCCCCACTGAATATACGTATCCTGCGTATCGAATTCGCGCACTCTAATTTTTTTTTTAAAAAACTATTCGTGAAATTCAACACGTGGCGTGTTCGGTACAAATCCAACATAAATCACACTCACACCCCCACCCCCACCCACACCCCCTAGGCATATCCAATACTGGACCATAATGGGACTCTTGTAAAAAAAAAGGAAATTTGAACAACCTATATCTCTAGCATGTTGTCTTGATTAAGGGCCATAGCCAATTTTTTTAGGCGTGGATCCCTGCGGTTTTTCCCTTCCACCTCACGTCCGGTTCGATCACCTCTTTTCTCAACTGTCCTGCTCTTCTTTGCGACGAAATCTCCCACTGAGTTCATCGTCGTCCTATTTAATCATTTCAAAACAGAGGTATTTCGAGCAAATAAGGAATTCATTTTGTTGGACGTACTACCCCAATTTCCTTTTATTTCGAGTTTCCGTAGCCCTAATTTCAATTGCAATCTCTGAATCTCGTTTCCCCCCTCTCTCAATCTAACCATGTCTCTAATCGAATCTCGATCTCTGTCAGAAGTAGATTTTAGCAAAAAGAACCGAAAAGTGGGGATTGTTAGCCATTCGCGGATGCGCGGCAATTTTGATTACGAAGTGAGATTATATCTGGTGGTTATAAATGAACAATCACGTGTCGCCAGCGGCGGCAGTGATATGGTTAAACAGTATTCCCCTGTTGTTCCAGCGGTGCGATTTCTTTTTCCGGACCGTAGGTCTAATTTCGCAGTTGGCGTTGTGAATCTGACGGTGTATATTTTTGGGGGATATAACTCTAATCTTCGCGCCCCTGTTGATACCAAAGAATCATCCGCCATGAAATTTGTGTTATCACACGAGGTTTTGGCCCAAAAGGATTACCACGTGAAGGAAGAGCATCTCACTGAAATCTCCGTTATGCATCACTGTAAGAATACTTAGAAACCATAGAGGAAGATTGGGAATCACCGTTTAATGTGGTGATGAGAAAACTATTATCAATAAGGCTAGATTACAAAGGATACAATAGAAAGGCCCATAATTATGGAGAAAATAAATGTAAATACAACAGAGAATATTTACTATAATTACATAGTCAACGTAATTATTCCTTAGCCTTATTACCCTCCGTCAAGCGCTGATTGGGATGTAGACAGATGCAAATCTTGGAACGTAGAAACTCGAAGGCTGGACGGGGTAAACTCTTCGTGAAAATGTCAGCTAGCTGAAGATGTGATGGAACAAAGCGAGTGGCTTACTTGCCCGAGGAAACGAGCTCATGAACAAAGTGATAGTCGAGATCAATATGCTTGGCCCTCTTGTGTGCCACCAGATTTTAACTCAGAAAAATAGCACTTTTATTATCACACAAGAGAATAAGCCGAGATGGAGGAAGAGATCGGATTTCGTGTAGCAAATTCGTAACCCAAACTAGTTCCACTGCGACATTAGCCATAGCACGATACTCGGACTCACAACTAGAACGGGCAACAGTTGGTTGTTTCTTGGCACTCCAAGAAACAAGATTTCCCCCAATGAAGATAGAGTACCCATAAGTGGAATGACGGGTCTCAATGCACCGAGCCCAGTCAGCATCAGAATACCCCAGGATAGAAAACTTAGAATTCCTTTTGAAGGAAAGCCCATAGTGAACAGTACCCTTCACATAATGTAGAATTCTCTTCACTGCCAAAAAATGATCATCCGTAGGCGAGTGAAGAAACTGACTAACTGAGCTGACGGCATATGAAAGATCCGAACGAGTGATGGTCAAATATTGGAGAGCTCCAACAAGAGACCTGTAGAGTGTGGGATCACGAAATGGAGAACTGTCACTAAGGAGAGACTCCCCAGCTGCCAAAGGGGTGGACACAAGCTTAACATCCAACAACTCAGCACGTTCAAGTATATCAGAGCATACTTCGCTTGTCCACAAAGAGACCATCGGATGTATACGAGACTTCAAGTCCGATGAAGTAATTAAGATGCCCAAGATCCTTAATGGCAAACTCACAATGGGTACGGGTGATGAAGTTTTGCAGCAAAGAAGGATCATTCCCTGTAATAATGATATCATCCACATAAAGTAACAAATAAATAGTGGAAGTACCTCTATGGAAGTGGAAAAGAGAGGAGTCACTACGACTCTGAAGAAAACCAAGGCTGGTGAGGTATGTGCTGAACCTCTGAAACCAGGCAAGTGGAGCTTAACGAAGACCATATAGTGTCTTTTTCAGTTTACACACATGATCATGAAACCGGGAATCTGTGAAACCTGGGGGCTGAGCTATAAACACTGGTTTGTCAAGAACACCATTAAGAAAAGTATTTTTGACATCAAGCTGATGGAGAGGCCAATGGTGCTGAACAGAAAGGGCTAAGATAATCCGGACAGTCGCAACCTTGACAACAGGACTAAAGGTTTGATAAAGTCAGTGTCGGGAATCTCTGTAAAGCCTTGAGCAACCAAATGAGCTTTATGACGCTCAATTGTGCCATCAGCAAGATACTTCGCACGGTAGACCCACTTCGAACCAACAATGTTTGTACTAGGTGGACGAGGTACCAAATCCAATGTGTTGTTCGAACGGAGGGCTTCAACACTGGGGATGCTTTGCAGCAGATTTGAAGCCACGAGGCTAGGAAGTGGCAACAAGAGCAGAGAGTAAGGCAGTGGAGGCCATGTAAATAGGGTAGTGTGGCTTGAAAACACCGGCACGTGCCCTGGTGACCATGGATGCAAGCCAACAGGTGGATTGGCGAGGACCGGGCGAAGCGGCGCCTCTGGGTGAAGCGTCTGCAATTTGGATTGGGCTCGGCAGAGCGGATCCTTCGGGCCGAGCGGGCAGAGGAGGCTCGGCAGGGGCCTCGGCAGAGTCGTCCGGGGCAAGGACGATGCGCACGGGCGTTGGGACTAGGCGCACGGGCGCTGGGGCGCAGCGCCGGATGGAGCAGGAAACGAACAATCTTTGGCATCCAAAAATGTGAAGAGATGTCCAAATCTGAAATTGGGATCGAGGACGGAGTCCGAGAGAACGGAAAGCACTGTTCATCAAACTATGCATGGCGAGTGGTAAAAATCCTAGAAGAATCGGGATCATAACAACGGAAGCCTTTGTAAATGCTACTATAGCCCAAAAAAATACACGGACGGCTTCGGGGTTCCAACTTATGAGCAGCATAATCCCAGAGATAAGGATACACACGACACCCAAATGGCTTAAAGTTTGCATAATTCGGAACATAAACAAATAAGAGCTGAAACAGAGAAGTATCATGCAAAAATGGAGATGGCAACCTGTTAATCACAAAAACAGCAGTAGTAAAGACATCGAACCATAGAGAAGCAGAAGCATGAGCATGAAATAGCATGGATAAACCAGTTTCAGAAATGTGACGGTGCTTTCTTTCAGCCCTACCATTCTGCTGGGAGTGTAAGGGAAAGAAAGCCGATGATGAATGTCATTCTGATGCAATAAATCACGTACCCTCGAATTCACAAATTCAGTCTCACCATCACTTTGAAAAATCTTGATTTTACGAGAGAACTGCGTACAGCCAAAAGCATGAAAGCGAACAAATACGTCATAGAACTCAGACTTAGCACGTAATGGATAAATCCACGTAAATCGAGAGAAATCATCCACAAAAGCCACATAATAACGAAAACCATCAGAAGTGGTAACAGGTGCAAGACCCCATAAATCGCAATGCATTAAATCAAGAACATTGTCAGCATGTTTTTCATTCAACCGGAAAGAAATTCTCTTGCTCTTTGCCAACTGACAAGAGGAGCAGACACTAGGACTCGGCAAAACTGAAGTAACAGACAAGTGACCAAGTTTATTCAATAAAGAAATAATAGAAAACAGGATATGCCCCAGGCGTAAATGCCATAAATCAAAACTAGCCTTCGACACTCTATTCCAGATTGGTGCCACCAAAGCCGGAATCCCCCTATCAAGCAAGTACAGACCTTTATCACACCTTCCCTGAGCCAGAATTTTCTTTGTCACCCAGTTCTGAATCGTAAAGAACTTATCAGAAAATATAACATCAACAGGAAGATCAGAGGTTAATTTACTGATAGATAAGAGATTTTTGGTGATATGTGGTACCACCAAATCATCCAAGAGCTGAACATCTGTAGACAGTTGACATGAACCAATATGCGATATATTTAAATCATTGTCATTACCAACAATAACAGAACCTTTACTAGAATAGGGCTCGTAAGAATCCAGTGCAGTCGGCTGACTAGTCATATGAGCAGAAGCACCCGAGTCAAGGTACCAATCAAGAGTAGAGTCTGAGACATTGCAAGCAGAATGAAATGCCTGAGCCAAATTCGTAGAAGAAGTAGCCTGGCGAGCACTGAGAAATTGGGGACATTTGTCTGCATAATGTTCCCCACGGCAGATTTGACAACGTGGAATGTAAGTCCTACGCCCCCTGTTGTTCGAGCCCGTACCATTATTCTGGCTTCCTGGGAATGAGCCACGAGAATTGGACTGCTGGCCACGACCAAAGAAAGAGCCACGGTCATTGGACTGCCCACGTCCATCGGAATGACCAGGCGAATTTGCATTCTCGTTAAACTTTCCTCGATTCTGGGAAGAGCCCGGATTTGCCGATGACCCTCTATCGGCTGTGAAGGCGGCCTGAGAAGGCGAGCCTTCCATGGCTCAAAGCATAAGATCATATTGCTTTGCCTGATTCAACAAGTCACGAAAAACAGGAATGGGAGAGAACGCCATGCGAGTGTCCGAGAAACTAGCAAATTGGACACTAAGACCGTGCAAAAACCAATGACTTTTATCTATTTCATCCACCGGACGCCCGATCGTGTTCAATTGATCACACAACAATTTAAATTTCTTACCATACTCCTCCACCGATGAATCACCGAGGCGAAGGGAAAGCAATTCCTCTCGAAGTTGACGCTGGCGAGAGACAGAAGAGAAGACGCCCTCGAGAGTAACCCATGTGTTCCGCGACGTGGTCGAGTCGATGACCTCCGAGGCCGCATCTTCTGAGAGAGATGTGTACACGACACTGAGAAGTTTCCTGTCCTTCATCTTCCAGGTCGTGTATGCAGGATTGACCGATTGAACACCTGCTTCGGTCGTGATAATCGGCGACGGCGCAACCGACGGAACCGTCCAAAAAACCCATCAAATCAAAGCAATCCGCCATATGCTCAATTTGACGACACCACGGAAGATAGTTTGTGGCATTCAACTTGATACCGGTGACCATGTTGATCATTGTTGCCACAGGGAGAGGGTCGGTTGTGGGTGCAGGCATGGCGAGTGCAGACGGAGGTTAGGGCTTTACGGGAATTTAGGGTTTGCAGAAGCAAAAGAAGGGAGGGAGTATATAGAGGCAGAGATCGACACTAGAGGGGACCGGTCTAGTGCATGACAAGTTTGCATGACGGAGGGGACGAGTCTGTGGTGATGCGGAAGATGGCGGCGGCCGTGTAGAATAGGGTTTAAGATCGTATAGTTGATACCATGTAAGAATACTTAGAAACCATAGGAGAAAGATTGAGAATCACCGTTTAATGTGGTGATGAGAAAACTATCATTAATAAGGCTAGATTACAAAGGATACAACAGAAAGGCCCATAATTATGGGAGAAAATAAATGTAAATACAACAGAGAATATTTACTATAATTACATAGTCAACGTAATTATTCCTTAGCCTTATTAATCACATTAAAGGTATACCTGTAGCCATCCCAACGCCGGGGGTAATTAGTACAAGTATTTTAGTTTTCGTGCTAATGAATCATCTCGTGCTTTTGAGCTGTATGATACTGCGTTGGACTTATGGGTAGAAATCCCTGGAATTAATACCCTCCAGGAATGATGAAATTATGGTCGTGAAGTGCTATAGTTTCACGAGCGAGCGTCATTTCTTCGTGGCTAAGGATAAGGGAACCTTGTCCCTGGATATTATTGCCAGAAAGTGGACTAATCTTGACAAGCTGTATCTTCGTTTGCCGGATGGTTATTTCGTAACAGCTATGGGTCGTTATGCTTTCACTGCTCGTGGTGAAGCGTGTGATTTTGGAATTAACGGTTGGTAGTTATCAGAAGCAACTGAAGGTGGCAGAAATGTCGGTATTAGACCTTCATTTACACTATCGAAGTTTTGTCCTTCGGACCCTCCAGCTCGGTTGCAGCATCCTTCGATCGTCCCTCTTAATCACGAAGCAGAAGAAGATGGAGAAGTTTGCGATGCGTTAGTCCTACAAATGGATACGTCTGACCTCAACACTCTCAAGACTAGCGTCTCTAAGTGTGTGAGCCTTTATCTTGAATTTATATGTTGTTATCTTGGTAATGTCTATTTGATTTCCGTATGACTGTCCACCGCAGCTTGCTTGCTTTAAATTTATGGTTGGCATCATGTGATCAAGAAAAACCAATCTCAGATCCTGTTTTGATTCTTAGTATAAATTGATGCTATTTACATGCTTTCCTTAGTTTTGGCCATTTTGCTTGCATAAAATGAACAGGAATTTAAATCGATTTGGTCTCATAACTTTGGACCTTTATTGAAATGGTCCCGTATGTATCTCATGTTTCAATTTAGTCCCGTATGTTTTCAATTTGTGCCAATTTAGTCCCAAGACGCCGAAGACCGGTCAAACTGCACTAAAACGGCATCGTTTTAGGGGCGTGTATCACACGTGCCCCTAATTTCTGGCCGAAAATGCTGACTTGCATCGAATTGGACACGTGGCACGACACATGTGTATTTTACCTATTAAAAAAAATGAAAAATAAAAAATAAAATTACACATCATTTATTACAAATAAAAATAAATCAAATCTAAATTAAATAAATATATATTAAAATATCAGAATTCACTAAAATAAAACAAAAAAAAAATGAATATTCGTATCTGACCCACCCACCCCCAAATCAACGAAATAGAAACCAAAATCAAAAAACAAACCAAAATCAGAAGAACCCCATCACACTCCAACACCCCCAAATTGAAGAACCCTAGTCCTCCACACTATCGGCCGTTCCAAAATCAAACCCTACACCGTGGACGCGCGACCATGGTGTATGTGCGTCGCAAAGGGGCGATGAAGTGGCCACACCCAGATTATGGTAAGTTTCGTTTTTAGATTAAGTAAAAAATTCGGTGTCGGGTTTGTGTTTATTTGTGTCGGGTTTTTGTTTGGAAACTATAACATGGGTATGTGTATTTTAATGCTTGTGGTAGGCTTAGTTGGTGGGTGTGTTTCTGTTCCCGGATGCTTGGGTTTGTATTTTAATGCTTGTGTCCCTGTTTTGAGATGAGTAAAGAGAACATATTTTGTTGTTGGTGGGTATATTTAATACGTGTGGCCCCTGTTTTGAGATGTGAAAAGCAGATAGTTATTGTGTTGAGATGAGAAACAATAGTGGTCCATATTTTGCAATATAGTATACTTTTTTGGACGATATTAGTCATACTTTATGTTTATTGTTAAAAAAAATCTTATTGTGTTTTTTTTTTTTTTTGTAATTTTTTTCAGCCCAAACACCAAATACCTCACTTTGACCTTATATTTTGGGGGCGAATTCAAGGCTGGAAACCTCAATAATGTGCCCTTCCATGAGTATGTTGGGGGTGAGTCTCTTGTGTTTGATTGGGTTGAGGCTGATTGTCTGAGTATGAGTGAGTTAGGTGAATACTGTAAGATGGCTAATGTTTCTGGTGAGGGGGGTATAAGGTTCTATTTGAGGCTGAATGACAATAATTTTAAGTTGATAATTGATGATGGTGATATTACAAGTTGGGCATATAGGTATCTGACCTACAGACAGTTGCACATATATGTTGAGCATATAGAAGTAGAAAGCAATGGTGAAATAGATTCTGATTGTAGTGAAGATGATCTGGGTTATGAGTCATTTGAGGATCCTGATTTTGTGATAGGGAATGAATATCTTAGTGATGATGATAGATTATATGAGAAACATGTGGACAAACATGTTGAAGAGAATGTGGAAGCACTTGATCCATCCAATCTGATTAATAGCATCAAATTTGTTCCTATTTCTGTGGGAGGTGAGTCTAGTGAACCAATCCATGAAGCATATATGGTGGTGGGCCAGTCCAGTGAACCAGTGAATCAGGGGTCAGACTCAACTGACTCCAGTGATGGTGAAGAAGATGATGTGGATAATCATTGTGACTTTGATGAGACTAGGGTATCTGATGAGGATAATAAGGAAGAGAGTTACCCCATGTATAACCCAGAAACCTCTTTCAACCCTACATTTGTGATAGGACAAGTCTATGGAACAAAAAAAGAGTTCAAGTTTGCAGTCCAATCTCATGCTATCATTGCTAGAAGAAACATCCGATTCACCAAGAATGATAGTAGAAGAATTTATGCCAAATGTGTTTCTCCCAAATGTCAGTGGCACATTCATTGCTTGAAGATGACATATGAGCAATCCTATCAAATCATAACAATGGTTGATAAGCATAAGTGTGCCCCTACTCAAAAGGTGAAGAATGTGACTTCTACATGGCTGAGTGAGAAGTTTATACAGAGGTTCTATTCTGATAAGGCAAGGTCCATGTCTGGGTTTTTGCTTGATGCCTCTCATGATATCAGGTGTAATGTAAGTAGAAGCCAGGTGTATAAGGCTAAGATAAAGGTTGTGCAAAAGATAGAGGGTGACAGTGATGCTCAATACTCTAACTTATGGTCATACACTGAAGAGCTTAGGAAAACTAACTCTGGTTCTACTATTATCCTTGCCCACGGTTGATACTTTGGGGTTACTAGGTTTAGCAGAATGTATATTTGTTGGAATGCCTTAAAGAAGGGTTTTCTGGAAGGCTGCAGACCAATTTTAGGGGTAGATGGGTGTTGGTTAAAGGGGAAACATGAGGGTAATCTACTGACTGTTGTGGGTGTTGATGGGAACAACAACCCCGTTCCTGTGGCTTATGTTGTAGTTGACAAGAGACGGGGATTTGGGAATGGTTTCTAACCATTCTTAAGAGAGACTCACAATTGAAGCAGACAAAGTTCACCTTCATGTATGATAAAATGAAGGATTAATTCAGGCCTTTCGCATACGTTTTCCCCGGTGCGGATCATAGATTTTGTGTTAGGCATATGCATAACAATTTGAAAAATGCCGGTTTAGGGGCAATCATTCAAGGATAAAATGTGGAAAGTCGCTTGTAGCACTACACAAGGTGAGTTCGGGGAGAGTATGAATGAGCTCGGGGGAGTTAAGTGGGGGAGCTTGGGAATGGTTTCACAACAAGCCTCAACCCAGTGGTCCAAGGCATACTTCATGACAAAAAGCAAGTGTGACATGTTGTTGAACAATGTTTGTGAGTCTTTCAACTCCAATATTCTCACCTTTCTTTAGAAACAAGGCCATAATAACAATGCTTGAATGCATTAGGGGAGCATTTAGTCTTGAGAGGCTTCAAAAAAAAAAGAGACGAGGACTAAGAAATGGAAAAGAAGAGTGTGTCCTAGAATTAATGTGATATTGGACAGGAATGGAGCAAAAGTGACTGATTGTATTTGCATTAAGAGCATTAATATTCATTACCAAGTGAGACATATATATGGGGGACAGTACACAGTAGACTTGGAGAAGTGGACATGTACTTGCAATGCATGGCAGCTAAGTGGGGATTTCTTGCACACATGCCATATGTGCAATACTTGGTGAAAATCTTGAACCTGAAGACTTTGTTCATAACTAATACACTGTGGAGAAGTACAATGAGGCATACAAGTATCCAATCTTTGGGATAAGCTATGACAAACTGTGGGGAAACTCTTTGTACATTCCACCATTGCCACCCAACTTTGGGACCAGATCAAGGAAAGGCAGACAGAAAGAAAAAAGAAGAAAGGAAGAAGGTGAGAAGGAAATCAAACACAAAAAGGGCCAGAAGTTGAAAAGACAACAAAAGACAGTCACCTGCAAGAAGTGTGGTCAAAAGGGACATAATAAAAGAAGTTGTTCAAAACATCAACAGGTATTTTTCAATTATTTTGTCTAGTGATTTAGTCTTAATTGTGTGTGCATTTAATTGAGTTACATTTTGTTTATTAGGCGGCAGGGGTGGACAATCATCAACACCTTCAACCACACCTCAAGGTCGCAAGAATGAAGAGAGAGTGGGTAAAGGAAGGGGCCATCAACACCTTCATCCACAACTCGAAACCATCCAAAGCTGAGCTTGCTTCTTTCAGAAGAAGCATGGCAGCAAAGAGAAAGGTACATATACTTGCACCAAATGTACCAAGTTCAAAGAAAATGGCTGGACAGAACAAGAACAAGGTTAGATTTTGACTGAGTAGTTACTGAGTAGTTTGTTAAATTTAAGAAAGACGTGTTCAACTTTAAGTTACTGAGTAGTTTGTTAAATTTTAGGAGCATGGAATTGAAAAAAATACACAAAATAGTGAGAGTGCATCAACAATTATTGATGATCAGAATGATACCATTCAGGCAAGTCTCATATTAATTACAGGTACCATACATGAATAAATAAATTGGCACTAATGAAATTTTATTACTTACTGAGTTGCACCTCCAAAGTTTAGTGAGAGTGGTGTACATGAGTCCGTAAATGCTTGAGGATGAGGTCAGCCTTTGCGGAAGATTTCTAGAGAACCGGATAACAACTGTGAAATGGTATGCACCTTCCAAACCTCCTACTTTGCAAGGGCCTACACCCCATGAACAATTGCAAATGAGACAAGTTGGACAGATGGGTCAAATGGGAATGCAAGGGCCTTCACCCAATCAACCTCCGCCACTGCATCCAAGGGTTCAATTTCGCGTACCTCCACCCTATTTCATTCCCTCCATTTTACCAATAGATGCTTGCGGACTTTGAGCTCATCTACTTTGAAGAAGATAATTGTGGATGAAGGTGGGAAGAAGTTTATGAATTTGTCTAGTCAGGGGAGTAGTAATGACAACAGTGGCAAGAAAGGAAAGAAGAAAGTTTAGCTTTCTTTTGATGGTTTACTTTTTGGGCTTTTTGTGATTTCAATTGATCAAGCTTGTGATTGAACTTTTTGCGTTTTTGTGAGCACAATGTCATATTTAGCTCATCATCAGACTCTGCTTTAGTTTTTTATGCTTATGTCCATCTTTTTTGTGAGCACAATGTATTCAAATTTCATCATCCTTAGTATCCTATTTTGGTATGTTGAAACAGAGCACAATGTTATTTTGGCACATATGTGCAGTCTTGATCAATGAAATCATTATGAAAGTTAATGCATTGAGTTCTTATAATTTGTCTTGATTTTTGCCTTGTTATGTGTTTCATCAAATTCAGGTATAATTTGTCTTGATTTGGTACCAATCTTTTGACACTATTTTTTTTTTGGATTTGATACTAACATCCGGATACAACAACATTTTTGGATTAATTTTGGTCAAATTTGATACTAACATCTGATACAAAAAATACTCATACATTTGCATAAAGTATGATACAAAAAATCTACACAAAATATAGAGAATAAGTACTAGGGATTATAATTACTCCCATACATTATGAGTTCTACACTAGGGATTATAACTACTCATACCACCTTCACTCACTCCAACATCATGGTTACATTGTTCTTCTGCACACCTTCACCAAATAGAAAGCACCCAACCTTTGCCAATGCAAAACAGAGACATAACACAACTAGCATCTTTAGCCACAACTTCACAATGTTCAACCCTCCACTTTTTTTGTCAACCTTCAGACCTCGTTTTCTTTCTGCAATCTCCCATTCACACGTTCCAAAACAGTAACCATTTCCTCAAGCTTTTCAATAATCTTTTGAGCATTTTCTAGCTCATCTCTCTGATAATTCATCTTCCTCAACAGTCCAGGAATAATTTCTCTAGCTCTCTCACACAGTGGGGTGTCAATCCATTGGAAAAATTTGCAATACCCTGACCTCTAAATTTCAGTATAAATTAACCACATATTAATCCACAATATCAAATTCACTAATAACAGATTCAACACATTACAATCCTCAACATATTAGTCCACATATTAGTAGATTACACAATAGAAGATTCACAAATAATCAACAAAATGATTAATTCCAAAATTACTGAAGCACAAAACAACATATTCTCCTAAAACCGACCACAATCGTCAACAATTCGACCACATTCAAGCACAATAATCTGAGATAATATCGAGCTCAATAATCGACCACGAGAATAGACGAAAAATCGACCACGAGCTCAATGTTGGGTTTGAGATACTTACGGAATACTTTTGGCAGCCGAAAAATTGACGCCCGACGTTCATTTCCTTCCAACTTGTGACGACAATGGCATCCCTATTGCAGTGGCAATGGACCGGACCTTGGCTTCCACAAGAATTAGTCATCTTCATGATTTTGGTTGGTCGCGATTTCGATTAGGGTGCATCGATTTGGTGGAGAATTTGTGTAACTCGAGAATTCATCGATTTGGGTCGCGAATTCGATTAGGGAGATTTGGTGGAGGATTAGGGTTCTTCAATTTGGGGGTGTTAGAGTTCTCGATCGATCGCTTTTGATGGATTAGGGTTCTTCAATTTGGGGGTGTATTGATTTAATTCGTCTCTTACAAATTTGGGGGTGTATTGATTTAATTTGGTGGGGAAGTTTCTAGAAACTTCCTATATTCATTTTTTTTTTTTTTATTTTAGTGAATTCTGATATTTTAATATATATATTTATTTTATTTAGATTTGATTTATTTTTATTTGTAATAAATGATGTGTAATTTTATTTTTTGTTTTTCATTTTTTTAATAGGTAAAATACACATGTGTCGTGCCACGTGTCCAATTCGATGCAAGTCAGCATTTCCGGCCAGAAATTAGGGGCGCGTGTGATACACGCCCCTAAAACGACGCCGTTTTAGTGCAGTTTGACCGGTCTTCGGTGTCTTGGGACTAAATTGGCACAAATTGAAAACATACGGGACTAAATTGAAACATGAGATACATACGGGACCATTTCAATAAAGGTCCAAAGTTATGGGACCAAATCGATTTAAATCCCTAAAATGAACATTACTCCGGTAATCAATCAATTGCATTATGTGCAGTTGGTAGGACAATCTCCAAGTTAGAAAAAAATAGCTAGGCCTTCAACTGGGAGGTATTGAATAAGGATAATATTGCATTTAGTGTTGCACAGTTTAATTATTCCATCAGGTGTCATATATCTGCATGATGAGATCAAAAACACAATTAGCTCCTGTTTCTGGATTGTAAATTTTGATAGTGACAACTAGATATCATAAGTAATCAACAACTTACCAAATGTATCCTATTTTCCATAGTTGTTTACAATAGGTGATGCTTTCCGGAAAAACATAACATCTCTGCAATGGCTTCTTTACATAGGAACAGGTGTACATATACTTATAATAATTGTTGTGATTTATACACGACCTATCTAGTTTTCTTTTCATGGCTTATCAAGTTGTCTTCTTTTTCAGATCTGGTTTTCTAAAAATTTGTATCACATTCAGATTTTTTGTCGATTATCGATTTTTTTTTTTTGTCGGAATCTGTTATTTTTTTTAATTTCTTTTCCAAAAATGTGTCATGATTAAGTTTTACGAGATCTTCCCCTTTCTTGGAATACAATTTACTACACATTTTGATGTTGTTCACGCTCTCAAACAGGCAGCAAATCTCGAGGCCTCAAAGGTATAAATATTATGTATGTGGTGTGGCTTCACTTATACTAAATTAGTTTCCGAATAAATAATTCTCTGTTTTTAATGCTTGGAACTGGTTTTCTGTTTGGAATTGAGGCTTCAAATGTATGTATTTTCAATTAAGTGTTTTAGTAGAGATTTTGAAGAACCTCGTCGGTTGCTTCAGCGCCTTTGTTTCAGTTTCATATTACCAAGTTGCTGAGTTTGTGTAATTTTGAATTGATTTCATCTTTAGATTATAACTAGTTTTAATCAGTTTTTTGGATTTTGATACTTCTTTTTCTATTCTGTAGTAATTTATGATTAAGTTTTGCTTGGATTGTGCATGCTTAATACACTATCATTGTATAACTTCAAAACCAATATCGACTCATGCTTTAAAGCAATTAAATAATGTTGCATGTTTTTTCCTCCCTGTTCTTTTACTTGAAAAAATACACTATATTAAATATCTGATGCTGATTGCAAGGAAAAAGAGATGCAGCGATTCAATGTATTCACCAGAGGGAAAATGTTTTGGTTTCTTTTTCTATCGATTCTTGTTTATATATTCGTGGTAGGAATGCAGCTATCACATTTGAAGGCTTTCTTTGAGAAGAAGCTTATTTAATCTGGAGTCGGATCAGATGAGTGGGGCTCTTGTGCACCGTGTGCACTGTGCATTTTATAGTGTAATTTAGAAATATACAACTTATTACATTAAAATATGTAATTTTTTTATAATGAAACGTCCAATTTCTTTTTTATATTAATACATGCATGTTTCAGTGTAAATAAATTGCATGTTTCTAAATTACACTATGAATTGCACAGTTCACCTGGTGCATATTAGAGTTAGCAGAGTCAAATTTATTGATTTTGACTTTTTCCGAACTGATCTTGGGTTATTTTATTATTTTTAATTAATTATTATCCTATCATTTAATATGTTTGAGTTTGAAGGGTAGATGCATGAATATGGTTGAAGAGGTATTGAATTCATGTGTATTTTGTGTAGATTGCACAAATATTCTTAAGAAAATTGTGATTAAAAACATAAATGAGGGGTGATAGAAAAAAAGGAGGAAAATGTTAAAAAAATGTTTCTTTGGTCCGATCCGTTCCGAGTTTTTTTTTGGATATGGACATGGATTTTATTTTATTTTATTATTTTATTATATTTTATTTTAATATATTTTTATTTTATTTCACTCAAACCCACTAAAATTCACTTTACTTTATTTGCGTGCTATTTTCAGTGTTCAAGTCCTCATGAGACGGATGAAGTAATAAATATGATACCCTCTCATGCCCTCAACACTTTATCACCTTTAATAAATATAATTCTACTATTAAATAAAATTAAATTTCACTTTATATCCCCAACACTTTATCATTTAAAATATTAATGAACAACTCTTTCTTAAACTCCAAACACAAAGTAAACATACGGCTAAGATTGGAACAAATTGAGTAATATTTTTACCTAATTCATTAACGGCATAAAGATTTCAAATCCTACACAATTATCTTACATACAATTAACAAAAGAGTTGCTCATTTTCCACCCCAAAGCCCAAAACTCAATTACTAAGAGGTCCAACCTTTTAAATAAATTGTTTCTAGCTACAAATAGACACTACATAAAACATATATACTCTTATTTTAGAACAAGGCAAAAAACGTCATTTTCACCTTTGGTTCCTTTTTGTTGTGACAAAAAACGTACAAATAAATTGCTTCTTGTGTCATTAATTCGAATGTAAAAATACAGACATGAGATCAAATAGACAAATATTGGTTGCAACCTATAAATTCAAAAGGATCATTATTGTAGAAACTACATACATTACAAAATTTAAAAGTTTAAACAATTGCAGAAATTATAAAAATTAAAATCTAAAAAATCTCAAAATTACATAATTTTGTCATCATTTCGACATAAAAAAATATGATCATGTTCATCAAAATTACACAGAAATATTACACAAAACATCACACAAAAATTAAATAAAAAATTCATCTTCATACAAAATTGCACATTTTCGTAATTCATTTCAGCATGAACATGTTCATTATTTTGATGAACATATTCATCAATTTGATGAACATGTTCATCTTCAAGTGAGTGGCTCAAACATGAATAGGTTCATGAACCACTGCATCTCCGATGGTTTCAAATCCTCATCGAAATCCAAAAAAATTCAAAGCAAAATCGCATATGCATAACCAGAAACCAGAATCTTCAAATCTTCAAAAAACTAACAATCAAGAAATTCATTAACGTCCATCATCGAGTTTCTTCGACCCAAAAAAAAACTGCAAAAAATGCACCAAAATTAGCAAAACCTTTCTCTTGACATATTTCGATCCGTACTCCAATTTCCCGTAATCAACAATCCCCAATTTGAAATCTGTGAAAACCAAATCGAATCGATTGAGCCACGATTCACTACATTTTTCCCCCAATCAAGAGACAACAACAGGGTCACGGTCCAGATCTTCGAGCCTCTCCGCACACGCGAGGCTCAATAGAAATTTCTCATCGCTGGATGTCAAAAATGAAACCCCTTCTGGGCGGCGGCAAAATTTCTGGGTAAAGAAAAGGTTTCTGGGCGGCGTTCCAAATTTTCATCAGAATCGATTTCGGAATTTGAAAGTTGTGAACAAGAATGTTAAAATTGGAAGCGCTGCTGGTGTTTTCTCACCGAATTTGGTGGGGAACGAAATTTGGAAATAGTTGTGAGTTTTTCGAGCCAGAATTCAAGCCTGGTTGTGAGAAGAAGTGAGGTGGGGGCGGCGGTTTTTTATTGTGGTGGGGCGGGACGGGGCGAGGTGGCAGCGATCATGTGGAGAGGGGCTCAGCGCGGTGGTTCAATGTGGGGACATTGGGCCGTGGCAGGGGCGGTGAAGGGAGAATAATTGCGGTGGAAAATTGGCCTTTGTTTTAGGAGTGAGAGAAGAGAGTGAGAAAAGAGAATGAGAGAAGAGAGGGGAGGGTATGTGAGAAGAAGAAAAGGGGATGAGAGAGAGCAAGAGTTTTTGCGTGTGGATCTTAGATTAACACTAGGGCTCTTATTGGTACCGCTACAAAATTTGTAGAAATAATAGTTTTATATTTATTTTAATAAGAAAAAATGCTATAAAAATAATTGGTATGAACTATTAAAAAAAGTGTGTCAAAAATTATAAATTAATTGGTAGAAGATATTAAAAGTGATATGAAATATTAAATAATAATTAACATATAAAAAAATACCAATGCCCTCCACTTATTCATACCCAATTTGCAATATTGGAGGCGTGGGAATTGGAGTTTGTTTATGAGAGATTAACAGCAATCTGGTCACGAGGTTGTTCATATGTCTGTATAAAAATCACCTGATTTCCAGTATGGTAAATTAACAATATTTTCTAGTATTGAAGTATTCTATACAATTCACCCCATTAAAAAACAATACGAGGTATCACTGATTAATTTGAAAAATCAAAGGGGATCGCTCAATTAATCCTCTTTCATTTGTAATCAGTAAAACTTGAAGAAAATTTTGTTAAACCAGAAACCCAAAATTGAAAACCAAGAAACCAAAACTTGCAAACCCAAGATTGAAGACCCAACGCAAAATTGAAAAAAGGCCAATGCAAAATTGCAAAAACCCAGATCAGCACAAACCATTGCTCAACAAAATTTATTTATGAAAGAAAATCCCAGATCAAAACAAATCGCCCAATCGGCCAATTCAGATCCAGATCCAATCGCGTAAACCCAGATCGGATCGCAAAAAACTCCCAGATCGAATCGCAAAAAACTCCGATTTCGACAACGAAATTCTCAACCCTTCATTATTATCAGCTATAAAAACAAGCCTAGGGCAGTCGCAAGTCGGTGGAACAAATCAACCGCTTCAATTACCACCGATTTTGATCGACAATCGACGAAAACGAGCTTCAGTTTGGCGTGGCAAAGGATGACGGAGATGGTGCGAGCGTCAAAGACAGTGGTTGATAACCGCCAAAGACAGGAAGGGCTCCATGCCACGGTGACGGTGGCGGTCTACCGATCCTCACTTTGTTGCGGTGGTGATGGCTTTTTGTTTGGGTAGAAGGAGAAGGTAGAAACTGTAGAACGATGAATGTGAAGAACAAAATAAATAAGGCTCCACTAGGATGGATGGATTTAGAAATTCATAGATTTTACATATAAATCATGCTCTCCAATGGATTTACAAATACTTAGACGTGAGAGTTTAGGGAAGAGAGTGAAGGGGGAGAGGGGAGAGAGATAAAGGAATTTTATAAATGATTAGGTTTTAATGAAAATTTAAAATCCTTCATTTTAAACTAGACTCTCAAATCTAAGTATATGTAAATTCATTGAGTGATAATTTGTATGTGAAATCCATGGATTCAATCCAAATGGAGCCTAAGAGTTAATTTGTAATTTAATGTTCCTAATATAATTCTAAAAGCATATGGAACAGTGATTGGAGCTAAGATAATAACGGTCAGTAGATAAGTGAAGGGTCGAGTAGAAAATAACCTATCAATTTATAATTTTATAGAAATGGCCTTTTGGGGGTTTTTAGAATCTACCAATCGAGTCCTAGGTGTTTTTTGACCTTCTAGTTTTATAACTTTATAGAAGTGGTCTTTTGGGGTTAGTAGAATCTACCATTCGAGTCCTAGGTGTTTTTGGACTTTATAGAAGTGGCCTTTTGGGGGTTATTAGAATTTACCAATCGAGTCCTAGGTGTTTTTGGACCTCCTAGTTTTATAACTTTATAGAAGTGCCAATCGAGTCCTAAGGGTTTTTGAACCTCCTAGTTTTATAACTTTATAGAAGTGACCTCTTGGGGGTATTAGAATCTACCAATTGAGTCCCTAGGTGTTTTTGAACCTCCTAGTACACACCATCCTCAGATCTATCAAAGTAGTTAAATTATGCATAACAATTATTATGATAAAAGTAATACTTGATTATTTTACCACAAAAACTATATACATATTTTAACAAATTTATTAAAAGTGAGATAGATCCCTATCAAATTAGTTAAGATAAAAATAATACTGGATTATTTTACCACAATTGCTAATTCTAAATCTTAAAAAATTAAAAAAGAAAAAAAATAACAAAAAAATTAAAATAAATTCAAATGTACGGAATCTATCTTCATCATGGGCAATACAACACCATCCTAAGATCTGTTAAATTAGTAAAAATGTGCATACAACACCATCCTAAGATCTGTTAAATTAGTAAAAATGTGCATATAGCAATTATAAAATTAATACTTGATTATTTTACCACAAATGCTATATACACATTTTAACTAATTTACATCATCCTAAGATCTATCAAATTAGTTAAAATGTGCATATAAACTATAATAAAATTAATACTTGATTATTTTACCACAAATATTATATACACATTTTAACTAATTTATTAGAAGTGAGATTAGTACGTACTTATAAAATTAGTTAAAATGCGCATATAGAAATTGTGATAAAAATAATACTTGACCATTATACCACAATTGATATATCCACATTTTAACTAATTTAATAGAACAGAAACTGGTCATATACAACACAACAAAACTAATTTTCATCATGTCTAATACACGACGAAAATTAAATTTACTCCATTTATATTCAGTAAATCAATTCAGAAAAGCTTTACCTACAAAACAAAAGATTTCACTCCATTTATATTCAATTAATCATTTCGGAAAAGTTTTACATACAAACAAAAGATTTATATAGTGACCAAGTGCAACAAATGAAAATATAATGCTCTTTTCGCACCAGAACAAACATCGTGTCTTTTTAAGAATGGAAAAGATAGGACATTTGATTTGTGAACCTTCAATAACTATTGAAATGTTATCTAAATAGGTGGGATAAACAAGCCCAATACACAAATTTAATAACATTTAAAATTCCTTAATATATTCCCCAAATGTACCAACTTACAAGGGCAAATTGATAAATTTAGTGAACAAAATAAAAAATTATAAATGATATTTTTATATATCATATGTACACCTGTCTATCCCACAATCTAAATAACAAATCAAAAAATTCAAGACGCACAAAAACAAATGACAATCTTCACGAATCTGAAAAACAAAATAGTTTGATATGTGCAAAAAGTAAAACACATTATACAGTCAAGAATTGCATTCAATACAAATACATGAATTATAAAATGCCAGGAAAACAAATTCAATAGGTAAAATAAAATTAAAGAAGGATTAAAATTTTAAAATAGGGGTTATTGCCAAAACAAAATTTCGTTAGTAATAATATAAATGAATTAATGAAAATATTAAAAGAAATCAAACACAGATCTGCCCAGAAAAAATCCAAAAAAATTCTGATAATACTCACATAAGAAAAACACATGATTTATGTTTAAAAAGAAAACTATATAACAAATTGCAAACAATAAATTAAGATGGTTTAAAATAAAGCCCTCAGATCTCATAGCTTTTAACAATCATAAGCAGATCTGACGGCCAAATTCATCAGAAGCCTTTTATGCACCGCCATCACAACCAACCACTCCCGGTGCACGTGTGCGTAAAGAAATATGGAGAGTATGAGTGGTGGTGGTGGCGGAGGCGGAGGCGGAAGCGGCGGATTATTCCGGCGGTGCAAAAAGGCCAATGATGAACCAACAGCCATCATCGCTACTTCAATGAATTAAGTTTTCCATCACTGGGCAACGACAAAAATATAGATATGAAATATAAAAATTAACAGGAGAAATGCATACACATTGTTAGCACAGAGAAATGCTGCTAAAAATAATTGCTAGGGTTTCCATACGAGAAAGGAATGGAATGTGGGGGTGTTATTTATAGACCTTCGTCTTGGGCTGATGGAATGGTTATGTCAGGCCCAACACAATAATGTGTATAATATTTCCAATTTTGTGGCCCAATTGAAAAATCAGGCCCAATACACTTCAATGTGTATAATATTTCCAATTTCTTTTATTTTCGTTTTTTAGTAACAAATTAACAATATCTTGAGGAGGGGCATCGCGTGCTCCAACAATTTGGACTAAAAATATGAAACTTTTCTACTAAAAACAAGCAATTTATCCGGCAACTTAAAATCAGCACATGTACGCATGTTTTCAAACACATGTCACTTTAAATATCTGTATTTTAAAAATATGATCAAGCTTGATTGTTTATATTAATAGGATAATGTTTCAAACTAATGTTTAGTGATCAATCTTGAATCAATTTTGATTTGAGTCTCGATTCTATAGAAGCATTGGACGTGTGTAAGGGAAGTTGTCTTAAAAGGAAGTTACTTGATGATGTTTAATTGAATACTGAGTCTCTTATTCTCGAGCAAAATGTATTCGTAATATGCATTTTATATTATTATATTTACAAATTCATATCAATATGAATTTGTATTTATTGAATAAAATTATAATTTGTTTCAAAATGAAAGTCAACTTGATTTGAATCTTCAATGACATCAAAATTCATGTATGTTCGTTTTGAGCTTATAATGGGCGTGGAAAATTCGGACTTTGAATTCATAGCATTTTAAAATCTTGTTGAAATAGTTATGATGTACTCCCTCCGTCCCAATCATAATGATTTTTTTACTGTTCATAAGGGTTTAGTGGAATAGTGATAAAGTGATAAAGTGGTGGGGTAGGAAGAGTTGTTTATTAGTATTTTATATGATAAAGTGATAAAATGATGAGTATTTGGGGTTAAAAAGTGTTGTTTATTAATATTTTATGTGATAAAGTGATAAATGTAATAAAGTGTGTAAGTAACTTTACCATTCATGATTGAGACGAAAATATTGGGTATTTTACCATTATGATTGGGACGGAGTGAATATGTTTGTTATGGGATTTTATAGAGTATGATAGTGAAAAAGATAATTGTATGATATTATTATATTATTTTGAGTGTATTGAGAGAATAAAAAAGTAATTTATGTGAGTGTATTGAGAGAATAAAAAGTAAAGTAATAATAGGTTATGAGGTAGAGTAAGATTAATAGGATTTCAAAATCATTATTTTAAATTTCAAAATAAATAGGGGTTTGAAATTGTAAAGTCCAAAATCCGTCGGAATAATCGCGAAACCAACCATTGGAGATTTGAGGAGTTCAAAAGGCGAAATAGAGAAATAGATAACATTTGAAATTGAAGTAAAGTGTTGATTCTTTCATAATGACAAAAAACGAATAGAGAAATAGATAACATTTGAGATTGAAGTAGAGTGTTGATTCTTTCATAATGACTAAACTGTGCACTTCGTATAAGATCACACGACAATATCTATAGTAAATGAAAATCAAGAAGGAAAAAATTACGTGAGCATTTCAAATTGAGTAATTTTTTTGATCAAAGTATAATTCAACACCAATTTCAAATCTATAAATCAAATAATCATTCTTAAAATAAAAGTCAAGCATGAGTTTCGTTTAACTAAATTCATATGCTCCCAAACAAACTTTTTAGTAATCAATCCTGAATGAGTCACATTTACGAAGCGGGACATAATTTAAACATAAAACAATGAGCTTTAATTTGTGTTAATTTTTACACGTCTTATATATGAACTTTTGTCATCTATGAGTCAATTTGATTTGATTTTGTATTCTAAGTAAGTGCATCCCTAGTGACCTCAATAGAGAACATACCCACAAGATTAAATCCCGTAAACCCCCCCAAACAATCTAATTAGAAACCCAAATCAATTTCACAACTTCAAACCCATTACTCAAACAATCAGATCAGCAAAAACGAGTACAACAAACGAGAATTTGAAAACTCAAAACAAAAAACACCCCATGCAACACTAATAATGAACGCTACTAAAATGCGTACGTGGCGTGGACCACGGCGTCTCCTCCCCACCATAATCCCGTACACCCAACCCCATGATATCATCACACCCCCTCGGCAGCATCGACTGAATCCTGACCGTCGGTTTCCTCACCGGCAAAAGCGGCAGTGGGCCCTCCCCCCTAAGCACCCTCGCAGCCTCCCTCATCTTCGGCCGTTTCTCACAATCCGGATGCGCGCACCACAGCCCCACGATCATCACCCTCTCCACCTCGATCAAATCGAACCGTCCGATCAAATTAGGGTCCACCCCATCCACCACCACTCCCCTCTCCCACAACCCCCACGCGTAGTCCACCACCGCCACCCTCTCCTCGTCCACCGCCCGCCGCCCCGTCGCCACCTCCAGCACCACCACCCCGAAGCTGTACACGTCAGCCTTCGCCGTCGGAACCCCCGTGAAGGCATACTCCGGCGCTATGTACCCCATCGTGCCAGCTGGCAAAGTCGCTAAATCCAAACCCCCCTCACACGTTTTAAAACTCCGCCTGTACACCTCCGCTAATCCGAAATCGCTGATCTTCGCGTTGAAATCGCTGTCCAGTAATACATTACACGCTTTTATGTCACGGTGGATGATCTGGCTCTCGCATTCCTCGTGTAAGTATATCAAAGCGGATGCGATTCCGTGAATGATCTTCAACCGTCGCTCCCACGTGAGGTGCACGTGGAAACGGCCATCGTCGTGGAGGAATTTGTCGAGGCTGCCGTTGGCCATGTATTCGTAAACGAGGACTAATTCGTTGCCCTCGCAGCACCATCCCTGAAGTTGCACCAGATTTCTGTGCTTCAAACATCCCGCCATTGTTGCGAACTCGGTTTTGAAAGGAATGCTTGAGAACGAGCAGTCCGGTTCGTTTTTGAACCGTTTGATCGCGACGGCCCCGTGATTGGGGATGTTTCCTTCGTACACGATCGCGGATCCGCCTTCTCCGATTATTCGATCATGATTGAATCCGTTTGTGGCGGATCTGATCTCGTTTAGGGATAACATTTCAGGAATGTGGCTCAACCTGTTCATTTTCCTATCACTGTGTACGATTCTAGGCCTTCGCCTTCTAATTACGCAGAAACACCAGACGAGAATTGCCGCAATCAGGATTGCGAGCGCGATGAAGCCAGATGAAAACAGAACCAAACAGAGTATCCTTCTACCCGACCCGCGATCGTCGAATGACCCGATTTCTATATCCGTGTCCCATTTTTCGACTGTATCGAGAGGAATTGTGGGGGGAATTGACCCGAAGAAGGTCTTGAATCGCCACCGATTGATGGTGTGGATTGACGCGCCTTTGAGATTTGATGAAGTGAATCCGACGTTCATCGATTCCTTGAATTGGTTGGCCAGATCGATCTTGAGATCAAGAACAGGGCTCTGTGGCTTGGTGTGCTTCGAGTACCCGACCCATACCCGAATCGTTTTATCCGAATCACGGTACTCGATCCACGACGTTATCTCCTTATCGTCTTTCAAATTGACGTCCCCTCTCGATAGTAAATCCACAGAAGCAATCGATTGGATCTTATTCACATCGATTCCGATGTGATTATCGTTGATGTCGTCAATATTGGGGTCGAAACTGGTGTCGAATTCGACGGCGAGGAAGGATTCGTAGTGAATTTCATCGGGAAGGCCCATGTACCCGTTGTAGAGACTGAAATACCCTGTGTTGGAAGTGATGAGAAACGCGAGGCCATCTCCGAAGGGGCAGGAAGGGGCGTTGGTGATGGTGAAGGAGAAACTGCACGAAAACGAAGCGTTTGCGTTGGTTGAGGGGTCTAGAAATCGAACCGGGTTCGAGTAGAACGCTCGGCCGACGCCGGAGAATGAGGGCGGCGGCGGCGGAGATGGGGAAGTGCAGTTTCTGTCGCGTGTGAGGAATATGGAGTCGAAGGTGGAGAAAGAGTCTCCGAGGAGTGTGACGTTTTCTGTAGGGATGTAGAGGGTTGAGAGAGATGGAGTGAAGAAGAAGATGGAGAGAGCGCAGAAGAGATTCAGAGGTGAGTGATACATTCTTGAAATTGCTCTGAATTTTTTGTTCATGGAGGGGTTTTGTTGAAATGAATTCAAGAAAAAAGATGATTTTGCAACGTTGATTTCTTGATTTGAGGGTTTTAGTTTCTGAAGGAGAAATAGTTGAGTGGAGAATGAACTTGGCCCTGAAATGTTGTTATTTCATAACGAAATTTGCATTTTCCGTCGAGTTTCATTATCACTATCTTTCAGTTTCAGGTGAAATTTGAATCGGGGTGTATATATATCCATGAAATGGATCCATTTAAAAAATTAAATAAAATAAACATAGTGGACCCCATCTCGCACAAAACAAAAACTCCCCCAAATTGAAAGTGTGTTGACTATTTTGACCCTCTGCGCCGCTGTACCCCAAAAACCCCAGCATAAACAACGCACTCCATTTGCAGGACTATTGAGCAATCAATCAAAAATGGTGGAAGCGAAGAGGTTAATCAAGGCAGTAGTTCCTGAATCCCTAATTCCTCATCCTTCTCCAGCTAACCTCCAGTCAACCCGTCTTGCACTCCATGTATTTTCTTCCCTCTCCATATTTCTACTTCTTTTTTTTTTCTGTGTTTAGGATAATTCTTAAATTGTTGGTGCAGGCCAATGGAGACGCTTCATCATGCTGGGTTTACCTCGCTTCCGGCTCCCGCGTTTACAAACTCCTGGTGAGTCCTTAGCCCTTACTAATTGATGAAGTGTGTTCTTTAACTTCGGGGGTTGTGAATAATTAGAAAAAATTTCTGTATTTCTTTAACCTTTTCTTTGATAAGCTACACTGCCCATTTGATAATTCAATATGATTTTTACTTTCATTACTTTTTGGGTATTGATTTGCAATCCATTTCTTGAAGTTTACCACAAGCATGCATTCATTGATATCTTTATTCCTGAAAAGCAATATAGCATCAATGGTGTGCTAATGAAATATTGATATATGAATGCAATGGCTTGATAATCATATTGTAGAATGATAATATTGGGGTGGTCATCTAATAGGGTACTTATAATGCTTTTGGCATGTGAAGAATGACTGTTCTAACTTTGCAGTGGTATAATATATGTGGATTTTATTGAAGTTCTGTTTAGATTTCTGAACTAGAGTTAATCAAAGTGCAGCATATAGTTGTTAGATTGAAATTGGGTTTTTGGTATCTTCTTATGTTTCAGATCTCAATGGATGATTCATTTGTCGGTAGAGGAAAAGAGAGCCTTCTAATCCCTGAACGAACTCAGGTACTAGCCTAGCCTAGCCTAACCTGAACTCTATTAAATGATAAGTATATGATTTCTACATCTCTAAAAAATTGCAATTTAGTCTAGCTGATTAAATGAGGTATTAATGAAGGTCTTGGAATCATCCTTGGTTAGTCGCTGTCCTCATCGATCCGAAATTCAAAGTATTGTGCTTGCTGAAACTGAATGTGAGACTTACTTTCTCAAATACATACTTGACTGGTTATGTTACATATGTGATTGTGCAGTTTTCTTTTGTCTTGTGGGCATTGTTTAATACACATTTGCTGCATGCATTTCTGACTAAAAACATAAAATATAGAAAACATTTGATTTTGTGCAAGATAAGAAACCTATAAATACATGCAGTGCACTATTAGAAATTCAAAACAATTTGTTTAGAGCAATATTTTATCGACCTCCTTTTTTTTCCTAATAATTATAACTTCTAAATATATTAAAGGTGCAAACATTATGATTAATATAATATTAATTTTTTAGGTGGCAACATTATATATATATATATATATATATATATATATATATATATTTTGATCGGGAGCAACATTATATATATATTTTTAAGTTCGTGCTGATACACTATTGTCACTATTGCAGGCAAGGATCTCTCTATTTTGGGAAGCGTAGACTCTTATGGTCACCTTATTGTTTCTCCATTGAATGCTAACGTTACTGGTATCACTCATTAACACTTTCTCTTACCCCTGCGCCTCCCTGTGTTTAGTGGTTCTGAATGACATATTTTGAACTGATGCCATTCTTTTCTGTTGAACATCATCTGTGAATTTTCCTCCTTCTCTGTTCATTATAATAATTATATGCTACTCCATTTCATATTAAGTGTCGTTTTAGGGGTTAAATATTGTTTCTAATTAATTTTCGCTTTAGTTATTTTTTCACATTTTTTCCAAATTTACCCCATCTGTATTCCTAAAAGATCTCTTATTTTTTAATTAAAGGTATCCTTTAGGATTTGTATGAGGTTGGTTGAGGATAAATATGCCAAGATTTTATGTTCCGTAACTTGATATCAATTGTTTAAAACGTCACTTATTTTGAAAAGGAGAGAGTATTTTTCATCTATTGTGCTTGGTTATTAATTATGTACCAGATTCTTCCAATCTATTGTTCATTTTGCTCATTTTCTAATCGTGCTTGTGAGATGTTGCCGATTTTCTTATCATACTTATCATTCCAGATGCAGATGGGCTTACATATTCTGTATCTCCTCGGGATTATGGTGTTGGAGAAGGTAGTTGGTCAGGGCTTTGCTTTAATCCCAGTCAATTATCCATGGTACATAATTTCCTAACTTGACCTCCCTCGTACTTAAATTTTTATGTCTGTTTTTGCTGGTATTGAAACCTTTCTCTTATTTTTGAGCTCTTTCTAAATGGTGTATGCTGCATGTCCTTGTATATTTCTGCCAATTTCAAGATCTTCTTTCATACATATACTTGGTTTGAGTGATGACATATCGATGGGTTTAATGCCACATTTGTACCTTTTGAATTTGAATTTCCTTCTGATAAAGAGCTATTTCGTAGCATTTGCTGGGTGAAGGTAATTGTGAATGGCTTCACATGAAAATCCATGGCGGTATTGGGTAGATTTCATCTACTAGCAAGTTCAAGACTAATAAAGGGTTAATTTCAAAATAAATCACGACAATTTCACTTTTTTTCAATTATAACATACGTTTTTTTAAAATTTACACTTCAATACATGACCTTTTGAATTGTTGTAATTCTATCACATGACTATTCTCCGGTGAAGCCCTATTGATGAGACAGTGTATGTAACTGCGAAGAAAATTAAAAGGTTGTGATTTAAACTGAAACACTAAAAGAGCTCGTGAATTTATTCACAATTTTTTCAAAGATTTTCTGGCTGTCATGTGAGCATGAGTTGCCGGAAAATAGTCATGTGCTATAGCTGCAAAATTTAAACAGTCTGTGTATGAAAATACAAATTTTACAAATATATGTTGTAATTTGCAAAACGGAAAAAAAAAGTGCTGATTTGTATGCAATGGTTCCATTAATGAAAGAATACTGTGCTGGTGTCCAATGCTGGTATACCTAGTTGATTCCTTCCAAACAGAGTTTGTCAGAGATGGAGGTGGCTAACTTTTATGTGTTTGGGATGTCTATTTGAGTAAATAAATATTCTACAACAGCAACAAAAAACTTAAATTTCCCTGCTTTTTTTTTGCCAGCTTCGTGATGTTAGGACAATGCGTATTTTTGAAGTATCCAAGAATAATATTGGGTGGTCTTATTTGAATTATTGATTTAAACTAGCTACTTGTTTCTGATTCAGGCAGCGGTAGCTCGCAGCTTCTGCAAAAGCATTGATGTTTATGATCAAGATATTCATCTTCGCACTTTACGTACGTGAGTGTTTTGTTTCTATATTTCTTCTGTTTTTCCCTAATCTCCTTCTACCTTTTATTTTTGGAATCTATAATTAGATGATTAAGGGCTTTTTCTGAAGATCTAAACAAGCTATAAGAACTAAGTCCTTATCCCACTATTGGTGTCTGCTATATGGAACTGGATAAAACCTCAGCTAGTGTTAATTTTATGTTCCTGGAATGTTTAGTTGATGTCATATGTTTTCTCGTGTTCCACCAATGAAATAAGAGCAATCCTGTCTAACAGCTTTGTTTGCAGATTTTCGTAGCAGAGGTTTCTTCATCATTGTTAAGACTGTGTAATTAAGCATGTTTTTATACCCTTCCATGTATCCTAAATATTTCTGTATTAATATGGAGAAAAGGGGTGTAAAAAATTGGGTGGGTTGGTGGGATTGGGGGGAAGCCTTCTGGAGATTGTCATATCTAAGTTATGTGGTTATATTATCTGCAAAACTTTTCTAAGAACTGCATATTGTTTTCGAAGTTATTTGTTCTTTTATGTAACTGCATCAGTAAAACCGAAAATGGATATGGAATTAATAAAATCAGTGAAGCCATTTCACAGCAAGTATTGCTTATCTAGGGTCTGGTCTGCAAATTCTGACCATCTTTTGTAATTGCTGATAGAGATTTTGTTATGGAGTTAATAACTGTTAAAAATTTCATCCGAGATTTACATGTACTACGTATGTTTTAATTGTCACTTAGAGAATAGCTGTGTGACAGATTGTGGTATCCTACCTCGCTAATTTTCATGGACATCTCAATGCTAGCCATCACAGAAGGTTCCCAGGTATTTAGCATTTATGTTTTTTCCGATGCTGAACTTATGGAGTAACCATTAATTAACTGAAATGTTTCCTATTCTAAATTTCTAATAGGATGATGTATGATGTTTTAATCTCTTTTGAACTGCTGCAGCTAAGTATATGGGATTTACGAGTGAAAGAAAATGGGGGTTGCATACATAGAATAATGGGATCTGTTGGAGATATGTTATACACGGTCAGTATATCTTCATCTGGTTATATTGCTGCCGGTGGTGCGGATCGAACCGTGGCTGTCTATGATCCACGCAGGTTAGTAGAATGCCTTATACCATGCCATTGCTTTTGAGTAACACTTGGATGGACAAGTTGCATCGTTCAACTGGTGCAAACTAATACAGTTCAGTTAAAGCAACTACTACTGATCAGCTAATACCTTTTAGTAATACAACTAACACTATTAAAAAAATGCACTTGAGTCGCATGGTGCAACTGCTGCATAAAAGTATCTGCCAGTACTATTATGTTGGATGTGGCTTATAATGGGCAACTTGGGACTGATTCAGAGAACTTATAATGACTGCAGATGGAGTGCAGTATCGAGATGGATGAACTGCTCAAAATATGAGGTTAGTTTGCTGCATCCATAACCTTTTTTATGTCAATTAACAAATGGTTATGTCTCTGGAGGGCTGGGAGAGAAGAAACACTAAAGTAATAATGCTATGGAGCGGGAGCCCAACGGTGGGTTTCTTGTGGGACAAAGTCTAGTATGAAAATTTTCATACATGAAAAAACTTTAATTTACAACCAAATTCTGTAATTGGTGAAGGTAAGACAAAATTGAGTGGTTCATGGTTCACCCGGCCCGAATAGGTCATAATTTAGGGTTCATTATTTAGTGTTTAGGGTGTAGATGGTTGATTTAGGGCAATTTTATAGATTTTCATACATGAAAATTTTCACACTAGACCTACTCTTCTTGTGGAGCTTGATTCCAGCAGAAGACACTTGTACATTGTAGCAAAAAATGAGACGCAGGACTCTTAGATATGCACTCGAGCCCTTGCAACATAGCTTCTTTCGGGTTGTGTTTGGATTGAAGGATTCAATGATAGATTTAAAACCCATGGTAGCAAAACCCCTTGATAACCGTCGGGATTAACATGGAATAGACATCCATCACTCTCATTTTGAACTTACTTTTTAATCCTTTCAAATCCCTCAATCCAAACACAATCTCAAGTACATTAGCTATAAGTTAAAATAATTCGTAGCCAGGGATTATGTGTTGGTTAAGTGGCACTTGTAATTGGAATATCACGCTCATATCCTCTTCATATTTGATGTTGTGTACATGTGTATTTTTTTCAGTAGATTATATATGCAGCTTGAACACTATTCTGCCTTGTTTAACATTTCCTGTTATATTCTGCAGATAACCGGCCTTACCTTTTCAACTGTAGATCCTAATTATATCTATGTGCAAGGAGTTGATTATGAGGTTTACTCTTTTGTTATTATTTGTATTCACCTATAACTTGATTTTACCACTACAAAGGAAACAAGTTGAATGTCGGATATTGCAGGTTCTGTGTGGAGATTGGAGAGAAAGCAAGAAGGCCTTCTCGTTTAGAGGCGACTCCAATTGGCTTGGATTTAGCAAGGTTCTTTCTCTCTACCCAATCTATTAATTCTGCATTGTGCCAAAATGAAAGTAGAACCTTGTTTTTCATTTTCATTCATTTTGAAAATGCAGTGTGGCAATAGGGATATTTTGGCTGGATGGTGCGATTCAGGTAGTGTATTCCTTGCCCAGGCATCCTAGAAGAATAATAGACTAAGATATGTTTACCTTAACTACTAATATGCTCCTATTTAACTATGCATTAGTCATTACTACTGATTATTCTTTTTAGTCTTGAGAATTTAAACTTTAATGCTTATTAGATATTGGTAAAACAGGAAATTTTATTTTTAATTCTTGTGAAAAGTATATATGAATGTGTATGTGTATGTATACATGAGCTATTTTGTTAGGCTATTGTAGATGTTCTAATTAAATTAAGACTTATACTTGCGTGAGACCATCTCACGATAAGACGGAGTGTAATTTGAGAATTGACGCTTTAACACTTTGGGAGGGGTGGGTGTTGATTGTGTTAAGTTGCACTTCATTTCATGCATGAGACCGTTTCATACGAGTTTGTCTTAAATTAATTATTTTTGGAACATGCTTTAATTATATACATTGTTTGGAATGTGTCTTAATAATGTTTTAAATTTGGATACCAACTCCTAAGTAACCAAGCCAAAAATTGAAAACTTGAGGGGAAATAGAGCCAATGTACAGAAGAATCATTTTGTGTCACATAACGTGTAATATATTTCTTTAATCAATTTTGGATATGAATAACAAAACAGAGGACAGTATTAATTTTGAATAAATAAAGTAGTAAAATATGCAATATTATTATACATAAATTTGTGTGAACCCGAGTTCACCATGACCTCGAAATTTTTAGTATCATTGTTATGTATAAAAATTATCAATGTTATGTATAAAAAATATGACTATTATGCACAAAAACAATCATTATTTAAAAATGCATTATAATTTTAAACAAATAAATTTTTTATGTATAACATAGATAATTTTTGCACATAATAATAATAGAGTTCATGTATAAATTTAATTCATATGAGTGTTTCTCTCGACTCTCCAATTTAAGTCTTAAGTATGTGGATTTAAGTTTAACTTTGTTTATTGAAACATTGTTTAGGACTATAATGTGAAAGTGACTTTTACGGAGGGATATAACTTTTTTTATTTTAATTATTGGTACATGCAAAAAGTGAGATGATATGCCCTTAAAAAAAAATGTTCACCCCCTTTATCTATCTTCACCATCTCTCTCATATATGTTATTCAATTTCATTAAACTAACCCCATTCTATTCCTACCCCATTCAATTTCTATCAATCCCTCTCTGAAACTGTGTCGTCCACCACCACCCCAACGCCACCGTTGCCCCCATCCACTCCCACCCTGGCGCCAATCCAAACCCAAACAATGACTTCTCTATTGAATTTTAAATATGATTTTCTTAATTTTGGTTTGGTGAATTTTAATTTGGGGGACCTGATGTGATATCAAATTTTTTTTTTCTGTAAATGAGTCATTATTCAAGTGTATGTGTTATTAATTTTTTTACATGTACATTCAATCATTTTAGCGTACGTGCATTTTTGTATGTGTGCGTGCAAATATACGAGAGTATGTGCATTTTTGAATGTGTGTGTGCACATATATACATTTTTTTATGTTTTATGCATGTGTTCAATTATTATCGAAGATGTGCATTTTTTTATTGTGTGTGTACATATATGTATAAAATTTGAAAACATAAGGCCCGAAAATACAAATTCATAAAAAGACCGAAATTAATGCCCAGAAAATACAAAAAAAAAATCGTTAAAATATTTAAAGGCCTGAAACTATGGCAAAAAAAAATAAAAATAGAATGACCCGAAAATGAGGATGGACTGGAAATAGGGGAGTTATGCTATATCTACACGATCCGGATTTAACATGGTTGTTTCATGACAATATCTGTGTCGCGCACGTATTATTATTTTTTTCGATTTTTTTAATTAAATTTGTTATTAATTAATTAAATTTATTACTTAGTATTAATTAATAATTTTTAATTAATTTAAAAATATTAATTATAAGTATTGATACAAATAATATTACGCACTCTAAAAATATTAAGCAATCTAAAAGTATGTGTTCAAATAATATTAATACAGTCTTGATTAATAATAAAAATACACATGAAATTTAAATGTATTTTCCCAAGCACATAAATTTAAATAAGTAAATTGTCTATTATTATTGATTTTTATATAAGTTTATTTGTATTAAATTATTATTTCTATAAAAAGAAGATAAAAAATGCAAAAAGTTAAAAAATTTACATCAAGAGGTAAAAAAATTGATAATTAATTATCAACTTAAGCAAGTTATTATAAATACCCATCAAACATTTAAATTACACATTCAAATTAATTATCAATAATTAAAATAATAAAGTGACTTTTAAGGAGGGGTATAATAGATAAGCTCATCATTTATTATACCCAACCTTAAAGACAACTTTATCATTTTAATTAATGAATCTAAAAAATTCGCCATTTCAAAAAAAAAGTGAAAAGTCAAAAGAAGATAAGATTGGTGGACGGATGTAGTATATAATTAATCTAATGCATCAATAAAATTAATAATTAAATAATTATTTCTAATTAAAATAATAAAAGAATAAGTTTAATAAATAACTAAGGTCTATTAATTGTTCAAAGTGGATCAATTGTCGTTTTGTTTTTTACAATATTAAATACCAACAATTAACTTTTAAACCAAAAATATCAATAATTAACTTCTATGAATAAATTTAATGGGAGATCGACTTCCACGGTGAGTTTATCAACTTAATCAATATTTTATTTTGGATTTATTTTTTGAACATTTAATACTACACGTATTATTGATTTTGATTTTTTGAAAATAATCAAAACACATTTTTATGGATTGATAATAATGATGTGGGGTTATTTTTTGTTTCGAAAGCACGTGGGTTTCTTAAGTGAATGCATAAGACATAGTCAATAACTAATTTGAGATAATTTAGAGATAAAAGTATAGCTATACAAATAATAAAAATGAAAAATCGTAAAAAAGATATTAATTAATAATAATTGACTTTAGGATTTTAGGATTGCTACATCCCATTCTTTTATAAATATTTTCTTTTTTTAATTGATAAGTATCGAAAATAATTTTAATTGATAAGTATAGGAAATGTGTCATGAAACATTGAAACTTGTTTCTCATGCAAGCCCTCACACATGCATTCCAACACGTTTCACTTTTCCCCCTCTTATAATATGTAAATAGATTTTCATATTATTTTAAAAATGATAGTCAATAAAGATGATGAATTAGTAACAAAAATAATGAGTCACCGAAACTGTTAAGGGAAGTGAACTATTTATTTTGAACATGTTCATCATATTCATTTCAATATAAAAATATTTTAATATTGTATATTATATAATTTTAATTTATATTTCTATTTAATAAAAATAATTTTTCATCAATATAATATTATTTACAAATTAATATAATCAAGAAAATTAAGGGGCCTAATTTTTTTCTCGACTCATGCTTTATAAGTTTTAGGATCGGCCCTGTCGAGAAGACATAATATTCATAATAGTCTTACATTTGTCCTTATCGAATATCTTGTCATTTCATTTCATTTCAACTCACAAGATTTAAATTTTGAATTAGAGATTTCAACAAATATCCACTATTATCAAATCTTGATCAACACTTCACGGGTGGATTGTCGGTACCTTGAACAACTCTCTCGGGTACGCATGTGACTGAATTTCGATTCGAATAGTGTTTTACAAATATAATTGCTACTGCTACTGTTTTTCCCTTACCTTATCATACTGATTTCACGTGAAGCAAATAATTCAAGTAAAATAATTCATTACCATCTTACTATATAACTGGGACATATCAATCATCTATTTCATAAAATTCATTCATCTCCGCCATTTTCAATCAGAAACTCCAGCTGCCTTCATTCATTTATTCTTCGCCATTTTTATCAGTTAATCACATATTTCTACTATTATCCACATATTTCATAAAATGAGTTATTATCATGATGGTGATTATATATCCGAAGATGTTACTGGGGATTTTATTACTCCTCCACAGGGTTTACACGGAAAAGAAGAAGTTCATTTTTTTTGTTACGAGTATGGCCCGTATGAGAAATATCACATTGTTTAGGCGTACTTCTAATGAAACAACGATAAGGTATATGTGTAGTGAAGGTGGCTAATATATATGTAAAAAAACAAAGAATGTGCGAAATACCAAAACCATTAAAAATTCTTGTCCATTTTTATTAGTTGCAAAACTTTGTAACCCCCCAGAGCATGATATTTGGGTGATTATTGTAAAAAATGGGACTCACAATCATCCATTTCCACAATGCGCAGAGGGTTCCAGAATTGGTCAATTAACACCCGAAGAGTACAGACATGTGCAGCTGCTAGATTCAATGAATGTCACTTCGGCAAACATTTTGGGATATGTAAAGGCCATCAATCCCCAAAATTCTATGGACATAAATAGAATATACAATACACAACAAAAGATAAGGACAGACGACCGGGAGGAACTTACCACAACACAAAACTTCATATACCTACTGCAACAGCTTAATTACAGGTAAGTACTATAATAATATTTTATGATTGTTTTATAAATTAGGTCATTCTCTCCAAACGTGATTCAATTTAATATTTGATTACTTTATATAAAAAATTGATTAGTTTTTCAAAAAAAAATTAGGTACGACTTTAGGACAAATCAGATGAACGAACTCGAAGATGTAGTTTTCAGCCATCCATGTTCGGTTGTAATGGTCAACTTGTATCCGCAAGTTTTAATCATTGACACGACATACAACACAAACATGTATGGTATGCCTTTACTTGAGGAGTTGGGGCGACAAGCACTCACAAGACGTTCACCATCGCGTACGCATTTATGATCCGTGAAACGCAGGAACACTTGGAATTTATCTTACGATTTATTCGGGGATTGTGCGAGAGGCGCCAACCAAATATAGTTGTTACGGACAGGGCTTACGCGATGATGAATATTGTGGATGTAATTTTTCCAAATTCTCAAGCACAGTTATGCAGGCGCCACGTAGAGCAAGCTGTTTTAGGTCGGGCTCTTCTCCAAAAGGTATTTAACAAAAAATATGCTGAGACATTTAAATTCTGGTGGAACTATGCAGTCCAGGCGCGCACACCTGAAGAGTGGCAAATTAGGTGGGATATTGTACAGGAAAAATACGGGTGTTTTGAGGGGCTAATTGAGTATTACGAAGATACGTGGCTTAGGCCGCATCAAACGAGAATTTTAGGGGCACATCTCGATAAACATCTGCACTACGGAAACTACACCACTAACAGGTAACCGTATAATATTTATACTCTTTTATGTTACCTATTATATTTTGGAAATTTACCTATGAAACCATCATTATTCACTATTACACTTGATTTAATTTACCGATGAAACCATCACTATATTTATTGGGCCTATACATACTGAATCCAATCATTTAAACACAATTGATTTAATTATTAATGTAGGGCTGAACAAGAACACCATAGGGTGAAAAAAAAAAAAAACGGGCAATGGCGAAAGCACTTTGACATCATCTTCAAAAAAGCTTCACCAAAGTTATGGAGTTGCAAATATGCAAGATAAAAAAAACAATCCGGTTTAGCCGCCACAAGACAAAGAAGACCGATATGCTAGAGATAGAATTTTAAAAGTGAACTAGTCGCAATATCGATAATAAAAGCGTTCGACCTCATTGTGGAAGAAATGAATAGGAAGTTCGGGTGACAATAAATCGCCACTATCTCGGAGAACACATGGTCTTCCGTGCAATGTGAGCTTGCAAAGTACTTAACAAACAACCTCCAAATACCTTTAAATTGTATAGACTAGTTTTGGACAACAAAGGATATAGATTTTTTCAGGTACCTACCACCAAAACATATGATGACGGTGGTAGTAAAGCTCTGGAAAAATTATTCGATGATGAAGCGGAAGACATTTTTCCACCGCACCGGTTGAAAAAAAAAAAAAAATCAAAAAAAAAAGAATGAAGACAACGTTAAATGAACCTTCTTGGTGAGAGAGATTGGGCAAGAGTGTAGGAATAAAGAAGTCTACTAAAAAAAAAAGAGGTAAGGAGAGAGCGGCAATTAATGCATAACAGGATATTCCACCAGAAACTGATCGTAGACATAGCACATCAAAAAGATATACGATGAGTTTTTCTGAAGACACTTAACAACAGTTTTCCAAAAATCTGGCCCACTCGCCAGAAACTCCATCTTCAAAGCCCTAGAGGAGGCCCCCACCCCCACCTCCCGATGCCCCGTCGCAATAACAAAGATCTGCATTAGTTCAAGTAGGTCACCCAATTTTCAAACAAATATTAATTGTCCAATACAGTTTATTAATTCTCCGATGAAGGGCCAATTTTCTCCATACATGAGATATTACATTCAATCCTACAATGATGTAATTGGAGATGGGAACTGTGGATTTAGAGTTGTTGCACTCGCAATTTACTGGCGAGAACACATGTGGCCTCTTGTCGAAAACGATCTTCTTAATGAAATTGAGAATAATAAGCGATTTATCTGAAAAAATATTTTACGTGGTTTCATAACCATGCCAGATTTTGAAAATACACTTGATCACTCCGACGGTTTTGCCCAACCAGGCAAATGGTTTTCATTACCTGAACATGGATACCTCGTTGCAACCATATATAACGTTTTTGTAATGACATTTAGTGAACATGGTGGTTTTTTTTTTCTTCCAGTAATAACCGATGAGTATCGAGGACTTCAGACCACAAAATTGGTCTTGGGGACCGTGCACACCAATTCTCATTGGATATTGGTAAGAAAAACTTTAATAATGTTATTTTTAATTTTTTTTATTTCATAATTTTAGTTAATTATAATTATAATTTTTTAACTATAATTTCAGTTGCATATATGACAAAACCCCGCATCAAAGATTCCATTCATATCTGCATCTTTGAGGAGAATGACACATATGACCCTTCGTAGAACGATATACATTTAGCTTTTCAAAGCAGGATAGAGTTATTCCATAAATTACACAACGAGGATGAACCACGACGTCGTGCTAATTATGAGTCTAGAAATTAAAGAAAGAGAATGATACATTTTATACATTTTTTTTTAATTTTTAATTCAAATGTTATATGAGAAAGAAATAAATTTTTTTATATATTTATTTTTTATATAATGTGTATATTTATTTTTTTCGTGTAATTTGTGTATTTATTTTTTCTTGTGATGTGTATATTTATTTTTTCATGTTTAAATTGATAATTGAACTAACATTTTTCAAATATTTTTTCAAGTAACTAATTAATGAAACATTTAATACTTTATAAGTAAATAATTTATATATTTAAATTATTTAAAAAACTCGCTCGTAAAAACATGTGAAAATAGTAAATGTGTACGTTATTATTATGGAATGGGGAGTATCAATTAATACTTTTAATTAGTGTGAGATTAATTATAATTAATAAATTATAAATGAATTTAAATTTAATTAAAAAAATTGAAAAAAAAAATAATATTAAGTCATTGTCAGTCGCGCCCACCGCGCGACACACATAATATGTCAACGTCCCATCCGCACCGTGTAGATTTAGCAATTGTGGAAATAGGGGCCCCAAGGCAAGACAAATGCAAGCCAAAGTTAGTAAAAATTTCCGTGGTGATGTGGGAGAGCCCCCAAAACGCAGATTCGAACACGTGTGGAACAAATTCTCCGTTGAAATATTATGGAGTTTGTTTCGGAGATTGAATCTTGTTGGCTCTCTCCCGTTGTGTCGCCACACAAGACATCCTCCTCGATTCTGGCCCGCCTCGATCGAGGAAAAATGAGACTTAGTGGAGAAGTTTCTCGTCTCTTCCTCAAAAAAAAAATTAAAAAAAAATTGTGGAAATACGGCCTGGAATTGGTATGTATTTTTCAGTGTGCAAAGTGCAACCCAAAGTGCCTAATAAAGTTTTCATCGGTAAAGTAAATATGGTGATTAAGACGGTTGGTGGACCCAATGTGCAAACAGAACACGATAAGTTGAACTAAAATTATTATGATCATTTTAGCCCTTTTTTTTGTAGTCGTCAGTAATGGATTTTTTATTTTGTAATCATTAGTAGTTTGGTAGGTAGTTTTGTAGTTTCAGTTAGTCGCTTGTTTTATTCATATCTATTAACTCATATTATATCTATATTAAATGTAATTCTTATCTCTTAGACGAACAAAAGCATTTCACAAAAGATGAGCATGCAATAAGAACTCCTATATAAATATTCAATATAAGAATAAATTCTATAAAGTAATAAAAATTTACAGTCCCAAGAATTAGTTATATTTAGAAATAAATTATATATTATAATAAATTATAATTTTTTTTTTTTATTTTAAAGATTTATGCCTTCATATAAAAATATATTATATTATTTTTATAAAAATAATAATTATAATAAATATTAAATGATATAAAATATTTATTTATAGTTAATTGTAACAGTATTTTAATTTTATTGCTTGTCACTGCATCATTCAATAAACTAGGTATATGACTAATGCATACATGTATTTTACATGCTATCAAAATGCATGTATTTATTTTTATATACTAGTGCATGTATTTATTTTGGGCTAAGTCTTATATGCATCCAGGTGCATCATGCACTCATATTACATTTTAGAATCACATGCAATTTATTACACTGAAAAATGCAACTATTAATATGGAAAAATGATTGCATGATTCAGTGTAAATAAGTTGCATCTTTCAATATTTCATGTTACATTATTCTAAAATACACTATGGGTACAAGGTGTACCTGCATGCACATGAGACTAGGGGTGGGAAGGCCAGATTATCCAATAGGGGCCTACGACTAGGCCTACTAGAGCCTAGCTCGACTCGACTCGATTCGTTTAATAAATAATCCAGGCTCAAGCATTTTCAAAAGTCTATTTACTTAAATAGGTCAAACTTGAACTTTTTATATGCTTTTAAGCTAAACAAGCCGGCCTATTTAACTCTCTTTATATATATATTAATTAATTTTTGAATACTTTTAAATTATTAATATTATTTTGAAATTTTGAACTAGATGTATTTATACATATATAATATAATAACAAAATATTATACAAAAAAAAAAATTCAACAAAAAAATTATTACAAAATTTTTAAATTAAATGTATTTATACATATATAATAACAAAATATTATACCAAAAAGGAAAAAAAATTAACAAAAAATATTACAAATTTATCATAAAATTTTAAAAGTGGCACACTAATGATTAATATTATAAAATTTTATATTTTGTAGTTGATATGAATATTTAAAAAAAAAATTACTCATTCCATCTTTTTTTTTTAGATTGCTCACTTGATTTTGGCATGGGTTTTGATGAATAAATTCTTTATTAATATTTAAAGGTAATAAAATAGTTTTTTGATAAGGGTATTTTGACAATTTTGCATGTAATTATTAGTGACATGTGATTTAATTTAGTGATGTTTGTAAGGGGTAGCATGAACTATATAGTTACTATATTACTATTTTGAGTATTTGATAAAAGATTGACTTTTTGTATTTTGAACAATCTAAAAAAGACGAGAAGTATTGTATATATGAAAATGTATAATTTATATACTTATTTGTATGATAATATTACGTGATATTAAATTTAAATTGATTAGTCAAATTACCATAAATAGTTGCATGAGCTATTGACATTAGTCCAATTACCATAAATAGTTGCATGAGCTATTGATATTATATATATATATATATATATATATATTTATATATTAATTTTAATCTTATCTTAATCTTAATTTTAATACTATATATTGGTAAACCTGATTCAGTTTATGTGGCGAAACCACGTCAGTCTGAGTAAAGCTCAATTCAATCAGATTATTTTGTTTTAAAATCGCGCGCTCTCATTAAAAGTTATTTAAATTAAAGTTTTAATATATTTAATTAAATCATTATATTTTTAAAGATATACGTATATTTAAACTATCATTATATTCATCCATCCAGCCAGAGCTGCTTGCGGCGGTGGTTAATGGATCTAATTAATTATCAATGTGGTGATTAGAGGGGTTTGCGATGAAGAGGTCTACAGACTACAGATGATGATTCGTGGGTGGATTCTGAACACAAGCGCCCCCCGCCGTTTCTCGCGTGGAACTGTAACATTGAGGTAACTAATTAATTTGACTTATAAATTGATTATATTTAATGTAATTGTATACTTATTTTGTATATTTTTCATTCTAATATTGAGAAATAATTTGGTGTTGAATTAATTAATTATCAGAATTTCTTCTCATTTGTTCATAATTTCTCGAATTAATATTCATATTTTTATATATTTAATGTTTTTTTTTTTTTTATTAGTGATTTTTTTGAATTATGAATTACATAATTCATTATGAATGTTTATAGGCAGTTGTATAATTATTTTGTAGGGATTTTTTTTTATTACACAAAGTATTGATGTAAGTAATTTGAGTTATGAATTTATTTTCAATTTTATGATTTTTTTTAATATGATTTTGTGTTGTATATTTAATCTAATTTTATAAGTAATTTGTGTTATGAAAATGTTTATTATAATTGTGTAATTATTTTGTATATTGATGGAAGATTTTTTTTATATTGCACGGAGTATTGATATAAGTAGTTTGAGTGTTGAATTAATTGCGAAGGAGTTTTTTCTAATTTTTTTCTATTTAATTTAATTTTATTATATTATATTGAAGAGAATATTGAGGTAAATAATTTGAGTTATATATTGGTTATGAATGTTTATTGCAATTGTGTAATTATTTTATATATTGCATTGAGTTCTTTTATATTGTACGAAGTATTAAGATAAGTAATTTGAGTGTTGAATTAGTTATGGAGGAGTTTTTTCTAATTTGTGCATAGCGATTTAGTATTCATATTTTGTATATATTGGAGTGAATATTAAAGTAAGTAATTTAAGTTATAAATTTATTATGACTATAATATTAAAGTAAGTAATTTGAGTTATAAATTTATTATGACAATTTATTGTAATTGTGTAATTATTTTATATATTGTAGGGAGTTTTTTAATTTTTTTTTTTTTATTTGATTTTAATTTTGTTGAAATAATTGTGAATGAGTTTTTTCTAATATGTTCATAGCTATTATATTCACATTTTGTATATTGTAAGGAGTCTTGAGATAAATAATTTGACTTATGAATTCTTTTGCAAGGATTTTTGTTATATTGCACGAAGTATTCATGTAAGTAATTTGATGTTGAATTAGTTTACGAGGAGTTATTTCTAATCTGTTCATAGCAATAAGTAAATTAATATTCACGTTTTGTATATATTACAGGAAATATTGAAATAAGTAAATTGAGATATGAAGATTCATTGATATAGCAATCATATCAGCTACAAATATTTGATGTGTTGTTTATCTGGCCACAATATTTTATTTATTTAAGGGAATATGTTTTTTTCCGCTATATAACTTTGTGACTTTTGAGATTGGTCCTATTCCTTTTGTTATTTTGATTTAACGCCTATAACTTACACACTTTTTGTCCAAATCGTCAAGCGACATATCATAATATTCCCAAGTTGCTGAAAATCACATCTTTCTGTACATGATCGAAAATAAAGATAACTTTGTCACTTTTTTATTTCGATCCTATATTTATAATTTTGATTTTTTTTCCTGTAACTTACGCATTTTCAAACTTTTTCTATGGACTTTTAAATCTTAATTTTTGTTCTACAACTTACATAAATTAAACCAAAAAATGTGAAAATAAAGATAATTTTATCTCGATACCTTCTATAGAGCGACTTATATATAGTGTTTATATATATATATGTATATTCATTTACATAAAGTTAAATATGTCATATTAACTTATCTTTTGCCTATCATAAAATATTATGTGTATAATATTGAAATGATTTTATAATTTCCCAAATAATTAGTTAATCATAAATTAAAATTTTCAAGTACATCATTTTTGCATGAGGATGTGATTTTTATATTTATATACCAATTAGTTAGTATAATAATTAGATTTTTCAAAGATAAAATTATATATCAAATCTTGCGTAGATATGACTAGTTATAACTCTTTAAAATTATTCAAAAAATTAGATTTTTTTTCTAGAGCTTTTGTAAAATATAAAAACAATTAGATTTTATTTTTAAAGATTTTGTATAATAAATATTTGTCTAAAAAAATATGAATTCAAATGTTGCATAAGTATGAGTAGATATAACTCTTTAAAATTCTTCAAACAACTAAATTTCTCAAATTTTTTGAATAAGAAATATTTGTCATTCACAATAAAAAAAATTAATTCGCATTTTCAAATTGTGATATCTTTAATAATAAATAAATAAGAATATTAAAATTTATTTTATAACATCAAAATTATTTCAGTCCCGTTAGAAAATACAAGAAACGAAATTCATTAATAGCCCATGCATTTAACTTTTCCTACTATGTATGACAAAAAAGAAAAATGCCGTGTATTCTTTGTGCGAAAAGTCATCAAACGGCAACGTCTAAATCGCATAAATGAACAATAAATTTATCTATATCATTATTATTATTTCATATAAATTATTATTTATTTGGAATTTTTATATGTATTTTTATCATTACGTATAATTTTAGGTTTTATATAATTTATTCATTTTTTAAGTTAACGATTTCCGTCTATAAACTAATGCATGGGACCAACAGTGCTAAAAAAACGACCACTTTAAAATATTTGGACCAAAAACACATTTTATCTTTTCTGGAGGACAATTTAATTTTCTTTATATGTCCTGTAATTTTAGATATATATATATATATATATATATATATATATATATATATTTATATCCATTGGGACCAAAACAATTTTGGCAGTCTAGTCGCACCCACTGTCAAAATTCCCTAAATGCAATCGACGAAACGATATAGTTTTGAATTTTTCGGCCGACTTGGAACTTAAATTAGACATTGTTAAATATATTAAAATTAAATTGACGACAAAAAAAAATATTTATTTATAATCTATTTGAATATTAAATTATGGTATCTATTTTATATTAAAATTTAACTTTTTTTATGTTTATTAAAATGTTGTTTTATTAGCTATTTTTTTTTCTTTTAATTTTATAATAAGTCAAGGCTACCAAAAAGTTCCTAGAGTGTGTTCCATAAAAAACACCACAATTTATAATAATAGTTAAATGGATTGTGTTTTTCCAATATGAGCCAAAATAATAAACATTACAGTTGTGTATTATTTGTTTTGATGTAGGAAGACTTCCAAGTCAATGTCTTTTTCCGGTAGAGTAATTGGCCAAATTTGAACCACAAACTTTATTGTATGATCCTAGATAATTGCATTATCTATCTTCATATATGTGATGGAAAAGCTCTTTCAAGTCCTCACTTAGTAACGTAGGAAGACTTCCAAGTCAACTGTTTGACAATCGGAATGTATGCACATGGAACTTTCTGTATTCATTGCATATCTACCATCAACTACTAATATGTAATTATTGAATTAATCTTCTAACTGTATGTCTATATCTATATCAATTAGAAAGAATTAAGGTCGTACGTATTTCACTTTGGTAGTACTATAGCTTTTCAAGGATTGTCTGTTATATTGGCGGTGACTGTGAGTATTTGTTTTATAAAATTTTATTAGTGTTCTTTCAATCTATTATGTTCTCTGTGTTAAATCTTAACTGTTTGGATTTTTTTATTTTTTTTTAAATATTGTTTGGAAGTTAATTTAAGCAGATCTGTGTGCTCTCTATGAGTATTCATTTTTTTTCTTTCATATGTTTGGAAATTAATTTCATATATCTTTTAAGGTTCACTTTTTAGTAAATTGTTATATTACATCACACATGCATGCAAGTTTCATGGAAATGTAAGCTGCATTGTTTTAGTTTCATAGTTTACAAGGGAGGAGGATATTTGTGCTGGTGCAATCCATATTCAGTGATGATGGTTTGCTTGTTCCATCGCAAATCCATCATTAATAGCGACGGATTTTCGTGGTCTTGTTAATATCCGACTTTTTTTATTTCCTGAATGTTAGAAATTCAATTAGATCAAAATAGCATATATGATTTAATCGAAACTAAAAGTTAATCATAAAAGCGGAAGTCGTGCTTTCGTCGAATTGATTTATATCTTAATATTTTGGTTTCTTCAAAATCAATTTCATCCTTCTTCATTTTTCCGTAAAAATATCGAAAAATAAAGATGTACTAACTTTAGAATAAGTTTTTTTATTTTTTTTATTTGATCACTCAACAAATAAAAAATCATTTAATAAATATTTGATTATTTTAATATTTATGTTAGTCCATAACTTAAACTTAAGTGGATCACTTTTTCTATGGACTTTTAAATTATATACATTAATTTTTGTATCTTACAACAATCTCCCACCAGGGGCAAATTGACACCAAAAAATGTGAAAATGAACTCAAACCTTATTTCATATGTATGAGTATCTCTTAAACAATCTTATCATTATATATAGTTAAGGAGTTTATATATATAAATATGTATATTCATTTACATAAATCATGGTTAAATATGTTACATGTAATTAACATTATTTTTTGCCTATCATAAAATACTAAACAAATAGAGGTAAATAAACCAAAACTTTAAATGATTATCTCAAATAAATTTCCCAAATAATTATCTTAATCATAATCTTAAAAACAATACCACCCACATCATTTTGCATGAAAACCTGTGAAATTTTAATTATTTATATACCAATTAAAATTTTATATAATAATTAGATTTTTTTTTTTTAAAATTAACTAGAATTTTAAAATATATTTTGATATCAATATAACACAAATAATTATTGTCATATACAACTTAGTTATAATAGTCCCTAAAATTATTTTGTTAACAAAAAATTAACCTTTTTTTCCAGAAATCGCAACATTTTTTAAAATATATAAAATAATTAGAATTTTTATTTTTCATAACTTTTTTGTATAATATCCATACCATATTTTTAAGCTAAAACCTATAAAACCCAAATGAATTCTTCAAACTCCCAAAATGGAAGCATAGGAAAATTTTGCATCTCTTAAATTTCAAGATCGTTTTAGGGCATATTAACTTGTCTTTAAAAATTCTTCAACCTAACTTGTAGTTATGCATGCCAAAAAATTTTGTAAATTTTTCAATCTCTTTTTGAATAATCCAAGAATATTTGTCATTCACATTTGGATCCCTAAAAAAAAAGAGGCCTTAAAATCTTTTTTTGATAAAAAGGTCTTGGTTTTCAAATTAAATTATTGGTAGATATATGTTAATATAACAAATAAAATAAAAATATTAAAATTTATTTTAATCATAACATCAAAGATAACTATTTATGAAATTTGTATTACCAATAAAGCTTGCTTGAGTCCATAGATGGATTTATTTAATTTGCAAACTATATTCTTTGGGTCTCCTAACACAAATTCATTATATATTATCTCAACAACGTCACCATTAAAACGCTTTTCCTTTATCCATATGAACTTTCGATCATAATGTGCAACTTGTGTCATTCTTTAAGGGTCTTTTCGTGAAAACGAAAAAAGTCAAAATCAAATTCGGCAAAGTCTAAATCGCATAAATGAACAATCTTTCCAATTACCATTTGATCCCTTTTTATTTAAATGTCCATTTCATAAAATTTTCCAACCTTATTTAAACTTGATTATTTTATATTATATTTATCAATTAACATCCCTTATAACATTTATGATCATCTTTTAATATAAAAATTTATTCATTTTTTTTGTCCTCAGTTAACTTTATTTTCATGCTCTATAAACTAATTCATGGGGATTACATCAATTAAAAAAAACCACTTTAAAATATTTGGGACCAAAAAGTAATTTTGAGGCCAAATCTCTCTGAAAATCTACAATTTCTTATATGTCCTGTAATTTTAGATATATATATATATATATATATATATATATATATATATATATATATATTTTATATCCATTGGGACCAAAACAATTTTGGCAGTCTAGTCGCACCCACTATCAAAATTCCCTAAATTCGAATATAGTTTTGAATTTTTTGTATTTGAACTTAAATTAGACATTGTTAAATATATTAAAATTAAATTGACGACAAAAAGGTATGATACTGAATCTATTTGAGGTCAAAATTATGAGACTATTTGTGATTAAAATTCTAACTTTTTTATGTTTATTAAAATGTTGTTTTATTAGCTATTTTTTTTTTTTTTTATTTTTATAATAAGTCAAGGCTACCAAAAAGTTCCTAGAGTGTGTTCCATAAAAAACACCACAATTTATAATAATAGTTAAATGGATTGTGTTTTTCCAATATGAGCCAAAATAATAAACATTACAGTTGTGTATTATTTGTTTTGATGTAGGAAGACTTCCAAGTCAATGTCTTTTTCCGGTAGAGTAATTGGCCAAATTTGAACCACATACTTTATTGTATGATCCTAGATAATTGCATTATCTATCTTCATATATGTGATGGAAAAGCTCTTTCAAGTCCTCACTTAGTAACGTAGGAAGACTTCCAAGTCAACTGTTTGACAATCGGAATGTATGCACATGGAACTTTCTGTATTCATTGCATATCTACCATCAACTACTAATATGTAATTATTGAATTAATCTTCTAACTGTATGTCTATATCTATATCAATTAGAAAGAATTAAGGTCGTACGTATTTCACTTTGGTAGTACTATAGCTTTTCAGGGATTGTCTGCTCCTACCGGCGGTGACTGTGAGTATTTGTTTTATAAAATTTTATTAGTGTTCTTTCAATCTATTATGTTCTCTGTGTTAAATCTTAACTGTTTGGATTTTTTTATTTATTTTTAAATATTGTTTGGAAGTTAATTTAAGCAGATCTGTGTGCTCTCTATGAGTATTCATTTTTTTTCTTTCATATGTTTGGAAATTAATTTCATATATCTTTAAGGTTCACTTTTTAGTAAATTGTTATATTACATCACACATGCAAGTTTCATGGAAATGTAAGCTGCATTGTTTTAGTTTCATAGTTTACAAGGGAGGGAGGATACTCTTGTGCTGGTGCAATCCATATTCAGGGATGATGGTTTGCTTGTTCCATCGCAAATCCATCATTAATAGCGACGGATTTTCGTGGTCTTGTTAATATCCGACTTTTTTTGCAGTGCAACTCTTGAATGTTAGAAATTCAATTAGATCAAAATAGCATATATGATAATTAATCGAAACTAAAAGTTAATCATAAAAGCGGAAGCGTGCCTAAATTTATGAATTGATTTGTGCCTTGCGTCAGTTTGGTTTCTCAAACTATCAATTTCATCCTTCTTCACTTTTCCGTGGAGAAAATACAGATTGTGGAATGAGCGTACTGTAACCCTAACTTATAGAATAAGTTTTCTTTATTTTTTATTTGATCACTCAACAAATAAAAAATCATTTAATGGTATCTACACATATAAAACTCATGATTATTTTAATATTTATGTTAGTCCATAACTTAAACTTTAGTGGATCACTTTATATGGGTCTCCTTAAGACAATTATACATATAATTTGACACGTGGAAGCCTAATATGTTAGAAATTTTCAACAATCTCCCACCAGGGCAAACACTTGACACCAGACAAATGTGTGTTACCAAATGAACTCAAACCTTATTGTCATATGTATGAGTATCTCTTAAACAATCTTATCATCAACTGCTTTGATATAGGATTAAGGAGGCTTTCGTCACTTTAAGCGTGACTAAACTCATCAGTAATCACAAATATCATTACAGTCAATAACAGATAAATCATGGTGTGTAGCATGAAAATTACATGTAATGTGACCTGACATGCCTATTTTCAGCTGGCCTTAATGAGATCAATCGAAAACCAATACTAAACAAATAGAGGTAAATAAACCAAAACTTTATTTCTCTAAAGAATTATCTCAAATACAGAATAATGTGTCCAAACTGAAATATAAAGCAATAAGGTATATACAGACTCCCACTAAACTGAAGTATACTGAAACAACAATACCACCCACATGAGTTATATGCACATGAAAAACCTTGGGTGGAAATCTTTAATTAGTGGATACAGTGAGCCTGTCCTAAAATGCTTTATAGAAATCTGACCACTCTGTACTTTTTCCTTTACAATTAACTAGGAATTTTATGTAAATATATTTTGACTTAGTGAACTCCCGTTGTTACTGGAATATAACACAACCGAATTATTGTCACAATACAACTTAAGTGATCTTTCAATAGTCCCTACAATACGTAGCCAAGTGACAATATTTCGCAACCATATTTGTTAACAAAAAATATAACCTGAATTGGATATTGACATCCAATGAAATCAGAATCAACATACCTGATGATCTTCTGCTGATCTGATTTCATATATGTAAGCATATAATTCTTAATTCTTTATAAATATTTCATAACTCATTTGTCGCTTTCCAAATATCCATACCATAGTTATTTAAGCATCTGCCCAACATACCTACAATAAAACCCAAATCAGGTCTTGTGCAGATCTGAGCATACTTCAAACTCCCAACAACGGAAGCATAGGGAAAATTTTGCATCTCTTAAATTTCAAGATCAGTTTTAGGGCATTGACTGAGATTAGACTTGTCTTCCTTAGCCATAGGGGTATAACCTAACTTGTAGTTATGCATGCCAAAAATTTTGTAGCACTTTTTCTATGTATCTCTTTTGTGATAATCCAAGAATACCTTGAAAGCAATCTCATTGTATTTGGATCCCTAAAACAAAAGAGGCCTCCCCAAGATCCTTCATTTCAAATCTTTTTGATAAAAAGGTCTTGGTGTCGTGCAACAAAGTTAAATTATTGGTAGCAAGTAGTATGTCATCGACATATAACACCAAGAAAATAAAATTACTCCCACATAACTTGTGATAGACGTAATCATCAGTAACATTAGTCTCAAAGCCGAACGAGATAACTACTTTATGAAATTTGTATTACCGCTGACGAGAAGCTTGCTTGAGTCCATAGATGGATTTATTTAATTTGCAAACTATATGCTTTGGGTCTCCTAACACAAAGTTTTCTGGTTGCACTATATATATTATCTCAACAACGTCACCATTGAGAAACGATTTCTTTACATCCATCTGATGTAACTCAAGATCATAATGTGCAACTTGTGTCATTATGACTCTAAAAGGGTCTTTCGTGAAAACCTGAGAGAAAGTCTCTTTAAAATCAATGCATTCCCTTTGAGTAAAGTCTTAAGCCACAAGACGTGCCTTATATCTTTCCACATTACCATTTGATACCCTTTTGGTTTTAAATGTCCATTTACAACCAATGAGTTTCCAACCTCCTGTTAATGGGATAAGATCTCAAACTTGATTATCTTGTATTGACTTATACTCTTCGTTCATGGCATCAATCCACTTTCGAACATCCCTTATGGCCTGATGAACATTGATATGATCATCTTCCATTAATTCGTTCTCTTGGAGAAAATAATATATCATCCGAAATAGTTTTTTTGTCCTCACTCTAGTGGATCTCTTTATTTTCATGCTCTTGAGGTTGTTCTTGAGTTATTACATCAACCTTAGCGAGAAGATTATCGTGTTGAGGTTCCAAATCTGTTTCTTCTCCAATGACAGGTTTGAATCTCCGAACATTGTCATAAGCAGTAGTAGGTGTCAAAACTGACTCCTCCTCAAAGGCAATGTCTCTAACTTTATTTCTTCCCCCAACATCCTCAAAGAACCCTTCATTTCTCGTCTAAATTTTTGACCTTTTAGCGGGATTAAAAAATTTAAAACTCCTGAATTTTTCTAAATAACCAACAAAGTAGCTACTAATTGTTTTGGAGTCCAGCTTCTAGGCCGAGCCTCAACTGGACATCCTCAAATATGAAAATGATTTAGACTGGGCTTTCGCCCAGTCCCAAGTTCAAAAGGAGTTTTTGCAGCTGCTTTAGTTGGTACCTTGTTGAGAATGTAAGTTGTAGTCTTTAGTGCTTCTCCCCAAAGTGAATTTGGTAACAAAGAATTACTAATCATACTCCTTAAAGTTATGTTTTGTCTTTCAATTACACCATTCATGCTAGGCGATCATGGCATAGTGTATTGTGGGACTGTTCCACATTTCTTTAGGAAGATAGCAAAAGGTCTTGGACATTGTTCTTCTAAATCGTCACATCTACCGTATTAGTCATCCCACAGTCAGATCTAACGAATTTAGTCCCTTTTGCTGAGTTGAATTTCAACATCAGCCTTAAATGTTTTGAACATGTCCAGTGCTTTAAATTTTTTATAAATAAGATATAAGTGTCTATATAGTGAATAATCGTCTATGAATGACACAAAATATTGTTGACCAGTCCAGGAAGTCGTAGGGAATGGCCCACATATATATGTATATATAAATTATAAGACATCATTAGCTCTTTGAGAACCTTATATCTCCTGTGTGGTATGTTTTTCTTTAATACACTCTACACATAGATTAAATTTTTAAAAATCGACGTGTCTTAAATACCATTTGACACAAGTCTCTGGTTTTTAAGATATAACCTAAGTGTTTGTGCCATAATTTAGCCAAAATTTCTTTATTTAACCTCAGAACATACCAAAATTAGATTATTACCTTTCTTTACCCGCCAAAAGTGATATTTGGTACAATCCTTTCTTTTGTGTCCAGGTCAGAAAAAACAATTTTCATCCTTAATATTATTTTATTGTTTCTTGCGTGTTGGACTTTTATCCTTAGCAGCTTTCTCAATAGTCTTCATTTTAATGCTCTTTCCCTTATCTTTGAAATTTATGGCCAGCTGAGCAACCTCAAATCTTTCTTACTTCAATCTTTCTTCTTCTTACACACAATATGAAATGAGCTCATTATGAGTCCACATCTCCCTTTGACATTTGTAACTGGCCTTAAACAAACCGAATTATGCAAGAAGACATTAAAGCACCAAAGGCACAAGTAAGTCCTTAGACATCCCTGATATTTCTCTTACTCTTGTACTTCATTGAGTACTTGTCTCGACCTTATCGTTTTATAATAAAATGTTGCTTAATATGGGTAAGATACTCATTGGTCATAGTGATTTCAATTAATGCAGCGCCTCGAAAGGCTTCCGAAGTGTTGTGCTTCATGATCTTTCACTACAAAATATAGCTGATTTAACGAGGGTAATTAAAGAGGGGGTGTGAACCCTCTTTAATTCACGAGGGTTTTAAAAATGAATTTGGTTCACGAGTGTTTTAACGAGGGTAAAAAATTAACGAGGGTTTATAACCCTCGCCCTGCCTGACGCACTTTTAACAAGGGTTTAAATCCCTCATCGAGCCTGAGTAAATCTGCCAAAGAGAACTTTGAAAATTGTTTTGTGCAAAATCTGCAAGCATTTTACCAAATAAATACTTCACATAAATTAAAACCCCCATCATCATTCACTTCCTCAATGCTACTAAAACTCAATTCATCACAAATCAACAAATAGCTCAAGAATGGGATGCTGTTACAACACCACCAACAAACCCCCACATACTTAAACCCCCCAAATTTCCACCTCCGCAAAACAGAGCACCACCAACGTCAGCAAATCGCCGCCGCCGATGAGCCCACTAGCCGAAGAAGAAACGGTAAAGGAAGTCCTCTCGGAAACCCCCTCATCAATTACAAACCCCCAATTATGTGATCCCATCGGAAGCCCAAAAACCCCTTCATTAAAGCGGTCCTATGTTACGCGGCGCCATTTCCAGGAAACCCTTCACGGCGTTCGATGACGCCTCGATGCATCGAAACACTCACAGCGACAGCGTCAGGCCAGGCCTGGGTAGGAGGGAGAATGGGGAGAGCTCCGGGAGGAGTTCTAGGTCTCTGGTCGGATTTTGGGGCACTTCGTGTTGCCGCACACGGTGTCGCGAGATGTGGAATTGAAAGATGCGATGGTGAATTTCATGTGGGAGGATCCGGCGGGAGTTCGGTAGGAGAGAGGTTCGTGAGCGGGCCCGAGGCGATGGATCTGAAAAGGAACATATTTAAAACAATCGGCTTAGGTAAATGCCATCTGACTTTTCGAGGGATCTGCCCCTTGATAATTACCGAGGGCCCCTCTCCCTTGTTAAAATTTGACACAATGTCAGCCTGTTCGACCTCGTTAAATCCCTCATATTTTTAACGAGTGCCCATTTTTTCCTCGTTAATCCGTTCCCGACGAGCATTTTAAAGAGTGATTATTTCCCTCATTAAAACTCTCGCCAAACCAGAACCCTCTTTAAATCATTCGTTAAAACCCTTTTTAAATGGCCATTATTTTGTGGTGTTTAGACTAACACGATTTGAGTGCTCTCACTTCTAAAAATTCTTCCTTTCATCAGGAGAACTTTCATTTGTCAGAGAAGTGAGTTGCACTACACTTAGTGTGCAGTCAAGATCAAGGCAACCTAAAGTATTTGGAAAAAAGATAGCTTTCCCATCCTTAAAGTTTAAACCATTAAGTATGGGTATTAAGAGAATTTTGTCTCATCTAAAAGTCCGAACTTGTAGAGAGGGTCGGGAATAATTCATTTATTTAATTTCCCTCAACACTTTCCCCTCACTCGTGGGCCGAATCATTGCCTCTACCTGCTACTACAAATTTGAGCTTGGAGAGCTCCACTTGGACAACCCTTTTTTCGAACAGCTCTCCAAGTGGTTCCTTGGAGCGGTTCTATTAAAAAAAAAAAAAACAGCGGTTAAAAACCGTTGTCCAAGATCAAAGCTTAGACATCGGTCATAAAAGCTGTGCAAGGGTAATTGGAGAGCGGTTTTGAACCTGTCCAAAAAAAAAACGGACAAATGATTCATAATAACCGCTCTCAAGTGAATTAATTTTTTTTTTTTTTTTGTAAAAGCTTTTTTTTTTTTTTTAATTTGTAAATTCTTTTTTTTTACAATTCAAATATTTTATTCTTTAAATTCTCGTGTTATTTCTTTTTTTTAATATTAAATCTTATATAATGAGATTAACACAAACTCTTATGTAAAATTTGTTCATAATATTACTTGTTTAAATAGAAAAGTATTACTTGTTTAGATATAAAGGTATAACTTGTTTAAAGAAAAGTATTACTTGTTTAGATGAAAAAGTATTACTTGTTTAAAGAAAAATATTACTTATTAAGATAGAAAAGTATTACTTGTTTAGAAGGAAAATTATTCCAAGTTTAAAAGAAATGTAATACCTTTTTTTTAAAAAAGTACAAGTAAAATATATAATTTTAATTTAATTTAATTTAAATTTATATAAAAAAATTATTATATAAAATTGTGATTGAATTAATAAATAAGATAATTGAAATAAAGAATTTAAAAAAAATTGTAAGAAAAAATGATTTTTAGAACATATAGAATTAATTTCATTAAATAAACGCAAGAAAAGTATTACTTGTTTAGATGAAAAAGTATTACTTGTTTAAAGAAAAGAATTATTTGTTTAAATAGAAAAGTATTACTAGCTTGTTTAGATAGAAAGGTATAACTTGTTTAAAGAAAAGATATATTACTTGTTTAGAAGAAAAATTATTACTTGTTTAAAGAAAAATATTACTTATTAAGATAAAAAAAGTATATTACTTGTTTAGAAGGAAAAATATTACAATTTTAAAAGAAAGGTACGTAGTATACTTTAAAAAAAAAAACAAGTAAAAAATATAATTTAATTTAAATTTATATATAAAAATTATTATTATATAAAAGTGTGATTGAATTAATAAATAAGATAATTGAAATAAAGAATTTTAAAAAAAATTGTAAAAAAAAATGAATTCTAGGACATATAGAATTAATTTCATTAAGTAAACATAAGAAATTTAGTGCCCGAAATTGATCCCCGCCAGCGCCCAAGGTCCCGTGTTAGGTCTCCTAAGAAGCGAATAATTGCCTCAATTAATTGGGAGGCTTGGTGACTTTATATGAGATCTTGTTGGATTTGCCTAAAATTGATTTTTTTTTTAAAAAGTGTTGGAGAGCTTAAAAAATCTGTTGTCCAAGTGTATATGCTTGGCAATTTGAAAACCGCTCTCCAAGTGACCCCATGCGGTTAAAACCCATTGTCAAAATCTTGATTCTTGGACAACGGTTTTTTATCAGTTGTCCAAGCTTGAACAACTGTTACTTGGAGAGCGGTTATAACAGCTCTCCAAGGTCATTTTTAACAGTTGTCCAAGCCTAAATCTGTATTTAGTGACCCTCTTGGGAGGAGGCCCAACGAGTGGACAATTTAAATGGGTGGAGTGCTTTCCATGAGAATCGAACCCAGGATCTGGACGAGCCTAAGCTCTGATACCATGAGAGAATTCCGTCTCATCTAAAAGTCCGAACTTGTAGAGAGGGTCGGGAATAATCCATTTATTTAATTTTCCTCAACAGGTATGTTGCTAAAATTGGCAGACATATAAGTAGCAAATGCAACTTAAACAGAGAAAATAAATTAATCAAAATAACTGGCATTCTTACATCAACCAGATAAATAACCGATAAATTCAAATATGATGGCAGCATTTCGAGGCACCGAACACAACATTAATATCAAGTCTTTTGGACAGTAATATTAACTCGTAAGTGGTAACCTCTGTGTATTGATCAAATACTGAAAATAAAATCATGTCAACTAATAGTCTTCTTTTGGGCCGATTAATTAGTAACTTGAAAAACATTCTAATTGTCGCGTATTTACCATTATACATTAATATCAAGTCTTTGGACAGTAATATTAACTCGTAAGTGGTAATCTCCTCTATGTATTGATCAAATACTTAAAATAAAATCATGTCAACTAATAGTCTTTCATTGGGCCGATTAATACCCGCATGAAAATACACTTACATAATCATCTCAATATTTTTAAAGGAAAAATTTACGTAAGAGAGGTCATTTTGACGACTTAATTCAGTTAAATCATATTGAATATTAATAAAAATTAAATAGAAACATGAGATGCCCAACAAATCTGAAGTATATTATGCACTTAAATAAGACATATGAATATCTTAATCGGAGTCGTGTTATTGACACTTGATAGCATGACAGCGTTGAGCGCCCAGAACATTAACCAAACCCTATTATCACATTGGTTTATTAAACAATCAGCGCACTAGAATGCTAATCAACATAACCCAAAAAAATTTAGGGTAGCTTAGTATGACTCAGGAATGATAATAGTAATAGTAATGGATGATATCAATGAGGGCCAATTATTAAATGTTATGATTGCATTATTATTGTTTGGTTAAAATATAAACAATATGTATCATGTGAGGTGGATAAATATGAGTGAGTAGGAATAATCAATTACTTACTTCTATTTTCATTACTTATATATCAAAACTATCAAGCATCATCAATATGAATAATTTTCATTATTCATTTTCATTACCCATAACTAAACGGCATCTTAATTTAGCAGTGCATCACATGCATCAATTAATAAGGAAATTCTCTGCGCCCAAATCCAGAAGTACAGTAATAATAATTAAATAAAAGACGAGGCAGTGTATAGCAAATATATTGCCTTACCCCCACTTTATTTATTAGATAATCAATTTTAATCAACTATATAAGCTGCTTTAGTGCATATATCCTTAAATCAATTTTAGTTTCACATAAATAGCAGTACTGATGTAGAGATTAACGAAAAGGAAAAACTTGAGGAATTCTTCCAAAACAACTCAGTTGCTGCGCTATACACTAATTAATCTTTAGGTTTCATTTGGATAGATGGATTTGAAATCCATGAATTTCACTCATAAATCATCGTTTTTCAATGAATACAAATATTTAGAGTTGAGAGTCTAATTTAAAATGAAAGATTTTCAAATCATCATTAAAATTATAGTATCTGTTAATTATGAGATGGAGGGAGGGAGTACAATTTAATTGTTGGGAGTACGATGATTTCATAATGATTGAATGACGTGGATTATGTATAAATATATTAAATTATAAGAGAGATGAATACTAATTGTACTAGAAGTGTGTTAATAATAACTACGTTATTGATGATGTAGTGGTGTATTTTTTAAAATGAATTTCGAAGTAGAATTCCAAAACCAATTTTTGAAATCCAAATTCAAATTTCACCTTATTGTTTTGAATGCTAAATTACTTCTCATTATAATAAATTTACAAAAAATTGGTAAAAAAGTTCAATATTAATAGTTCAAATTATTTTTTGTCTTATCTTTGATTAAAAAATATTATTTTTTGCCATATCAATGAAGCTGCAAATAGTTATCATTTCTGGATAATTGGTACAATAACTTTCATATAACAAAAGTAGTAAACACTAGACTCTAATGTTGTTGTAATTTCATTGGCCTTTGCTAAAAGACAAAAAATAACAAATAATGATGTCCTTGTATCTCAGTGAATCACAACGTGTCAATGGGATTCTGCTCCTCCACTTCGCATCACAGTGCATCCTTTATGCAGCTTTTCTTGCGTGTTCTCATCTATTCCCTCCGCCATAAAAGACTTAGCATAATTTTTTTTTAGGTCTGTTCCATAAGATTTTACACACCTAAAAATTGACATAATTTTCTCCACTTATAATCTTAAAACACACACTTACTATCCCCATAAAGTAACTTTTCTTAATTTTTCAGGATGGATGGAGTATATGTTTTTTCTTTTTACTTTGTTCTTTATCATGCCCACTCAATTCGAGGGAGGACTTAGAAACTACTTTAAGCTTGTTTCTCAGTCTCATGAAGAATTGGTTTGACAATGGCGTGGTGAAAGTATCTGCAATCTGGTCAACACTAGGGACATGCAAACTTGAAACTCATTAATATTGTTGATCATTTTTCTAAGAAAATGTAGATCCAACTCCAAATGTTTGGTTCTTGAATGGAAAATCAGATTAGCTAAGAGAGGAATAACACCTTGATTATCAATTCAGATAATATGTGACTTCTTGTTGAAAAAGTTCAACTCTTTAAGCAACGACTTTAGCCAAATTACCTCACACGCTGCCTATGCAAGACTTCTAAACTCAGCTTATGTACTTGATCTTTAAACAGTAGCTCGTTTCTTTGAAATCCATGAGATTAAATTACCTTCTAAGAATATGCAATAACCTGAAATAGACTTTCTATCATCAAGATCAGCACCCTAATCATCATCTGCAAATGCCATTATATCAAGAGAAATTAGGTTTGTGGTATGTGAGACCAAATTCCATAGTTTCAGCCAAGTATCTCAAAATTCGTTTGACAGCCTTCCAATGAGAATCTAAAGGTTGTTGCATATAATGACAAACCTTGTTCACATCATAACATATACCAGGTCTTTTAAAGTTGCATATTGCAATGCTCCAACAATACTTCTATAATGTTGAGCATTGGTAATTGCCCCCATCAAACTTTGACAAGTGATTACCTGAAATCATAGGAGTAGAAACCCCTTTAGCTCCAACCATATCTGCTCTTAGAAGAAGTTCTTGTATATATTTCTTCTGATTCAAGAAAATCCCAGTGGCAGTTCTGTGAATCTCAATCCCTAGGAAGAAATTAAGTTCACCAAGATCCTTTAGAAAAATGTGGCCAAGTCGCCCTATGGAGGCCGACCTCGGCATCCCGTATTCTATTGCTGAATCCGACCTTGGCTGCCCCGTCATCACCATTTTCCACGTGACCCCTGGCTGATTGTTATGGCTACAACAATTGCACCCAAGAGCGGACTTCGACTTTGTTCGGAGATCTGTCTTGGTCTTTATTTCAATAAGGTCTTGATTGTTCACACTTTGATGGTGATATTTCTTGTACTAAGTTTGGATCCTCAACTTCAGATTTGATCGTGTTTAGCGAGTTTAATCCTCCATCGTGCCCCTGTGTTGGGGGGTCTTTCCTGTGCACGCTACTCGTCAGGAGGTTAATCTTCATCAAAATTACTGTTCGTCGAGAGTGAGCTCGTCGAGAGTCTTGGTCGTTGGTTCAGGTTACGATCTGGTAAGTACTTGATTGTCTTCGAAGGTCGTGTCTATGAGGTTGCGGCCTTGCTAACTTGTGGTAAATAAAACCTGTGAATCTCGCCGAATAGGCGAAAAACCAATATCGAAGAGGTGGGCGAGCCATCGCCGATGAAGGCGGACAAATTCAAACACCGAGAAAGCGGAGAGCCAACGCCAAAGAGGCGGGATGGTCGACGCCGATTAATACACTAAAACATGTTGTGTTTGTAAAATATAATTGCACGTTTCAGAGTAACAAGTCGCAAGTTTCAGTGCAAGAAGTTGCAATTTTCTAATATGCACTATGGAGTGCACGGTGCACCTGATATATGTTGGAATATAGAAGCACGTAAACACATAATACATGCACAACAGAAATAAACAGTTCACCAACAACGAACAATTAATTGCATAATTAAGATACAAATAATCATAACAAGAAATTTTACAGTAAATCGAAAGCAAATTTCTCAACTACGGTATCCATGTAATCCCTGTTGACGGACTTGCACAGATTTGTCAGCGTTGAATTTGAGACGGAATTTGCTAGGAAAATTCATATTCTAGATTTTATGAAAAAATTAGGTTTTCTTGTTGTAGTAAATAATGAATCTCGGGAAGTCATATATATACAGGGAGAGATTGACATAAATCTTAAACTATCTTTATTAGGAAGATAATTCCTAATCTTGCAAAACAAATCTCAAAGATATGTTTTTCCCTACATATATTTTTCTACAATAATATTCCATAATATTATTTGGAATTCCTATTTAATTAAATTTAATTAAATTAAATAGTAATAATAATTAATTCTAAATTAATATATTATTAATTAATTCTTCATAAATTAAATATTAAATTCAATTTAATATTTAATCAACCAAATATAACCCGTACACGGGAATTACTTGTTTTGTGACCCATAGGCCCTCATATATCGAGTGATTAGTCAAACTAACGGTCTTAATTGAACCCTAGACAATAAATCAGACATTCTCAATATATGAGGTACGTTGCGAGAAACTTGCAACTATCTGTAACTGAAAACATGGGCTATTACGATTTCCTCCTTTCATTCACGAATACTGGATTAGTCTTGAACATGATGAATTGTCTATTCAAATAACTTAATCATATTATCTCCAATCATTAATAGATCACTTATGTCACACTTGGCCACAAAGTCTAAGTTGACGAGCATTGGCCAATGACTTTGATCCAATTATGATGAGAAGATGAGCATTCTCTCTAAATCCACTTTTAGGAATGAATCATATTCTTGGCTCAACTACCACGCACATGCACTTCGTGATGAACACAATACAAGCCATATCTACCCATAGAAGGGTGCAAGTGCCGATCATGATCAAAATTCATCACTCCACACATGTCGTGCGTATTGACCTCAAGTCAAATGAGTATCGCATCGCTCCCACTAACCGAGACACCCGTAGACACATATAGTGAAACTACATCAAACGATTTCTCGGATGGGTATACCAATACCCTCTAAGGTATTTGTGCATCCATCATGAGATACCTAGTATCTCGCGGTAAGTGAGATCTTACTACACTCTCTAAGAGTATGATGCATATCACACACCAATCTCCATTGCATCATCTATATCCCATTCTTGATGAACCTTGATCGGGGCTATTTGAGAATCATGTTTAAGTCATCTCAGTTCTCACAACCTCAATGACAACAATGATTCAAGGGAACACAGATAAGAACAAATGCAAACAATCAAACATAATATTCTAATAAGTGCAACGTCATACATTTAATATTAAATAAACAATAATATTCAACCAACACTGAATATTATCTTAGCATTATGTCCTTACAAATGATTGTCTCTAGGACAAAAACACTAACAATATATAGAAGACCCAGCCTTTATGCAAATGCTCAAATAAAAGAGGAATGGTGGGAGTAAATTTTTTAATTTATTTCATAATTTTACAATTGGTCTGATTGTAGTTTGAGAGTAGCCAGAATTTTAAGCACAATGTCATTTTGGCCATATTTTTTTGAATTTTTTACGGACAAATATAAAAATTATGAGATCAATTTTATGCTCATATTTTAAAAATGTGCCCCAAAAAGACATCATACTTCAAATATAAGTGACTTGAGACCATAATCGGTCGAACAATAAAATTATGATAAATTAAGGAGTCATTAGATTAAAATGAAATTTTAATATTTTGAGAATCTTTGCAAAAAAGGCAAAAAAGAGGGGGTCAAAATTAAATTACAACTCTTTCGTGTAAGGTTGGTCAGGTCAACTGTATGACAATCGAAAATACGCACATGGACCTTTCTGTATTAATTAAATACTAGCAATCAACTACTAACGATTATTTATTTAATTATATCTTTTAATCTCTATGATTATTGTCCCACTATGCAGCTCTTTTGAGCATTACTTTGGGCAAATTATTGAATTTTACGTGCTTCCAATGGTCAAATTATTGAATTTGTGGTCAAATGTATTTACATACATATGAAATCATTTAATTCTTGTGTATGCAGAAGGTGAAGGTGCATAGTAGTAAAGGCATCAGGCATGTCGTCGAGCCCAGCACCGGAGCCAGGAAAGCTAGTATCAAAGCTCCGTGATATATACCTAAACACCTCGCCCTTCATCTACAAAGTCCCGAGGAAAATAAGTAGCGAGAATAGCAAGCCTTACGAGACGGAATATGTATCAATTGGTCCTTACAGTCATGGTGATCCCCTGTTTAGAGGGGCAGAGGAACTCAAGTTGCGTTACTTTGAATCACTACTTCGCCGCATAACTCATCTACAACTCCAAGATTACATCAAAGCTATGGAAAACATTGATTTAGAAGCACGCTATTGCTACGAAGTACCATATGTAAACGTTGATGAGACAAAGTTTGTTGAAATGCTGGTGATGGATGGTTGCTTCATCATTGAAGTCATAAACTCTCTCACAGTTCTAGATACTTGCTTTCCAGTTAGATCCAACAAACGGATTCTGCAACGGGATCTGTTACTATTTGAAAATCAAATCCCCTTCTTTGTTTTGTATAAGCTTTTTAACCTCATTGAAGGACAAGGCCAAACCTTGTTGATGGAACGTGTCTTAGGATTTTTCCAGGATGTTAATTATGAATACTTCCTGGGCCAAATCCCAGGGACGATGGGAAGGATTAAAGTGGAGGTAAAGCATGTAAAGCATATACTTGATTTGATTTACCACCATTGGTTTCCACCTTCGTCTTATCCCAAAATCACAACTCTTACATCTACACTCTCTCCCCGTCGAATCCCCTGTGCGTCGCAACTCAAATATGCTAATGTCAAGTTTGCCAACAAGGAAGTCAATTTCGGAACCAGTTTATTTGATGTAGACTTCACGGACCGCGGTGAACTGGTGATGCCAACTCTACAAATTGATGACTGGACAGAGAGTTGGCTGAAAAACTTCATTGTTTACGAGCAATTTTTTCCAAGGGGGAAACCTACCCCTGTTACAGATTATGCATTCTTATTGGATAGCCTTATTGACACTTCCGAAGATGTCCAGATTCTAACTAAGGCCAAGATTATCCAGAATATGTTGGGTAGCGATATTGCGGTTGTCTCCTTTGTCAACAAACTTACCGACAAAGTTAAGTTATACGAGGACAGTTTCATGCATATACATACCTTCAATCGCATTAATTTTCACTGCAAAATGCCGTGGAATAGAAGAGTAGCTTCCTTGCATCGAAACTATTTCAATAGTCCTTCGGCCGTTTTTGCCTTTTTGGGTGCTCTTCTGCTTCTTCTCCTCGCCGTCGCTCAAACTACCTTAACTGCAATCCAGGTGTAGTAACATGCTGGTTCACACCATTGATTATAAGTTGGGATTTTATTTGATTTCATTTGTTTCTGCTATGTGTGTTTTCATGAATTGAAAACTTGCATTTTTAAGGATTGTAAGTTTGAGAGATTTGATTTGATTTCATCTCATTCTGTTATGTATGTTCACGAATTGAAATTCCATTTCGAAGGATTGTAAGTAATTGGGATGGGAGATTTGATTTGATTTATGTTATGCTTTCGAAATTAGTGTGTTAATGATTGGGTAAATTGCGCCAAACCCTGCTGTGATTTGTAAAATAGGTGTCAAACCTCCTCTATGCTTTAAAAATTGTTGAAACCCCCTTTTAGTTTTATAAATGTTATTTATTTCATTTTTTTGTTGAAAAATGACAAAATTACCTTTTATTAATTATATTAAAAGTGATTTTGGTGTTAACCCTTCACATTTCTACAATTACATAATGAGGGAATTGCATTTTTGGATCCCATCAAACACGCACCTGTTTCAAAATTCTACAACCTTTATAAATGTGGTTCCAAAGAATTTTTTTTTAGACAAAAATGGTCCTATTTGTTGTCAAAAATTTCAAATTGATCATGCTTCGTCTAATGCCGTTTCAAAACTAACGGCAAGAGGTCACGTGCGCGTCATGTGACTTGAAAAACGTGAATTACCCCCAAAATCTTCCAACACCCTCACGGCCTCACTTAGGGCCCGTTTGACTAGGCTTATTTTAAATATCTTATAAGTTGTTTTGAGATATTTTAAGATGTAATTTTTAAGTAGCTTATAAGTTGTTAAAGTGTTTGACTAATAAAATTTATAAGTTCTTTAATAGTAATTTTTTGAAAATTATTTTTAAATTTTAAAATTAATATATTTTTTTTTTTTTTTTAATAATATTTTTTTTTGAAAATAAATATATTTTTCGATTTTTTTAATAATATTTTTTTTTCAGAAAATATTTTTTTCGAAAATAAATAAAATATTCTGAAAAAATAATCCGAAAATATTTTTTTTAAAAAAATAATTTTTCAGAAAAATCGAATTTTTTTCTAAAATAAATATATTTTTCAAGAAAAATATTTTTTTTTCAGGAAATAATTTTTTCTTTCAATTTTTTTTCGAAAATATATTTTCCCAGAAAAAAAAATATTTTTACTTTTTTTTTCAGAAAAATAATTTTTTTTCATTTTTTTTTTTAAAAAAAAAAAGGGAGTTTGATTGAATTCAGACCGAATTTGAGCCGGGATGGATTGAGATATGATAGAACTTATTTAATTTTTGTAAAATAAGGGAGGTGTATTGGTTGTGGAGTTTGTAGAATTTTTTTAGACTTTCAAATTCTAAGGGTATTCAATCCGGATTTTCAAAAGTCTTTAAAAATCCTGAGGTATTCAATACGGATTTTAAAAAGTCTTATAAAATCTTTAGGTATTCAACAATCTATGGATTTTAATACTCTATGAATTTTCTTGGATTCTCTTTCAAAAATATAAACAGATTTCACTCTCCAAAATCTCTTCTACCAACCAGAGATTTCTACGTATTCTCTCAGAGAACCCTGAAGACGAAAGCTCAAAAGAAAAAAACCTTCGTAATATTTTTCATTTAAACAAGTAATATTGTTCTATTTAAAAATATATACTTTTCATCTAAAACAAGTTATACTTTTCTTTTAAACAAGTAATACTTTTCTATTTAAACAAGTAATACTTTTCTATTTAAACAAGTAATTTTTCTATTTAAACAAGTAATACTTTTCATTTAAACAAGTAATACTTTTCTATTTAGACAAGTTATACTTTTCTTTTAAACAAGTAATATTTTTCTATTTAAACAAGTTATATTTTTCATTTAAACAAGTTATATTTTTCTTTTAAACAAGTAATGTTTTTCTATTTAAACAATTAACATTTTTCTATTTAAACAAATATTAATACTTTATTATTTAAACAAGTTATATTTTTCATATAAACAAGTTATACTTTTCTTTTAAACAAGTAATACTTTTCTATTTAAATAAATAATACTTTTCTATTTAAACAAGTAATATTTTTCTATTTAAACAAGTAATACTTTTCATTTAAAAAATTAATAATTTTCTATTGAAACAAGTTATACTTTTCCTCTAAACAAGTTTAACTTTTTTTTTAAACAAATAATACTTTTCTTTTAAGGGTGTTTCTTACATCAGTCAGAGTGTCGTATTGACTGCCAATAGTTAGGGCCTGAAATTATGCCATGTGTCGTCGTACTTTATCGAACTAACTTACAACCTGTTGTACTTATTTCGTATTTTAAAATTATTTTTTAAAATGTAATTTGTTATTTACTCTTTTATCCTCTCTTGAAATAAATTAAAAATATATTAGTTTGAAAATATATATGTGAATAAAAAAATGATTTCAAATCAACATCTCCTCAATCGTACGTCATATAATTAAAATTCAATAATTATTAGAATCTTAAATAATTATAAGAACCCTAATCAATCAAATATGAAGATATTCTAAACTGCAAAAATTCATCAGTTTTCTTCCTCCGTCGTGCATACTGCTCCCCCTATTATCCCAACATACACTGCCCAGGCACAACACCTCAACCCTAGTTCATCGATTCAATTCGCTGTCTTCCCGAGTCGCCTACAACCGCAACGAACAACGACCTCACTTTTCACTGCAAAGGTTCATTTCAATTTCAAATGCTTGTTTTTATTTCAAAATCTTATGTGCGTGTTTGATGTCATGTCTTTAATGTTAAATGTCTGGTTGAGGAATTTGTGACAATACAATCAAATTTTAGAATTCCTTAATATTTTAGTCATTTACACAAGCCCATATGTATGCTCTGGATCATTATTTCATTCTGGTGTAGCTTATGTGAAATTTGGTCCAACAATGAGCTTGCTATTGCGTCTATTGACAATGTATTGTGACCCTCGGAAAAAGAGAAGGGGAATTGTGACCCTCTCAACACCGGAAAAAGGCAAGGGGAAGATCTGTTGTACGCAAACACATCCTATCGAAGAAAAAATATGCTTGAAATCTTCGTGAAACAGGTTACTCTTCCCATACATGTAGTTTTCCGTCTTCATTATATGACCTGATTTTTTGGTTAAATAATGATTAGTTTGAGATTAATAAAGATCCCTTGTAATGAAATTATTAAATATCAAGGTTGGTGTGAAATTTTGTAGATAATCCTCTGAAAGTGTTGATATTTGTTCAATATGTCAATACTCGAGATTCTATGTTTCTGTTGTAATTGTATTTTGCCCATTGTTTCGATTTTCTGATTTTCCTTTGATCTCCAATTATCAAGCCTATAAGAACATTAAAATCATGAATAGTTAAAAATTAGCTCAAGTCACAAATTATAATATTTGATGCTAAAAAGTCATCCTCTAGGACTCAAAGAATGAGTAATATCCTAAAAAACTTTCAGCCTCTTATCCACCTTCTTCTGTTTTAATATATGTAAAAGGTCATCTTTTGTATCTCCCGTGCTTTTCATGGAGGCAGTTCCGATTTTGTGTAATCTTCTCCAGTATGAGGATAGACAGGTATAGGTTCTGTAATATTTCATTCATGAATATTTTCTCTTAAAACAATTTCCATTTTCCAATCATAATTTATCTGTCTATTTCTTAGCTCGTCAAGAGTGTGGCCACTCGCTTAATTGGAACTGGGTAACAATTTTATTCTTCTCCAGATAAGCTAGAGGAATCCTGTAAACATGGGTTGGTTCAGCAGACCCTACATCTCATAGGCTTAACAAGCACAACTACCCCATGCCAACTAACATTTATTGTACCTAGAGTTTCCAATTTTATTTTCTCTTCAGAGTTTACAACAATACCTGCTAATTTCATCAAATATCGGTATCCTTAGAGCTACAAAATAAAAAATGTTCTGGTGTGATCATTGGTTCAGTATCAAATTATTAGCTACGTCAGTTCAGAATGAATTATGCTTTCCAAATTGCGTATTTCTCATATGTCTCAACTCATTTTTCTCACCAAGTAGAGAGCTATGCAGACCTGTTTTATGTTACTAAGTTAAAGCTTCTAAAATCACTTATTTTTAAAGGCTATGATAAGAAGCTTTTGAAAATAAGTGATTTTATTTCTACCCCTTTTCATATATGTGGTCTTTTGAAACACTACTTGCACATAAGAAATACTACTATTTTTTTTTTCAAAAAGTTGGATTTCACCAATTCACCAATTTAATAGAAAGTGCTTCTAATTATTTTAATTGTGTTTCGAAGCAGGCACTTAGTTGCAAACACCCCCTTAAGTTGGGCTTCTTTGGCGATTTGTCTGTGTTGTGGAGTTCATTATTAAACGTAGGGAGTTTTTACTAATTTCACTAATTCACAATAGCGATAAAACAAAGCTACATATAATGATCATTTTGAGAAAAATCACAAATGATGTAATGTTGTATATGTCCATAAATAGTTATATACATTTTTTTTATCAATTTTAGTCTTTCTAGTATTGATTTTAGTCTTTTTTTCCCGGAAAATTTTGAATTTTGGTCGAGAAATGGTCGTAAATATGTTGTAGACAATATATATATATATATATATATATATATATATATATATATGAAAATGATGAATTCCGTGAGAGAAAGAGAATAGTATAGGTCTAGACTCTTACTTCAACGTAAATCACTTGGAATTAGACACGAAAATAAATGAAATTCGTGATTTTGAAGTCGTGATTCGGGGGTGTTTGTGGGGGGGGGAGGGGGGTTGTGCATGAAATAGATTGGCGATTTTTCTTCCTCAATGAGAGACAATTCAAATGAGAGTGATTGCGAATGTCGACATAACCAAAATAAAAAGTTATGTCAATTTTTCGATCAAATTTTTAATTTTCCAGCAAAAATGATTAAAATTGACACCACCAAAATCAATAAAATGAAAACTTACGGGACCGTTTATGAACACATACAACGTTACAATACCGTTTATGATTTTTTTTTTCTCATATTAAACCCATAAGAAGATTAACATTGTTTTTAACATCCTAATTTTTGCTCAATACACCCGTACAACATTTTAAGCATAGCGAACTATACATACAACTGTAAAGTGGGTATATTGAGAAAGTCTTTGGGTGCCAATAGCTTCACCTAATAAAAATGCGGTAAAATAAAGTGATTTGAAAAAAATATGTATCATCGATTATGTGAGGAAAAAGATAATATAAGGACCTAAACCAGATCTCTCTAAACAATGAGAATTACAGAATAAGATACAAGTACAGGAATTCCCAAATCTAATCTCTGTATGCTTGTATAAAGAATATATTTCTAGCAGGACAAAAAAAAAAAATGCACATAATCCACAAAACAGTGTTCCGTAAGTACCGATGTTTAATAAAAACACACCCAACACGAGCGAGCATGCCTTCAATTTGCCTCTCGATCAAGAATATCATCATCCAAAAATTATGTTAATGAGAGCCATTTACCCTCATTCATTTTCCCTTTAATTAATTTGATTCTTAACCACATGAATGAACAAACCTCCAGCAAATGAAATCGAAACAATGAGCATAGAGAAAACACTGTTCCATACTCTAGTTGAAACATATCCGGGAAGTGATCGAGCGCAGCCTCTACAGAGCCCGTACCTTGTATGATTGCTGAAACAGTAGTTAAGGCCCGAGAACTACCTCTAATCCAGCCTTAGGTTCCAAGATCAGCAACAACTGCTGTAGTTATTAGGGAGTACGACCTGTTTACAAGAGAACCAGATAAAAACATCAGCACTACGTTTAAGAGTGTCAATATGCTTCCATAAATGAGGTAGAGAATAAGAGTTGGAATTGATGGGGATATAAATGTAATTGTAGTAACACCACGAGCCTCGATTATATCTGATATTACACCTGCTGAAATTCCACCAAACATTCCTCCAATGTCGAAGATTGTTGACAGAATCTCAGTTGTTTTATGGGATACATGTACTCCAATAACAACTGCAATTTACACAAGAGTTATGATAAGCTTACACCATTTTCTTGAAGATTGCATGCTTCAGAGCAATTTTTACGTGTAAACATAAGAATCCAAGACCAATAATCATTGGACGAAGAACTCAATATTACATTTAAACTGATTTTGTTTTCCAAGTATCCATCGATATTCTTCAAATCACAAATGGATTCAACTGAAATTTGAAATTGATGTCCACGAAATACCAGACCAGCTAGTTGAGATAGAAATGATGATCACAGAAAGTGCTCAAGGATTTAAATTCGAACATCACTCCAATTTATTCCGACCTGTAGTAGATTTGCAATTATAGATTTATAATCTATAAAGAATGGACTGAAATTTTCTATTAGCTTCTGACGAGGAAATTAGAAGTCAACTTCTCAGACATGTCATAAACAAACAATCATAACCTTCTTATTGCATCATATAGCCATATGTAGAAAAATTGTTATTCACATTGTTTCAGCATGCTTATTGCTCTGGAAACTAAACACAGAACAACCACATTTCTATAGAAACAATATTCTAAGACTCATTTTTTTAATCTTCAGTGACTCTCCTAGCTCCTCTACGGTTCTACCCCAGATAATTATTAAACACCAAACATTGTAATAGCTCAGGAACTATGGGTGCAAGAGTACACACTTGAACAAAGCTCAATACCAAGGAAACAATCAGAGAACTCAATTTTTTAGGAATGAAGGAGTAACAAATTGCCAAAGTGAAAACTAAAATCAGATTTTGAAGGACACTAAATCAGAATTCAATTAAAGAACATATGAAAATAAAAAAACAGAGAAAACATATGTTTGATGGTGAGAGGGTGGGCAGATTTACGTCAATACCTCCCACCCCTCTGTGGAATATATCTTAAGCTAAAGCATTACAAACAAATCGATTAGGATAATTGTGTTTTTTGGATAGTTGATTAAGCATAAGGGAGTGAATAAAATGCACTTTTTTATTGCAATCCTTTACTTTTACTACCTCTAGCAATCTATATCCCTGTCACTATGACCAACATTTTTCAAGCAAACAACTTACTAATTGAACTCAAATTTTCTGTTTCAGGAATCAGAAACAACTCCAACAAAATAACAGTTAACTCAACAATCAAACATATCAGGCGATGATGGGCACAGAGAAAGAGAGGGAGGGGTGAGAGAGCGATAAAATAATAGAAAAATATTACCTAAAAGATGTAATTGAAAGTGGGGTACTCTGTTCTCTTTGTTGCATGCTTCTCAAGTGTAGGCCTCGCACCTACTTCACCACATCAAGATCATCAACATATCCATCTGCATAATCTTCAACATAATGTCACCGGTAAATCTCAAAAATTATATTATATTCCACATTATTATATATAATTCCAAATTTATAAAAAAACTAAGTAGCTCATGAATAAAATAGAAAACTACTCTAACTAAAACAGGTGTTCAATGTATTTCTATTTTTAACCTCCATCATAGAATCTAAAGTTCATAGCCCAATTAAATCAAGATGATTCTCAAAATTACGGATGTCAGAAAAGAAAAGAACAAGAAAAGTGTTACCGTTGGAGCCGTTGGGCGATTTGGGGAAGGAGGTCACGTGCGGAGCACGTGCATCTGAATAAAGTCTGGGTCTAGTGCTATGGGCAGCGCTTTCTATTTTTTTGTTTTCGGCCCATTTAGCTAATGGGCCGTGTTTGTACTCGTTGGGCCAGTATTATAAATATCGGAACCCAGGTCCATGTAATCACTTTTTGGCAAATGAAATAAAAATCCTCTTTTCTCCCTAACCGACTCTCTCGTTCTCGTAACCGTTTTTCACACACCAACATTGGTGTTTCAGTGGCCTCAGAGCCATCTTTCCGCTACCAGCTGCGCAATGGTGAATCACACCGAACGAATCACGACGCTTGAGCATCAAGTCGAAGCTCAGGTCATATCTGTGGAAGAAAAGTTTGCAGAAATCCGTGCTGAGCAACTCGCGAGTAAGGATGAAGCTACTCGCCGATTCGAAGCTCAGGCGAAGGAATCAGAAGCTTTCAAACAGCAAATTCTCGAGATGCTACAGAATTTGAGCGTTAATCAGGCAGATAAGGGCAAAGCTTCGATTTTGCGCTCAGAGGTCAAAAATCGCTTGAACGACATAGATCGGAGGGAGGAATCCTTTCTACGCCAGTGCAGAACGCGATGCACGCATCGCACACGAGTTTGCCGACCTTTGGTACGTACGGCGCATTGCATGGCCAAGACATGTACTCAGCCGGACGATCTGGCGCCGGAACGGTTTATACTTACACTCATGGACCGAATCAACCGTATAACGGTGGATTCTCCGTTCCGAAGGCTCCAGCGGGTTACTCACAGGGAAGAGTTGGAGCAGAGTACATTCTGCACCATGCACATACCGGTGAATACTATAATCACGGTAAGCCTCACACATCACTTCCTACGCTTTCATTTAAGCCTAAGATTGACTTTCCGAGGTTCAGCGGAGACAATCCGAGACTTTGGTTGCGTAAATGTGTGAAATACTTCAAAATCCATCCGATGAATGATCAGGATAAGTTGTTAGTGGCTGCAATTAACATGGAAGAGGAAGCTGACAATTGGTATACTGATTATATTGATGGTAGGATGGATATTGATTGGGAACAGTTTTGTGAAATGGTGATTGAGAGGTTTTCCAACGTGGCTGATGAAGATCTGGTTGGGAAATTCAACAAGTTGAAGCAGAAAGGTACTATGAGAGAGTATGTCAAAGAATTTGACTCTCTCAAGTCCTTTATGATGGCTAGTAACCCCTATTTTACTGAGATCTACTTTGTTAAGAGTTTTATAAGTGGATTAAGGGGTGACATTCGTAATATGCTGCGTATTATGAATCCTAGAAGTCTTCCTGAAGCTGTGCAGTTGGCCTTCAAGCAGGAGTTTGCTTTAAATGACAACAACAAACACACTAAGACTTCTAACAAATCAACATGGAGTACTCCAGCTAGAGCTTTCAAGCATGATTATGCCTACACATTGGGAGATTCTAAGGGTAAGGAGAAGAATGACACTACTGGCAAGGCTGCTTATAGTGGCTCTAGCAAGATACCACTTCCAAAGAGACTCACTCCAGCTGAGATGGATGTGAGAAGGAAGCAGAATCTGTGTTTCAATTGTGATGAGGTGTATCACATTGGGCACAAATGCAATAGAGCTTTTGTCATCCTAGTTGAAGATCAGGTAGAGGATGATAGTGAGCTGGTATTTGAGGATACAGAAGGGAAGGATCCAATTGTGTCACTACATGCACTCTCTGGTTTGCAACACCCTGACATTGTTAAGATTCCTGCACAGATGGGGAAGTAGGTTCTTACTCTACTATGGGATACTGGTAGCACTCATAGTTTTATAGATTGTAACACTGCTAAGAAGTTGGGCTGTGTTGTTGAGTACACTACACCCTTAGTAGAGACCATTGCTGATGGGAGCAAAATGGAATGCAACTCCAGAGTGCCCAAATTTGAGTGGTAAATAGGTGAACACAGGTTTTGCTCACCTATAAGGATTCTGAAGTTAGGTGGTTGTGATATGGTTTTGGGAGTTGATCTCATGAGTCAACTTGGCCCTATTACATTTGATTTCAAACTACACAAGGTGGAATTTCAGAAAGATGGAAAGACTGTTTGCTTGCAGGGGCTCAGTGATGAGAGTATGCAAGTTAGTATGATCTCTGGGAAACAACTAAGAAAGCTAGTAAAGTCTGATCAGTGTGAGGACCAAGCTTTCTTATGTTTGCTCAAATCAAACTCTGAACTGGAGAAGTGTAAGGTCATACCAGAGTTAGAGCTACTACTACATGAGTATAAAGATATATTCCAGTTACCAACATCTTTGCCACCTCACAGAGCTCTTGATCATACTATTTAGTTGAAGGAAGGTGCTGTCCCCATTAAACAACAACCCTACAGATATCCATTTTTGCAGAGGCAAGAGATTGAGCAACTGGTGAGGGAGATGTTAAAAGAAAGAGTTATCAGGCCAAGCAACAGTCCTTTCTCTTCACCAGTACTGCTGGTCAAGAAGAAATATGGTACATGGAGATTTTGTGTGGATTATAGGAAGTTGAACTTAATCACTGTGAAAGACAGCTATCCAATTCCACTGATTGATGAGCTGTTGGATGAACTAGGAGGGGCCAAGCTATTCCCAAAGATAGATCTCAGGGCTGGTTATCATCAAAATAGGATTGCACCTGATGACATAACAAAAACTGCTTTTGCTACTATCTCTGGACTATATGAGTTTGCTGTCATGCCATTTGGATTGACAAATGCTCCAGCAACATTTCAGTCTCTAATGAATAGAGTGTTTGCTGAGCACCTCAGGGAGTTTGTTCTAGTGTTTTTTGATGACATTCTCATCTATAGCAAAGACTTGGAGACTCACAAACATCATCTGAAGCAGGTGTTTGAAATTATGCTTCAGCAACAATTGTTGGCCAAAGCTTCAAAATGTGAGTTTGGCTTTCCACAGGTGGAGTATCTTGGTCATATTATTTCAGAGAAGGGAGTAATGGATGATCCTAAAAAGCTAAAGGTGATGAAAGAGTGACCTACACCTCAGTCTGTTAAAGCTTTGAGAGGTTTTCTTGGCCTGACTGGGTACTACAGAAAGTTCATAAGGTACTATGGAGTTATAGCTAAACCCTTGACTTTCTTGACTAAGAATGGCCAATTCAAGTGGACACCAGAAGCAGATGAAGCTTTTCAAAGATTGAAGGAGGCATTACTCAACTCACCTATCTTAACACTTCCAGACTTCTCTAAACAGTTTATTGTGGAGACTGATGCCAGCTATGGTGGTTTGGGGGCAGTGTTGATTCAGGGAAAACAACCTTTGGCTTTTCTCAGTAAGGCTTTGGGTGTGAAGAACTTGGGCTTGTCAGTTTATGAAAATGAGTTTTTGGCTATTATATTAGCAGTTGACAAGTGGAGAAGCTACTTATTACATTCCACTTTTGTGATAAGAACTGATCAACAGAGCCTTAAGTATCTTCTAGAGCAGAAAATCTCCACTCCCCTACAACATAAGTATTTGACCAAGCTGCTGTTTGATTATGTGATTGAATATAGGAAGGGAAAAGAGAATGTGGTAGCTGATGCTTTGTCAAGAAGAGAGGCTGTGGAGGGTGAAGTGTGTGCTGTGAGTAGAGTGAGACCAGTATGGGTGGAGGAGATCCAGGACAGTTATGAGGGAGACTCTTTGGCTTCTCAAGCTATTACTGAGAAACTTACTCATCCCTATAACTTGTCTCTGTTGGATTACTCAGCTGGGATGGTCAAGTACAAGGGAAGGATGTATGTGGGTGTTAACCATGGTTTGAGAAACAGAATCATGGAATACATGCATAGCTCAGCTGAAGGAGGGCACTCTGGTATAGATGTGACTTATCACAGGATCTATAGTGTGTTCTGGTGGCCCACTCTTAAAGCTGATGTTCACAAACTGGTGACTGAATGTCATGTTTGCCAACTCTGCAAACATGAGTTGTTGAAGTCTCCAGGTTTGCTTCAACCATTGCCCATCCCTGTAAGAGCATGGGAGGATATCTCAATGGACTTCATTGAGCAATTGCCAAGATCTAAGGGTTTGGTACTATATGGGTGATAGTGGATAGACTCACCAAATACAGTCACTTTATCCTATTGTCCCATCCCTACACAGCTTCACACTTGGCTCAACTTTTCTTGGATTCTATATACAGGTTACATGGGCTTCCTGCAACCATTGTGTCTGACCGTGACAAGATATTCACCAGTCAGTTTTGGAAGCAGCTATTTCACTTGCAGGGAGTTAAGCAGTTACTTAGCACTGCTTACCACCCCCAGACCGATGGGCAAACTGAACGAATCAACCAATGTTTGGAGCATTACCTACGGAGTATGTGTGGGCAAGACCCTAGGGGATGGAGTTAGTGGGTGCCCTTAGAAGAGTTTTGGTATAACACCAACTACCACACTGCTATTCACATGACTCCATTTGAGGCATTGTACGGGTACAAGCCTCATCTCCTCACAATGGGACCCTATCTACGGTGCTCGGTGCAGGGTGTGGAGGAAATGGTGCAGAGGCAGCATACAATGCACAAAATGCGACAATTACTATACCAAGCTAGATATCGTATGGTTTCTACAGCTAATAAAAACAGAACCGAAAGGGAATTCTCAGTAGGCGATTGGGTTTTTGAAGTTACGCCCCTACCGACAACTCTCTATTCACAAAAGTCATGTCTGGAAGCTGAGCCCGAAGTGTGCGGGCCCATTTCAGGTGGTTCGTAAGGTAAGGCAAGCTAAAATCCATCCCACATTTCACGTTTCATTGCTAAAACGTAAAATTGGGCGCTCAGATAAGGTGAATGAGGACTTACCTGAGTTTGATGCTGATGGTAAAGTGATTTTGGCGGCTACAGCTATCTTGGCTCGCCGGATGGTGAAGAAGGGAAATGCGGCGGCGACTGAGCTGCTAGTGAGGTGGGCACACTTGCCGGACGAGGAGGCTACTTGGGAGTACTTTGAGTGGGTGAAGCCGAAATTCCCTCATCTTCTCGCCTGAGGACATGCTCGCTGTAGAAGGGGGAAATGTTACCGTTGGAGCCGTTGGGCGATTTGGGGAAGGAGGTCACGTGAGGAGCACGTGCATCTGAATAAAGTCTGGGTCTCGCGCTATGGGCAGCGCTTTCTATTTTTCTGTTTTTGGCCCATTTAGCTAATGGGCCGTGTTTGTACTCGTTGGGCTTGTATTATAAATACCGGAACCCATGTCCATGTAATCACTTTTTGGCAAATGAAATAAAAATCCTATTTTCTCCCTAACCGACTCTCTCGTTCTCGTAACCGTTTTTCACCCACCAACATTGGTGTTTCAAAAAGATTACATGAGAGTATTAATTTGTGATGAATTTAGGTAAGAGCAGAAATGAAAAATAGCAAACTCAGAATCTAATCTATGTAGGTAATCTGATGCATGACATATCTGGCGGCAGTCAAAATGGAGTAAACAAAAATCAAACAACAATTCTGAATTATCACCCTTATTTAGCAAAAAAGAAATCCAAGACCCAAAACCCCATTTTTGCCAATAACTGCCATCGATTGAGAAAATTGATTATCTGAACAACATGAAATAAATAAGAAGCGAAAATTGATATCGGTTCAGAAAACTAAATCAAGAGATCAAACGCAGAAAAAAAAAATCGGCGAATACAAGACAACGAAAAACACCGAAACCGGTTAGGCATCCATGTCCGGCGAATAAAAACTCAGAAAACGAAACAAAATTGATCAGAGATCATGAACCGAATAGGTACTGAAAATCATCCATCTCCGGAAAAAAACTCAGAATCATGCGCGATGAATTCATAGTTCTGTGAACGAATATAGAACACCAAAAAATTAAGGAAACAAAAACATACACTCTTTTCAGACGACTACAGAATTGGGGTCCCCTGCTCCCTCCCCTACAAATCGCCCCACTCCGAGACTTCCCTCCATTGCAAATAAAGTGGCGGAGGAGAACGACAATTAAGTGCCGAAGGAGACCCACGAGTTTACAAGCAACTATTTATGTTCTATTTTCTTAATTCTCATGAACGAGGCCGTCTAATTGGAGAGGAAGAAAACCATTTGTGATTTTTATTAAATGAAATATATTCCTTAAAAAAAATTGTAAGGATAAATTTATAAATAGATAATTGTATTTTTTAAATTATTTAATTTATTATAGCAGTACGACAGTACGACACAATTCAACATATAATACGATGTTGTACGATGGTCAGTACGACACACAGTACAACAGATAGCAGATCATTAATTTTAAGCCTTTAGATTTTAGATCTGATGGTTCAGATTAACTGACTATTGACAGTCAGTACGACACCCCGACTGCTGTAAGAAACACCATTCTTTTAAACAAATAATACTTTTCTATTTAAACAAGTAATACTTTTCATTTAAACAAGTAATACTTTTATATTTAAACAAGTAATATTTTTCTATCTAAACAAGTAACACTTTTCATTTAAACAAGTAACACTTTTCTAAAAACAAGTTATGCTTTTCATCTAAACAAGTTATACTTTTCTTTTAAACAAGTAATACTTTTTTTAAAACAAATAATATTTTTCTATTAAACAAGTAATACATTTCTATTTAAACAAGTAATACTTTTCATTTACCCAAGTAATATTTTTCTATTTAAACAAGTTATACTTTTCATCTAAACAAGTTATACTTTTCTTGTAAACAAGTATCTTTTCTTTTAAACATGTAATACTTTTCTATTTATACAAGGAATACTTTTCTATTTAAACAAGTAATATTTTTCTATTTAAACAAGTACGGAAGTTAACTACAACAAAGAACGAAATTGCTTTCTCAAAGCCAACTACAACAAAGAACGAAAGCTAATGCATGGAGAACGAGTATTGCTAATGCTATGTGGGAAATGAGGCCTAGGTATAACGGTGAAGGAAATGAAGATGAGAATAATAATGTTTTTTTTGAACTAATATATTTTGATATTTTTTCTAAACAATTTAGATAATTTTTTTTATATACAAGTGTTTTCCATATACATTTGCATCTATGCTCCATGTAAATCAATTAAAAAAGTGTATTCCACAATCCTGTCAAATCTATAAAAATCTATGTAAATTAATAAAAAAAGTCAGTCAAACTCTGTATAGAGTCTATAGATTTCTAAATCCACATACTTTCTAAAATAAAAAAAAATCAATAGAATCTCAATTGAATACACCCCCTAAATTGAGATATCCCAACTTATTTTGTTGGAACTTATAATCTGTTCAAAACACTCAAAACCTCCAAAATCTCTGAATCACCACCGCGTTTTTCTGCAGAAAAACCAGATTTATCAGCCCCGCCCCGTGCACGCCCACCATCACGTCGAACGAATTAACCAATTTCGCCGATTCCGCCACGTCGGACGTCAATTTCGCCGCTACGACATCGTACCCTAGTTTTGTTGCAATTTCTCTTTTGTTCAGCAGCCGCGGGCTGTTTTCTCTTGTCACGAGTAGCAATCGGGGTTTCACGAAGGGGTAATTTGGAGATTTTGTGTGCACGGAGTTTCGATCCAGTGCGTACGCGGTACGGAGAAACTGGCCAGAATATCCAGATCGGGAATTTTGCTGATTGGTTGGGGTGGATGAAGGGGTAATTTGGGGATTTTAGCCCTACGATCAGTTTCGAGAAGCAGATTACGTCTTTCTCCCTGTCGATGTCACGAAATCGTATTTGGATATCTTTTGCATGCTCTGTAGTTTGACATCAATGGCGCGTAGTGATGTTGATGTGCATTGTTGTTTTACTTGTTGTCATGTTGAAATTTTAGACCCCAAGGCGAAGACTCTGGACATCAAAGGTTTGCATTGCAAACTGAAGGACATTTTCGGCGTGGCCTCTGCCGGAGAAGACGATGGCCGGAATGTGGCTCAGATTGCGGCGGCAGTGGGGCATTCTGTGAGGTGAGTGTAGTTTGAGTGTTCATCTATGACAAGTGTTAATTTCTAGTTAATATCCAATTAAGAAATCAATTTTGCTCTAATTTTGTTATGTTTTAAGTAGGCATGAAATGAAATATAGGTAACATTTTGTTAGGCTGACTTTTGGTATAATCTCATAGTGCTATTTGAATGTGCATCATGTGGTCTTTTGGCTTTAAATTACTGTGGTGATAAAAAAGAGGAATCATTGAATGGATGGATAATAGCAAGCGCAAGCTTGAACTGACTACCACAACCATAAATATAGCAACTGAGTGATGTATCACACTCAATCCCTCTATATTTATGAATGCTCCCAATGTTTTGCGATGTGACTGTGTACTAATGATATTCACCTTTTGAAACCTTTACTTTCTGATGTGCCTCATTTTAGGTCAATTATTAAGTAATGTAAATAGAATACATCATGAAAAGGGCATATGTCCTGACTCCTAACTATGTTTGGTGGGCATGCACATGGACAGTGTCAAATCAGCCTTTGCTTAATGTTATTTGAAGTGTATCATCCACGCTGATGTTCTTTATAATTAGGAGAAATACAATGAAGGGTGTTGTGCATACAATATAGAATCAGTGGATATACCTTAGTTGTTTTAATACTCCATAGATGTTGCAAACGATTGCTTATTTGTTGGATTTCTAACATAATCTGAACTAATTACATGCATTTTTTTGTCTTCCCTTTTACGACTTGTTATTTTCCCATTATTTTTAGCTTAACTTTGTTTCCAATAGACATTTGAGGATAACTATTGTAGCTTCATAAATCAACTGGCTCTATTCATAGTATATCACTTTCAAGTTTTTGCCCTAGGAACAAATGTTTGGCTCTGAGATTCACATTTTTAGGTTGCTCCCACAATTTTTTATGCTCTCCGGTGATTTATCATTTTCAATCATGCTATCTTAAAGTATTCCTTAAAAGAATTTGTGCATTTGATATATTATGCTCATGATAAATGTTGGGAAGGTTTGTGGGTAAAATAAACAATTCAGGATCGAATCGAAGAAGATGATGACATTTCTTTGTGATTTTCAGTGTGATTTTTGAGTTTTTTTGTGTTGGAAACTTGGAATGAATGGTATAGGTGATATGTGATTTATATAATGAGTTGGTTACTTTATCTTTCCCCTCCATAACATTTCCATCCATTTTCTAAGTTTTCCTCTCTTTTTTTTCGAATTTTCTCACCAATATTTGGGACTTGCTCGGAACAAGTTTGGGATCAGTTATGTCAAAATTTTGATAATTTATTTAGGGACCAAAAGTGTCGAAAATACTAACGGCCATCTTGACGGTAGGACTATTTTTGCCCAAAAAAATTCTTTGGGACCACATTTACAAAGGTTGTAGAATTTCGAAACAGGTGCGTGTTTGGTGGGACCAAAAAATGCAATTCCCTCATTACATAACTATAGGAAAAATTTTAATTGTAAAAATATGAAAACTCGACGTCAAACTCTCTTATAATATAGTAAATGGAGGGTATCATTTTTGTAATAAAAAATGTGGAAAAAACATTGAAAAGCGAGTGTGTAATAAATTTTTCATTATATCAATAAAAATGAGGATTTCACACTATATTTATAAAATTACAAGGGAGTTTCACACAATTTCTAAAGAAAAGAGGAATTTGACGCTTATTTGATCTCATACACCTTACCATTAAATTGCTATTGGCATGTCCAAACAACTCACGTGTGAAAAAGAGATTGTGACAAAGTCAGTCCAATAATTTTAAGGGCCTATCAAAAAAAAAAAAACCAAAGAATGCCCCCTTTTATTTATACAATAAAAAACTGATAAAATTATTAATATAAAAACAATTTATTTAATTGATCATATAAAATGAAGTATAATAACAAAATGTGTTATTTAATAGTATATATAATAATATATTTTCAAGCTCAAATAATATAAAATATATTTTTCTATGTAGAAAAATGAATAACCTATCTATACATTTTTTTTTACGTACCTATACAATTAAATATTGAAATTTGTAAGAAAGTGTGAAAGATTAAAAGAAATAAAAAAGTAATTAATAAAAAGGACAAAAATTAATAAAGTGATAAACTACCCTAAAAAATTATTTTTTAAAGCATCTGGCTCCGTCCTTAAACTTGGTAATATTGGAATTTTAAAATTTTGCCATATTAAATAGAAAATTGTGTCCCCCTCGGAATGAAATTTTGATGCTGTCCATAGGTGTAAAACAATAGTATGTTGTCAAATTAAGCAATGAAAACACTGGCAATTAAAGCGCGATAACATTTTAAACAACTTTTAAAATATGAGAACTCGTCGGGAACAATTGTAATATTTCTTCGTATAAAAAACTTTATGCTTATAAATCTTAATATTATATGTTTTCAAATTATAGATTCTCTATATTTTGTTTATGTTACTCTTTTTTTAAGATCTTGCTTTGCATTTTGAATTGAATGATTTTGATTTTTTTTAAAATATTTTTTATAATTTTGCATACCTTATTTAAATTTTTTGGATCCGCCACCGGTGAATAGTACCTTTCACGTGGCACAAAATATATTTCACAATCAAGAAGTGGTCGTTTGTGGGATGAGTTTGAATCACAAATGGTCCCATAATTTTGGTCTCAAATAAATTTAGTCTCATACGTTTTTTTATCGTCAATTTAGTCCCAATAACTTTGAAAATGTCCAATTTTAGCCCCGACTCGACCGGCAACGTCGTTTTGTCATTTTTATTTGGGATTTTTTGGCAGATGCTGTGACTGGACTGCCACGTGTAATTTGTTTCTTAACATCTGGAATTTCAGGCATATAATTAAAATTTTAAACTTAAACTAAAACAGAATTGACGGCGAGAATTATCCAAACACACTTGAAAATACAATACACGTGGCAGTCAAGTCACAACATCCGCCGAAAAGCCCAAAATAAAAAAGTAAAACAATGTTGTTTCGGCCGATTTGGGATTAAAATTGAACATTATCAAAGTTATTGGGACTAAATCAATGATAAAAAAAACTTATGGGACTAAATTTATTTGAGACCAAAGTTATGGGACCATCTGTGATTCAAACTCTTTGTGGGATTATGTCAAAGCTCTCTCTAAACCCACAAACCTCACGTTCCATCTACAGAGTCCTGAAGCAATTGCATGTGGTGAAAAGCCCGACTTACGGACCAGAAATGGTAACAATTGGTCCTTATCATTACAACAGTTCTACAATGACATCAAAACTCAAGTTGCAGTACTTTGATTCACTTCTTAAGCGCATACCTAACAAAAAACATAGAAAACTACTTCATGCGTATCAAAGAAATAGAAAAAAGAGCACGCAATTGCTACGCATAAATAGTAAACTTTATTCCAACAAAGTTTACTGATACCCTGGTGTTGTATGGTTGCTTCATCATTGAAATAATGATAAACCCCGCACTTCTAAAGCTTTTCTCACCTTTTAGAATCGAGCCGTCGTATTCTGCAACATGATCTGATACTGTTGGAAAATCAAATCCCCTTCTTTGTTTTACCCAAATTTTTTGAACTCATTGAAGGACCAGGCCAGCAGGCCTTATTGATGAACCTTGTCTTAAGATTTCTCGAAGATATTTCCCTGGAAAATTATCGAACCCAGCCACGACGAGAGGTCCGTGAGAGGTAAAGCATATACTTGATTTGGTTTACCATCACTGGTGTCTGGTGTGGATCTTCATCTCATCATCATCGGCGACGAATCACAATTCGAGGGTCTACAAACATTTCCTATTGAATCCCCTACGCGTCGCAACTCAAAAAGGCTAATATTAAGTTTCGTAACAAGGACTCCGGTTCTAACACTTGTTTATTTGATGTAGAGTTCACCAACGACGGTGAATTGGTGATGGCAACTCTGCCAATTGATGATTGGAAAGAGAGTTGGCTGAGAAACCTCATTGCTTACGAGCAGTTCTCCTCAGAGGGGAACCTACACCTGTTACAGATTACACATTGTTATTGGATTGCCTCATTGACACTTCTAAACATGTACAGATTCTATCTCACTCTAAGATTATTGAGAATATGATGGGTAGCAATGATGCAGTTGCCACCTTTGTCAACAAACTTACCGACAAAGTTGTGTTATACGAGGACAATGTAGGAAAATATGCACCGGAGATGGCTGAAAATATAATAAACGAATAATCGAGGCACGTGTCAAACACACTTTTCTTAAAATAAATTATGCCCTTCACTCTCGGTGCTAGTGAATCGTTAGGACACTTATTTCCCAGGATACAACAATTTAAAAACAACGATATCAGCATTATATCTTGTTCGAGATGAACCGAGACGTTGCCTAAATATATCACCGGAGCAAGAACGAATATGATCAGAAAGATAAGTTGGCAATTGTCAGAATATGTCTATATCTCGTGGGTTCACATTTTTCCAAAGTCATTTCTTGTCAAGTCGTTTTCAAGTGATTTTTCAACTCAACTAAGTGCACTACTTATAGCATCGTTGGAAACATTCGGCATTATGAGCCACTAATGGCCTCGAAATAAAACCGAAATCCTGAATAATGAACTATTACTTCAGGTTTAAACTTTCAATTTTTGTTTTGTAACCGTCACAATAAAAATATAATTAACGTTTTTGCGTATTAATTCGCTGCAGCCGTTACGTGCCAGCAAATAAATTAAACGGAAAATAAAATCGAGGCAAATTCACTTCTTCATTTGTATTTTTTCAACGTGGAACAAAAGCTCATTGCTTTTTCCCTTTCCCAATAATTGGTTACAACAACTTTGAAAATTAATTTCTCATTCATCCAAAAAATGAACAACATTTTTCAACAATCCCCCACATGAATGGAAATTGATACAGACACCAAAATATTTTGGTAATATAAATCAAAGTTAGAAACTTGCATAGGATAGGTAGGTTTCACCCTTTGAACCTTTCCTTGTAAAAGTACACTTACTTTACTAGTCGAATAGTAGACGCGATGTCTTTGAACTATCAATTATTTTATGTAAATGATGGTGCACTTCACTCAAGTTCTTCCTAACAACTCTCAGGTCTCACGGTTATGTTCGTTTCAGCCATGAACATGCCTGGTTCTGTAAGAGTTTTTAGAAATATGTCTTACAATATTTCCTTCGAAGCGGCCCCACATCTCTCTTACATAGGTGATTATTTTAAGAGTATTTCGCTAACTCATCTCAAATCATTAATAGCAACAAGCTAATCCTCACATCACATCATATCACTGTAACATCTTTAGGCAATGGACTTCAAGGGATTTAATTTACCCCCAAAAGACAGTGATTTACGAGTTAGACGATTAAGTTGTCCTTTTGAACCTAGTTCTTGGGATCTCCAGTCATATAGGTAAGGTTTTCCTTCTTCTCAACTCACCATCTTAAGGCTTAGTCGCATTCCTCTAGATATTATCCTCTAAAACATCTCATTTTTAACCGGTCGGGTTTTTACAAGATGCAATAATTAATCTTTCAATTCATCGCATAATTGTTTAGAGAATTTTTATGACACCACTTCCCCCACATTTTCAATGATGGTTTGGAGTTTGTGTCAAAATATCCAATTCGCTTTTGTGTATCTTTTTAACACATTTGGATATTTCACATTCCATTTCAGGAACTTTGCGATTTGTTCATTAAGAAAAGATAAACACTACGAGTGTTTAATTCTTTATCGGTCACCCTCACACTTTGAGATAATTGTAGGATCATTTTATCTTTCTTCAGAATTCATGATCTTATCTCCTTGTGTAGTGCCTTTTCAAAAACGTGATTGAACAAATTCGTATAACTTGTGGAAAAATTCCACTAGGCACCACCTGCCTAAGGTTTTCCATTTAGCTTTAAGCCTACGCTTTTGCTAATCATGTCACGTCCAAATGTATCCATGAAGAAACTTTCCCCCCACATTTGAATGCAATATCTAATTCGAGTTCGCTTGTCCATTTAATATATCACTAATATTAATTTTAGACACAATCTCGAAACCAATTGAAAAAACAAACGTTTGAATTCATACATTCGAATACTTTGTTGGACTTAAAAAATATGTAATTTTATTAGTCCCAACAAAACCGAATTGTAAAACCAAACTTTTGGAATTCACACTTTAATGAATTCACAATAAAATTCTTTGTTGGACCTCAAAATTTATAATTTTATTAGTCACAATCAAACCGAAGTTGTAACTTTGATTTAATAATGGTCAAAATACCAAAAATTAAATTCAAGTTGTTATTGACTCTCAAATAATTCTTCTGAATCATACTAGTCAAAAACTTTTTGGATTAATTCCAAAACACAATTTGTCCTCTCAAGCGCAAAGTGTTTGATCCCAAATTAAATTTTAATTTAATATAGAGGGATCCAAATCATGGAATATAAATTTATAATGTCTCAGACATTTATCAAATAAATTTATCAATAAAATTTGTCCGGCCAAAAATTCAATTGATCCAACTCAATTAATTTTATTAGACACAAGAATATCTATCCAAGTATCACACAAGTCAAAACACAATTCGAATTGGATCAAAGACTCAATTTGTGCTCTCTAGCACAATTACAAATGAAGCCAATGACCTTCATTTGCTCGTGAATAATTCCCAATAAATTATACGAGTCAACCCTTTTGGATTAAATCTAAAACACAACTTTTGCTCTGTTAAGCACAAAGTGTTTTGATCCCAAATTAAATTTTATTAATATAAAGGGATCCAAATTATGGAATATTAATTTCTAAAAAAATATTAATTAATCCATAATATTTACTCGGTACAAATTCAATTAATTTGCCCAAAAAACCAACTAAATAGTTTTAACTAATACTAGCCCATTTTCAATTGATTAAATCAATTACAAAAGGAACTCCAAGTATTCAGTCAAACAGCTCCATATTACACTGCCAGTTCCTTTAAAACTCAACTTAATATGGCTCAAGGAATATTAATTCCTTTCCAAATATTATCCAACTCTAATCGCAATGATTTACTTAGCCATAAAGCTTTGAATTGCTCAAGCCCAATTCTTAATTCAGGTAATGGTCTCAGACGTGAACTTTTGAGTTCCACTCAGTTCAATCAGTTGTTGGCCTATTATAAAATTAATTTGATTTCCTGCAAGATACAATCAATAACATGCCCAAGTATCAAATATCAAATCAATCATCATGGTCGCACCGCCGCCTCCTTCGCCGCCCAAGTCTCAAACGCTACGCGTTCAAGCTTCTGTTTGCAACGGAGAAGGCGATCGAATTGCCTCACCACCGTCTCCGGCGACAACCACTGGCTGCCTTAAACCACCATCGCGATGTCCGCTAGTCATGGAGAAGGCGACATAACCGCCGATGGATCCAAACCACCGGAAATCAGAGGTAGAAACGGCCTTTTTTTTTTCTCCCGAACGCAGATCGACGCAAACGGCTTTAGTTCACTGAAAACCATACCCGCTTAGCGAGCCAGCAATTCCGGCAGCGTTCCCTAGCCATGTTAGAATAACCACAGGTAATCCTCCAATAGTTTCTATTCACCAGATTTAATTATTATCACAGGACTTCTTATACACATTATATGAATCAATTTATGAAAACCCAATTAAAAATTGAACTTCCCTGATAAGGCAAGCAGTCTCTCCGGATCAACAGGTTCCGCATAGTTATTATTCACTACCTGTCCTTTTATCATGGAACAATTTAGAAGGATCAATTCACTAATTCACACAATGATTCATTCTCCACGAGTCATTGTTTCAACCATCTCGAAGACCTAGATTGTTTTAAGATTGTAGGAAAATATGGGGATTTAAATCGATTTGGTCCCATAATTTTGGACCTTTATTGAAATGATCCCATATATATCACATGTTTCAATTTAGTCCCGAATGTTTTTAATTTGTGCCAATTTAATCCCAAGGCGCCGGAGACCGGTCAAACTAGCCAAAACGACGTCAACACGCCCCCCTAATTTCGATCCGGAAAAGCTGAGTGGCACCGGAATTAACACGTGGACTGCCAAATCAGTATTTTACCTATTAAAAAAAAATTAAAAAACGAATTTTTTTTTACACATCATTAAATAAATGGACGCCACTGAGCTGGATTGCGTGTGGAGTTCTTACTGAACAAAATTATGATTATTATTATTATTATTAGAGTTTCAGTCTCCCATTCTCTACCACCGCTGCTCGAGCCGTCCACCGCGTCCGAGAGCTTCTCCTACGACGGCGGTTTTGGCGCCGGAAAAGAGCACGTGCCCTGTTTCTCCACCGCCATTTTCAACCACAACTCCTCCGTCTTCGATTCGGCACCGCTGAATTCAGTGATGCAGGACCCGCAAAATCTCACCATCTCTCTCCCACCTCCCTCTCTGTATCCCCATTCCCCTGCAAAATCTCCCCCATTTCCACACCCAAAAATGGAATCCACATCTCCAACCTCCAACAATCTAACCCCAACCGCCCCAACTCCAGAACCCTCCCAAAAGCCCTCTAAAAAAACCATGTAGTACTGAGTCGGGGGGTTTCCGACTCCGAGTCGGCAGAAGTACTCACCGCTTCCTTGACTCGTGCCGGAAATCACGGGGCCCTCCAGCTTTTCCTCCTCGAGTTCTACCTCCAAAGGCGTTAGATCTGCTCTCCGTATCCCCAAACGCGCCAGATCTACCCGAGTCTGAATCGCCCTCACTCGGGCCGAGTCACGAGCGAGTCGAGCCAATGCGAGTCATTTATAATCCTTCTCCGAGGTTCCACGGACCGATAATCGAGAATGGAGCTGGAAAGTGAGGGCAGAATCGGGAGAACCACCCGGCGCCGGTGGTGTACCTCGTGCATTGAAGGTAGTACATTTCGGGAATTTAGTGAAAACACATTTTTGGTCCTTGAAATCGTGGAAGAAACATCGAGTAGATCGGCTTTGGGGGCTGGTGAGAGTGTTCTTATCTATATATGGAGAAAATGTAGATCGAGAGAACTGTAGCAGCAAAAATGGATTTTAATACTTATGTGTTTTATTTGATTTTTGAATTTTTTTTAATTGATTTTTGAATTTTTTTCTTATCTACATTATTATCTTTATTTGATTTTTGAATTTTTTTTAATAGTTTTATACTTATGTGTAAAAAAAATTTCGTTTTTTTATTTTTTTTAATAGGTAAAATACTGATTTGGCGGTCCACGTGTTAATTCCGGTGCCCATCAAATTTTTCCCGGATCGAATTAGGGCGTCGTGCAAAACACGCCCCAAAAACGACGTCGTTTTGGCTAGTTTGACCGGTCTCCCATGGGACTTGGGACTAAATTGGCACAAATTGAAAACATACGGGACTAAATTGAAACATGTGATATATACGGGACCATTTCAATAAAGGTCCAAAGTTATGGGACCAAATCGATTTAAATCCCGAAAATATGCATAGGAGATGCCTGAAAATATAATAAACGAATAATCGAGACACGTGTCAAACACGTTTTTCTTAAAACAAATTATGCCCTTTACTCTCGGTGCTAGTGGATCGTTAGGACACTTGTTTCCCAGGATACAACGTTTTAAAAACAACAATATCAGCACTATATCTTATTCGAGGCGAACCGAGACGTTGCCTGAAATATATCACTGGAGCAAGAACGAATATGATCAGAAAGATAAGTTGACAATTGCCGGAATATGTCTATATCGTTTCTCCAACTTGTGGGTTCACATTTTTCCAAAGTCGTTTCTTGTCATGTCGTTTCTCAAGTGATTTTTCAACTTCGACTAAGTGCACTACTTATTGCATCGTTGGAAACGTTTAGCATTATGAGCCACTAATGGCCTCGAAATAAAACCGAAATCTTGAATAATGAACCATTATTTTAGGTTTAAACTTTCAATTTATGTTTTATAACCGTCACAATAAAAGTGTACGTAATGTTTTTGCGTATTAATTCGCTGCAGCCGTACGTGCCAGCAAATAAATTAAATGGAAAAATAAAATCGAGGCAAATTCACTTCCTCATTTGTATTTTTTCAACGTGGAACAAAAGCTCATTGCTTTTTCCCTTTCCCAATAATTGGTTAGAACAACTTTGAAAATGAATTTCTTATTCATCCAAAAAATGAGGAACGTTTTTCAACAGACAATTCCATGTATGCAGATATATTCACCCGCATTAATTCCCACTATAAAAAGTCGTGGAACTGAGCATTGGCTTCCTTTCATCAAGAATATTTCAGCAGTCCTTGGGCCTATTTCGCCTTTTTCGGTGCTCTTGTGCTGCTTGGTCGACTCGCCATCACCCAAACTGGCATAACTGCTAAATTTCATTGAAGCTTCATTTCCAGGGACTGTAAGTTGGCCGATTTGATTTCATTTTAATTTGCTATGTATATTAAAACTTCATTTCAAGGGGTTGTAAGTTGGGAGATTTGATTTCATTTCATAATTTGATTCGGCAATATGTATGTTTTCATGGATTGAGACTTCATTTATAAGGATTGCAACTTCATTTCTATGCTTTTGAAATCAGTGGTTCCATCCCCCTTATTATTTGATATGATCTCACCCAGGGACGGCCTAGTTGGGGGCAAGGGGGTCAATTGGGCCCCTGGCCCCACTTGAATTATATATATATATATATATATTTATATTATTAAGACACATTTGTGTGAGATGATTTTATGATGAAACGGAGCATAGTGTGTATTAACGTTTTAATATTTTGAAAGAATATGTGTTATTTGTGTTAGGTTATACTCTATCTCATGGATTAAATTATCTCATATGAGTTTTTATCTTTATTAATTATTTATTGTTAACTTGATAAGGTTAAAGGTTTTGATTAATTTTAAAGTATGTCTTCTTTTTCCATATAAATTTTCTTATTATCATTTTGATGAGGAAGGGTGGCGAAATAGAGAGGGAAATATGTGTAATTCATATTTTAAATATATATATATATATATATATATATATATATATATATAAATGTATATGACTCCGTTAATATAAATATATTTAGTCCAAATAATTTTCGTAAATATATAAAAAAAATTAAAGTGCATTTAACACTATGTTATAAATTGGGCCCCCCTCGATGAAATTCCTGGGTCCGTACCTGATCTCACCTAACCATTGAATTGTAATTTGCATGTCCAAAACCACTCAATTGACTTTCTCATTAATTAGAAAGTAGCACCATTTTCAAAGAGCGTTCAACAACGAACATGCATGCTTTTCAGAGAATACTTTGAGCATTGACACTTTAACACTTTGGATAAAATGATATTTATTTATGTTGATTTGTACCCCATCTCATATATGAGACCTTCTCATATGAATTTTTGTCTCAAGAAATTAGTACAAGGAAGACACACCGTTTAATTCCATCTCTTTGAAGCCAAGATGGTGAGTTGCTGCATTACGCAGATGCGTCGCCGACCTCTTCATATGAGGAAGATTTGAGTTGGGCTTGTTTACTAAGAATTCACTCATTTATCTTGTGGGCTGTTTTGATTAAGTATATGGTAAAGCCCAAAACAAGTTGTAAACATAATGGAAACTTAGTGAAAGAGTTTTTTGCACTTTTGGTCCCACGAACCACACCATGTTTTTAATCTAGTCCCACCTCTGACAGAACTAGTCCCATACGAATTTTAATTTTTAAATTTGGTCCCAAAATTTACGAAATTGATAATTTCAACCCCAAAAACAGACTGAGGTTGACGGGAGTCCTTTAACCCAGTAAAAACCATGTAATTAATCTGTTTTATTCCTTAAACTTTCTTAAATCCCTTAATTGCATAATTAAGAAATTTAAATGTGAATCATACACTGAAATCACACACATTTACACACACTGAGAGAAAAAAAAAAAAAAAAGAGAAGAAAACCTCCGCCACCGCGCCGCTGCGCCGCTCTCCCCCGCCAGCGGCACCGAAAAACATAGGGGCGTCACCGCCACCCTCCACGACCCTCGCGATGCCAAACGGACAGCCTTTGACTTTGCAGATGCGGTGGTGGATCGACGACAGTGGGATGGAAACAGCGGCAAGATCTGGAAGCTGCTACCGCGCACCGCCGCCGCCTGCAAGCTTCCATCGACGCCCATCCCCACGAGCTTGACGCCACAACCGGCACGACCCCGACGCTACCACCACCGCAAGGCAGATTCCATGGCCACATTGCTCTCTCGTGCTTCTCTACGAAATCCATTTTTACCAAATTTCCATTATGCCGCAAATTTCCATTATGATGCATTGTGTTGTTTTGAAAACTGGGTTTGGAGAGAATCTAATTGTTGAAACCTCCCTTCTTTGTTTTTATTCAAGAATTGGTCAAATATGGAATGAGTGCAAGGTGTTTGATGAAATTCTTCATCCTGTTTTGGTCACTTGGTACGCATTGATTTCTGGATTTTGTATAAATGACTTTGATTGTGAGGCTCTTCGGGTTCTCGATTTGGATCTTAATCGGCGATTTGACATTTGTTAGATTGGCGACTTTTGCTTTTGAATCGGTGCATTTATACGCTCTGTTTTCTTATTCGTTTTTAGATGTGGTTTTCTGTGATTGTTGGTTTTCCAATCTTGAGCTTTAACTTGTGGTTTGGCTGCGTAGAGTTCACCAAATTTGGTGTTCTTATGATGGTTTCTGAATTTGGTTGTTTTATTTTTAATCTGATTTAGGATTGTTCGATGGTTTGTTGTTATTTTGGTGTTGTTCTTTCAAGTTTTTGGGTGTTCTTTCCTGGATTTTTCTGTGTTATTTTGACCTGAACTATATGTGCAAATGGTTGAAGGTAGGTTAAGTGGTTAAATGTGTGTTAAGTAATTAAATGTGTATTAATTATATCCCATAATAACTTATGGGACCAAATATGCAAGTTGTTGAAAGGTGATTAAGTGTTAAATGCGTATTAATTATGTTCCATAACGTTTGGGACCAAATTTGCAAGTGGATTTAACGGTTTCCGTCACGGTGGGACCACATTTGAAAATTAAAATTCGTGTGAGACTAGTTCTACCAGAGGTGGGACTAGATTGAAAACATGGTGTGGTTCATGGGACTAAAAGTGCAAAAAAACCCTTAGTGAAGCGTACATCAGTTTTTAATTATAACAAAAATATCACATAAGAAAACTCAATATAAATAACTTTGAAAATTAAAACATAACATATTCATAAAATTAAGATTTACAAGATATATATTCAGATTTTAATAAATTTACAAAAAGAGTCCCGTTTCGACAAAAATACATTAAGAGAAATAAAATTAGAGAGATAAAATAGATAAAATTAAGCACTTGTCATGGTTTAAATATATAAAACAAAGTATAGTGTGAACAAGTTTACGGTGAAACTTGTTAAGAAGTGTGACTTTTTATTATAAAGGGTATGACTTTTTACTATAAAGAGTATTACTCATATGAATTTAATTTGTTGAAATAAAAAAATCAATTTCAGAATTTCCTTGGTCGGTTTAGACGATTTAGAAAATCAGACACAAATAAAGCTTGTTAAAGAGTAGGTTTAATGTGAATCAAAGTTTAATTGAGTTTTTTTTTAGTGTCATTGTTATATATATATGCACTATCAGTGTTTATAAAATCATATGAATTTTAAATAGTGACAATGCATAGATATAACAGTGACATTGTTTATGCATAACAATAATACTTTAAGAATAAAAGTTAACGTGAACTTAGATTAGTAGAAGGTTTTGTCATTATTAAATCAATATTAATGGTATGACAATAAACATATTAAATTTATATGTGAGATTGGTCAAACTAAAGCAATTTTATTTGCATTAATTTACGTGCAAATAGTAAATATTTGAATAAGAACGGAATGTGGAGAAAGTATTAATTTAATTACAAACTCATGCGAATTAAAATTTCAAACCCATTTATAATATATGTTAATTTCTGCAAATGATGAAAATGGATTTGAATTAATATCCAAATATGTCATTATCCATAACATTTTTTTACAGATTAAGATTCAAAATAAATATTAACATAATACTAGCCCAAAAATATTAAAATAATGTAATTTATGTTAAATAAAACATTAAGAAATGACACATATTGAAAGTGGTAAGCAAATGATATGTGTCAAAAAATTAACTCTCCAATAGAGATATGGATATCTACAGTTTATTTTTATTTTCTGCAATTTATTTTTATTTTTACTTTCTGCAAAAGATCGAATTCTACAGTTTCTATTAAAAAATACGTACAGAATTCTGCAGTTTATATATACTGGCCGCCAAGCCAGTTTTGAAAATATTGAGGCCTGAATCGAATTTTAAAATGGATCATTTTACCTCAAATTTTTTATTCTATACGAACTTAAAGACAACATAAAATAAATTTAAAAAAATTAATAATGCAAAATTTACAAAATATTTTACTACACATAAAATATAATAACAATTGTGTCTATAGTAACTACAGAAATACAATTCATCTAATAGTTTTAGTAGCAAGAGTATTAATCCAATTGATAGCTTTTGGAAACATTCATCTATTTTTTCAAATAATCTACCACATCAATTGCACAATTTGTTTCTTTTGATAAATAGAATTTTAAAAATCATAACTTTGAAACAAATTATTGTCTTCAACAAAAAAATCATCCGAAAATTAGTTTTAGGTCGTTGGTTCTATTATAATTTAGGCATTTATTTAGGCTAATTTTATTAGGAAGTTATGCCTTTTAGATTATTGTTTTTTAATTAAAATAAAGGTAAAGAACTTTGTCATCTCCTAATTAATTAATTAAGATGTTGATTCTATTAACTTATTTAGGTCTTTTATAGATGGTTCTATTAGATGACTAGTCCTTTAAATTATTATTTTTTAATAATGTGATACAAAAATATAAAGATAAAAAATGTTAAATTTTGTAATTAAGAAAATTCGAATATGGGGTGAGTGACATACACTAAATAAAAATCAACGAATAAACTAAATTATAATCATTGTTTTTACACAAAAACTTGTATGCAATATTGCATACAAGTGATATGTGCAATTGGTTTTTTTTTTCACGAGTCAAATAATAGGGCCGGGTTAGGGCATATTGCTGGCGGGTTAATGGGCTTCCTCCTTCATCTTCACGACTCGCGCAGTCAGGGCAGATTTCTTCTTCTTCTTCTCACGCTCGCGCAGTCACAGGCAAATTTCTTCTTCTTCCTCTTCTCGCATTGCAACAAACGCGACCAGATCGCCGTTGATTTTGATGGTGGTGCGTATCTAGGTTTTTCCTCTTCTTCTCTTGTTCTTCCTTTTCTCTTTCTCTCCCATATCTTTTTGCTTTCTTCAATTTTCTCATCCTCGCAAATTTACAAGTGATTTCTAATGGTTTTGTGAAGCAGTTTTTCAGATCATACGCCTTTATTTACATTTACAGAAATCTGTAATTACGACTAAAGATTTTTTTTCGCGTCATCTTTTTTTTTTCATGTAGTAACACTCTTTTGCTCATATGGTAACACTCCTTTTGTTCATGTAGTAACACATATTTGTTCTTTAAATCTGTAATTTTGGACTGAAGTTTTTTTTCACGCTTGTACTGGTTTTATTTATGTGGTAACACGTTTTTCTTTATATGGTAACACTTTTTGTTCATGTAGTAACACGTGTTTTATTAGTAATATGTAACACTGTTCATATATCGTCGTAATACTATGTGAATACTCATGTGTTACCATATAAATAATAATGTGTTACCATGTGACCCATGTTACGTTATGAATATTTATGTGTTACGATATATTTTATTAAGTGTTACGTAAGATATGAAAATTTTTCAATATAACAATGTAGTAACACTTATACATAGATGTAGTAACACACAAAAATTTGACTAAAAATAAATAAAATTTAATATAACAATGTAGTAATACTTATACATAGATGTAGTAAAACACAAAAATTTGACAAAAAATAAATAAAATTCAATATAACAATGTAGTAACACTTATACATAGATGTAGTAACACATAAAAATTTGACAAAATAAAAATAAAAATTATGTGTATAGTAGGAATCGAACCTGCTACCAAATTCATTAGCAACAAACCTGAACCACTAGGCTACAACACATATTTGATAAGATATCCTTCTATAAATACATATTCTCCCACACCAACCTGAACCCCCTGCCCGCCCTGCCCGCGCCCGACCTGACCCGCACTGACCCGACCCGACCCCCGCATTGACCCGCGAAATTTAGACAATTTACTTTATTTATGTTGTATTGCATATAACATTAGTGTGCAATATTTCACACAAGACTTTCTCTTGTTTTTATATATGTATATATAATATATATATATATATGTATATATAATATATATATATATATGTATAATATATGTATATATAATATATATATATATGTATAATATATATATATATGTATATATAAAGTGTAAAAAAGGGGCCCCTAAAAGTTTGAAATATTTCTTAGTTCGTTAGCCTTAGAAAAGGACCGACCCTGCATGCTCATGATACCAAACTACCAGTACTGATGCCACAACCCAGAAACCTACATTTTAACCTTTTACATTTGAGTTGAAATTCAATTTGGATTCATAACTTTTGCCTTCTTCAGAAAAAAAATCCAAAAAATTTAAGTTTCTCAATTAAATTTCATAACTATTTTTTAAGAAAAACTCTCATTTTTAGCCACTTTTCATTTAAAAAGTTCTTTTTTATCAATTTTTTTTTATTTCATTCTTTTTTAGTCAAGGAAATAGTTTTTTGGGCACTTATAACCTTAATGAAGTCAATAAAGAATTAAAAGAAATGATGGTACAGGCTTCATTAAGTGGTGGTACGGGATTAATATATTGTTGTATGAAATTAATTAAATTGTGGTATAAATTTAAAAATGATGGTACGAGTTGAATTAAATTATGGTAAAGCTAAAATGGTGGTGGTATGGTGTTAAAATAAGGGTGGTACGGGGTTGAAATAAGTTTGGTACAGGAGGGATAGTGGTACGGACTGAAACGATGTTTACAGACTAAAGTGATATATAGTGACACGAGGTTAATTGAAGGGTGGCACATACTGAAATAATATTGGTACGGAATGTATATCCATTGGTACAAACTAAAATAATGAAAGGATAAAAAAAAAGGTAAAATTGAAAAAAAATATATTCTCTTAACTAAAAAAGAATGATTATAAATTTTGTGATAAAGTTTTTTATTTTTATATTAAGTTATTTATAAACTAATCCCTTTTTTATTGACCTAACTTGAAGTACACATTATTGTGAACACATTTTTCAGAAAAAAAGATTTTTTTTATACCAATTCTATGTCTAACGTGTTAAGACAGTGGGAATATTTGTTGGGCTAAAATGATGGGATCAAAACTAAAAATAACTATTTCATATGTGCACTTGAACTTGGTCAACTGTTTGACAATCGGAATGTATGCACATGGAACTTTCTGTATTCATTGCATATCTACCACCAACTACTAATATGTAATTATTGAATTAATCTTCTAACTGTATGTCTATATCTATATCAATTAGAAAGAATTAAGGTCGTACGTATTTCACTTTGGGAGTACTATAGTTTTTCAGGGATTGTCTGCTCCTACCGGCGTGACTGTGAGTATTTGTTTTATAAAATTTTATTAGTGTTCTTTAATTCATCTATTATGCTCTTTGTGTTAAATTTTAAATGTTTGGAAGTTTTATTTAATTATTAATAATATTTGGAAGTTAATTTAAGCAGATCTGTATGCTCTCTGCGAGTATTCATATTTTCTTTTTCAATGTTTGGAAATTAATTTCATATATATTTATAATTAGCTGCAGCATGTAGATTGACTTTTAGTAAATTGTTGTAATACATCACACATGCAAGTTTCATGAAAATGTAAGTTGCATGGTGTTTTAGTTTCATCTTTTACAAGGGAGGTAGGATAGTCTTGTGCAATCCATATTCAGTGATGATGGTTTGCTTGTTCCGTTGCAAATCTGCCGTTACGGGTTTTCGTGCCGTTGTTAATACCCGACTTTTTTGCTGTACAAGTCCTAAATTCAGCCTCATTTGCGAGTTTAATTAGATTTTTTTTAAAAAAATTATCATGGTTCAATGTTCGTCTGGTTGAGAATTTGATTCGATTTCTATGTATTACTTTTTATACTTAAAAATTGGTCAACCCCCATTTAACTCGACAAATTATAATGAATTAATTAATTGGTTTTGGATCACATATGTATAAATAAAACTCGAAAAATCTATAATTAATAGAACCATCTACTCGATCTTTATACAAATTTAACAGATTTCTTAATTTTTTAAGGTATAATAAAAAAGAACACCCACAATATAAGCCTATAACAGCAAAGTAAAGCCTAATGTTATACATTATCAAACACTTGGCTTTCAACTTGAATTTACTAAATTATGTTAGGATTAGTTGGTTGAAGTATTATCACTAAGTTCAGTTTCCAAATTCTGACATATAATATGAAAGTAATTAATATAATTATTAATTATTATATAATTATCCACATTATTAAGTGGATAAACTTGAGAAGAAGTTACTGATATAACTCTCATATCAAAACTATCCTACGAGATGATTTTTGATTAACTTATGAGATTAGAGAATTCATATTCTTTAATCTTCTTCCCGCTCTCAAGTTATATATTCTTCATAAAAGAACTATCACGAAACAACACTAAAAAAAATATTTAATATATCGTGAAATAAGAATCAATTTGTAAGTCATTTCAACTAATTGACTCCTTACAATGAGAATTGTCGTACGTGCAAAAGATTCAATCAGGTACGGTATTCTTCTGTTGCAAGTCTTCAGTTATAAAGGTTAATAAGTTGTATCCTTCTTATTCCAATATAATAAAACAAGGCTTTAAAAAATTAATTTTATGTAAGACAAAAACTTGTATAGACCTAGTTCATGTTATAAACTTTGTATTTAATTCATGACGTTTGACCATACCCAGTGATTTAAAAAATGTGTTAAAAATAAGTGAAACGTGTGTCAAATAATCAAAGTTCATAGTATAGATCCTGATTCATGGAATACCTACTCTTTATGTAATTATCAGTTCAAGTTACCCGGGGAGGATCCCAGTGTCCAACTCATATATTTACCCGGTGTTACTTCGCTTCGAGTATATATTACAAATTTAAAACTATCTTTAAAGATATTAATTAATTCACATGGTTCACAAGGAATTAACCTTCCAATAACAAAATCTTTTCCACAAAAATTCAAAAGCATAAATCACAAATGTATAAATAAAATTGATCGGAAAATAATATAATCATATAGCGGTATACATGGACTCTATTTCTCAATGTGTAGAGAACCTCAAACCTTTGTAGTAAACTCAATTATTCGTACTTTTTTTAGTACTAGTTTTTCAACACGTGGTTTGCATTTTTTACATATGTAGTTCAAAAGAAGTGAGACATTATTTTTTTTTAAAACTTAAATTACATGGTTATTTATATTTCTTAACTTTGACGGGACTAAAAATAAAGTTAATTTATCGGGCTAAACAAATTATCTTCTCTTAAAATATGTCTATTCATTGATAATTGTTAGACTCGTCTAAAAATGGGCTTCTGATACTCCCATGTTCAAGCGCAATCGGAACATCAACACTTGTTGTTCACATATAACTTCAACATAGTACAAGGTAGTAAAGGCAGGATGATTATTGATAAAATGAATATTTTGAATAACACAATATTTTCTTTTGAAGTTTATTTAAAACTTGTGCAATCTAAAAAAAAAAAAAACTGCAATTGAATCATAAAGTAAGGATCAAACAAGATGAGGCCAAAATAATGAATCACATAATGTGACTTTAACAGAACTTAAAGCAAGATCAACAACAAATAGTGTAAAAATTTTCAAGAAAGCAACTTCACCCTCTTTAATATTCTAGGGAAGCAAACAAAGCTTCTCTTTATTTCTTTCAACCACTGTAAATATCCAAAAAATAAAAATTAGAAACAAAATAATTAGAAAAAATTTAAATTCACTACAAAAAAAAACGGGGTTTAATAACGGTTTTAGCGATGCAAAAAATCGTTGCTAACGACGGAAAAAAATCCATCGTTGAATCGAGGGTCGCTAACCGTAGCGACGGTTTTTTGTGATCGTCGCTATTTTTTAAATTTTTAGTTTTTTTAATAAATCCATAGCTAAAACCGTCGCTAAATCCGTCGCTAAAGCGTGAATTTACGAAAAAAAACAAGGTTCACGGTGGTTCAAACTCGAGAATGAGGCAAATTTTCGCTCCCAATGGGGATCAAACACGAGACCTATGGGTACCTAAGCGGGGATCAAACCACTCGGGCACTTGCTTTCTTGCGTTTACTTAATGAAATTAATTCTATATGTCCTAAGAATATTTTTTTTCAATTTTTTTAAAAATACTTTATTTCAATTATCTAGTTTAATAATTTAACAAAATTTTAATATAATAATTATAATTTTTATTTATTTATAAATTTAAATTAAATTGTATTATATTAAAATTATATTTATTTATTTTTAATTCATTTTTTACACTTTTTTTTAATTTTTTTATTTCATTTATTTAATTTAACTATCTAATAATTTTTAAAATACTAATTATATATATTTTTTACTTTATAAATTATAAATAAATGATTATATTCTTTTCAAATTGTAAATGTCCTACAAATTCATTTTTTTTAAAGCAAATACTACTTTCTATTTAAAAAAGTATTACTTTCTATTTAAACAAGTAATACTTTTTATTTAAACAAGTACTACTTTCATTTAAACAAGCAATACTTTCTATTTAAACAAGTAATACTTTTAATTTAAACAAATAGTGCTTTTTATTTAATCAAGTACTACTTTTCTATTTAAACAAGTAATATTTTTCCATTTAAACAAGTACTACTTTTCATTTAAACAAGTACTACTTTTCTATTTAAACAGTAATACCTTTCATTTAAACAAGTACTACTTTTCATTTAAACAAGTACTACTTTTCTATTTAAACAAGTAATACTTTTAATTTAACAAGTAATAATTTTCATTTTAACAAGTACTACTTTCTATTTAAACAAGTAATACTTTCTATTTAAACAAGTACTACTTTTCATTTAAACAAGTACTACTTTCTATTTAAACAAATACTACTTTTCTATTTAAACAAGTAATACTTTTTATTTAACAAGTAATACTTTTCATTTAAACAAGTACGACTTTTCATTTAAACAAGTACTACTTTTCAATTTAAATAAGTACTACTTTTCTATTTAAATAAGTAATACTTTTCTATTTAAACAAGTAATATTTTTCTATTTAAACAAGTACTACTTTTCATTTAGATAAGTACTACTTTTCATTTAAACAAGTAATACTTTTCATTTAAACAAGTACTGCTTTTCCTTTAAGCAAGTGATACTTTCTATTTAAACAAGTACTACTTTTCATTTAAACAAGTACTACTTTTCATTTTAACAAGTACTACTTCTCATTTATACAAGTAATACCTTTCATTCAAATAAATAATACCTTTCATTTAAACAAGTACTACTTTTCTATTTAAACAAGTAATACTTTTCTATTTAAACAAATAACAATTTTCATTTAAACAAGTACTACTTTTCATTTAAACAAGTACTACTTTTTTATTTAAACCACTACAACTTTTCTATTTAAACAAGTAATACTTTTCATTTAACAAGTAATACTTTTCATGTAAATAAGTAATACCTTTCATTTAAACAAGTAATACTTTCTATTATTTAAACAAGTAATACTTTAATTTAAACAAGTAATACTTTTCATTTAACCAAGTACTACTTTTCTATTTAAACAAGTAATATTTTTCTATTTAAACAAGTAATACTTTTCATTTAAAGAAGTACTCTTTTTCATTTAAACAAGTACTACTTTTTTATTTAAACAAGTACTACTTTTCTATTTAAACAAGCACTACTTTTCTATTTAAACAAGTACTACTTTTCTATTTAAACAAGTACTACTTTTCTATTTAAAAAAGTAATATTTTTCATTTAAACAAGTAATACTAAATTGTCTCAGTGATAACTATAGTCCTCTAAAATAAAATAATATAATCCAATACTACTGAAACTGATGTCAAAACTCAATCCCCAATATTCAATTGAAATAAGGGTTATGCAATGAAAAAATTGCTTAAGTAAAAATGATAAATAAAGTCTGAAACTGATGTCAAAACTCAATCCCCAATATTCAACAATATTCAATTGAAATAAGGGTTATGCAATGAAAAAATTTGCTTAAGTAACAAAGATAAATAAAGTCTCGAGGCAATCCACCTTGCCTTCACCGCGCCATAATGACTTTGCAAAATGTTAAAGATTGGGATGAACAAAACAACTAGCTCAGTGGGATTCCCTCGCAATGTTATAATCAAATATAGCATATAAATATATTCATCAACTTACATAACATGCATCATAATCATAATAACGAGTATAATCATAATAACGAGTCAAGGATTTTTTCCATCCTGAGTCGTATTGACCAATCTGTATACAGTGGAGTTGCCCCCAAGGATCTTTTCCATCCCGGACCGGAGTCCCCCGCAAGTTACAACGATTCCATCGAGTAACCAAATAATATAACATTCCACGTAAATCATGTTGCAAGCAACAATTAGATCACATGAATATTCAAAAATAATAAAATAAGTAAAAATCCCACCTCAAGTCTTGATTAACCTCGTAAACACATAAATTGGTTTAAGGCGTAAAATTCTCGTCACCTAAACATATTAAATATAAAGTTTTAAAATTATTATCATGATATATAAGGTGCGAATAATTAGTATCTTAATGATAGTTATAAGAAACTTTAAAGGATTATGCATAATTTGATAAACTGGTTTCACGTTAATAAAGACAAGAATTTATTTTGGTATTTCTTTTTCTTTCTTTTTTTTAAAGGGAATGGTCATTGTAGAGGAAATTACTTTGGGCAGTAGCAGAAGAACAAAATTGTATGAATTCATAGACAATGAAAATTTGGCAAACAACTACAGGAATAAGATACGAATTAAGAACTTGGGCAATAAAAAATATTTTGGCCGTTTTAGAAAACAATCGGTAATACCTTTAAAAATATATATATATACTCCCTCAAAAAAAATTTATAAACGTTTGTCTAATGTTTTTATCGGATAAAATGAAATAGAAGTGCACGACATAATCATAGGACATAAAATTGATAAATTATCATAAGAATTAAGGAAGAAGGTATTACTAGTTTGGCAAAAATTGAGTAGACCCAGATCAGGTCCAGAGAGAAAACTCCAATTTACGGTGAAAAATATTTTCTGTGATCTTCTTTGTAGAACTGACCGGGTGTTTTAAAAAGATGAGGGAGTAAAAATCAGTTGAAATTTTTGGGCTTAAGATTTAGATGAATCTAAAACAAATTTAGAGAATTTTGGGGGTCAAAGCTTATCTATATATTATATTTTAAATAAAAGAATATATTATACACATATGTATATTTAGATAAGTAACGAAGGTTGTTCGCATAATCTAGTAATATCTATATAGATATACGAAATTGATCATATGATCGCAGGTGGGCACAAATTTATATGTCCACCGCTTATGTGGCGCTCCACATATGCAAGGTCCCACTATTATTTAATTAATTCAACCTTCTTATTTATATATATTTCGTATATTACTCAATTTTATTAATTATATTAAAAAAAAATTTACCCGTATCCCGAACTCAACCCGATCCGAACCTGAACCCGGCCGAGTGGTTCATGGTTCACCCGCCCCGAATGGTTCTTGGTTTAGGGTTCATAGTTTAGGGTTTAGGTTTATATAATTAATTTCATTAATTATATTTAAAAAAATTACCCGACCCGAATCCAACCCGACCCAAACCCGAACTCGGTCCGAGTGGTTCATGGTTCACCCGGCCCGAATGGTTCATGGTTTAGGGTTCATGGTTTATGGTTTAGGTTTATATAATTAATGAGAAGATTGAATTAATTAAATAATTGCATATGTGACGCGCCACATAAGCGGTGGACATATAAGTTTGTGTCCACCTGCGGGCATATGATCAAATTCGTATATATATATATTGGGGTGTAGGAACATTGTTTGTGATGCATGAGAGGAAATTAATTCAGATTAATTGGTAGTAATTGCCTGGATAGGAAAATAGGTTATAGCAAATGTTTTGACCACGTGAATCCTAAGTTTAGAATTTATATATCTCTCTCTATCTTATAATATATATTGGATTACATATATTTAATTATTTATTTACCCTTCTAATAAAAATAATTTATACATTTTATAATTTATGGTGACTGGAAATTTTGGGTGTTACAATTATTAAGTAAAATTATAAAATAAAATAAAGTAAAAATGAGAATTAAAAATTAATTACTAACTAAAGTTAAAAAAAATGGGATGAAACTGGAAAAAATTAAAAGATGAGAGTGTTGAGAGAAAAAAAAAAGTTATTAAATAAAGTTATAAAATAAAACAAATAAAAGAAGGGAAAAAGTGAACAAAATAAAAGATGACAGGGATAAAAGGATCAAAACATGATTCTCAACCCCAAATCATTTTCCAATAAAGATGTTCAAAGATTGCACCGAAAGGTTGCAACTTCACCAGAGTGCTAAGTTGACCCAAGAGTTTCAACTAATTTTGCTTATTAAAAGAGATTGCAATTTCACCGTAGAGACATGTTGAACCAAAAGATTGCAAATCTTCGACGATTTGAGATTAAATTGAACTAAATTGAATACATATGAAATTAAATTAAAAAAATTAATAATTATAAGACTATTTTAATAAAGGTGCAAAGTTATATGATTATTTTGATTTAAATACCCGATATCAACTCACAAATAATTATATGGAACTACGAGTCTATGATGCCATATTATTATAGTATAATTTAATTGTTGGGACTATGATTTTATAATGGGTGAATGGCGTGGATTATGTATGAATATATTAAATTATAAGAGAGATGAATACTAATTGTACTAGAAGTGTGTTTAATAATAACTAGGCTATTGATGATGTAGTGGTGTATTTTTAAAAGTGAATTTCGACTAGAATTCCAAAACCAATTTTTGAAATCCAAATTCGAATTTCACTTTATTGTTTTGAATGCTAGCTGACTTCTCAATATAATAAATTTACAGAGAATTGACAAAAATGTTTAATATTAATAGTTCAAATTATTTTTTGTCCTATCTTTAATTAAAAAAAATATTTTTTATTCTTTCATAACCTATTTACCCTTATCACTGTTAGGAATTAAACAAAACTCATTGATGAATATGGAAACAATATCAATGAAGCTGCAAATATTTATCATTTATGGATAATTGATACAATAACTTTCCTATAACAAAAGTAGTAAACTCTAGACTCTAGTGTTGTTGTAATTTCATTGGTCCTTACTAAAAGACAAATTTTGATTTCCTTGTATCTGAGTGAATCACAACGTATCAATGGGATTCTGCTCAAATTCGCATCACAGTGCATCCTTTAAGCTTTAGGCAGCTTTTCTGGTGTGTTCTCATGTATATGTTTTTTTCTTTTTACTTTGTTTTTTTATCATGCCCCCCAATTCGAGGGAGGACTTAGAAACTCCTTTAAGCTTGTTCCTCAATCTCATGAAGAATTGGTTTGACAATGGCGTCGTGAAAGTATCTGCAATCTGGTCAACACTAGGGACATGCAAACTTGAAACTCATTGTTGTTGATCATTTCTCTAACAAAATGTAGACCCAACTCCAAATGTTTGGTTCTTGAATGGAAAACCAGATTAGCTAAGAGAGAAATAACACCTTTATTATCAAATCAGATAATATGTGATTTCTTGTTGAAAAAGTTCAACTCTTTAAGCAATGACTTTAGCCAAAGTACCTCACAAGCTGCATGCATATGCAAGACTCTAAACTCAACTTATGTACTTGATCTTGAAACAGTAGCTTGTTTCTTTTAAATCTATGAGATTAAATTACCTCCTAAGAATATGCAATAAAATGAAATAGACTTTCTGTCATCAAGATCAACACCCCAATCATAGATTTCACTTGCTCTCATAAGTATCAATTTTTTCTCTCTTCTTACTTCTATATATATATATATATATTGATGAGTAGGGATGGCAATTTGCCCCATCCACGATGATCCGTCCCGCCCCTGCCCCCTGCCCCCCACCCCAATCTGGACGGTTATTTTGACTATTTTTCAATTTCGTTTTGATGTTGGGGAAAATCGATAAAATTTAAATTGGGGATGATATTTATATACTCGAGCCCTGCCCCGAACCCGTCCTGATACACGTTATATTAATATTTTTAATATTTATATATGTATTTATCACTATATATTTTAAATATTAATTTGATTATTTATATTATATTTTTTTAAGTTATTTTATAAAAAATAATTTTATAACATAATTGGCTCTCCATAATTTTTAGAGAGATAAAATAATTATAATAATAAAAATAAAAGTAAATATATTAGTTTGTTTTCCGGTCGGGTTCGGGGATACCTGAAAACGTTAGGGGTGGGGACGAGGACTAAGAAAAATTCCCTTTCGGTTTTCGGGTCGGTTTCGGGGACGAAATTTTTTGTCGGGGCTGGAACCGGGGGAGGCATAAATGTTAGGATTTAAACTGCAATTATGGAGAAATTAAGAGAACACGAAATTAAATAACACAGATTTGGTTACCTAGTTCGTCATGAATGACTACGTCTGGGGGCACTACCAAGCCAGGAGATTTACTAATTTTCGGTGATATAACAATTACAACGAATCTGATTGGAATTAATAGGCGCAACTGGGCCAAAACCTAAAAGCCCATCACCGAGAAGCTGGGACGTGAAGCAGTCGATCAGGCTCCATAACCCAACAATCTCCCACCTGGAGACTGACTCCAACTGTAACTTGTCTCCTCCATCTTATCGATATCTCTCGCTGGTAGTAGTGCCAAGCATTCATCTTAGTTTCCAAGGCCAGTTGAAGTCATGCATAACTTCAACTTCTCTAAGGTCACAACCTTGGTCAACATATTAGCAAGATTCTCACTTCCTCGGATCTTCATCAGCTGCAAGATCTTGTTCTCAATAAGGTAACGAATGTAATGACACCTCAAGTCAATATGCTTAGTCCTCGAGTGAAAAGCTGGATTCTTTGCTAAGTGAATAGCACTCTGACTGTCACTGTAAAGAATACTATCCTTCTGCTCCTTCCCCAATTCACGCAAGAGATTCTGCAACCATACCATCTCCTTACTAGCCTCAGTAACTGCAACATACTCTGCCTCTGCAGTGGACTGTGCTACAATCTTCTGCAACTTAGAAGCCCAAGAAATCGATGTACCACCAAAAGTAAATACATACCCGGTTGTACTCCTCCTTTTGTTAAGATCACTGGATGCCAAGTTTGCATCAACATACCCTGTCAATTCAACACTTTTTGCCTTCAAAACACAATGCTCTTTCTGTAGTACCTCTCAAGTACTTAAGGATCCACTTTACTGCCTCCCAATGCTGCTTACCCGGATTACCCATAAATCGGCTAACTACTCCCACCGCATGTGCAATATCTGGTCTTGTACACACCATAGCATACATCAAACTGACAATTGCTGAAGTGTATGGAGTGTTTTGCATGTAGGTTCGCTCCTCTTCGCTACTAGGTGAGTCCTTGTTGGATAGCTTGAACTGACTTCCCAACGAGACACGAACTTGCTTTGCATCTTCCATACTAAACCTCTTCAAGACATTCTTTATGTATTCAGCCTGTGAAAGATACAACTTTCCTGCCACCTTATCACGATCGATTCGCATACCCAAGATTTACTTGGCCTCCCCAAGGTCCTTCATAGCAAACCTATCAGACAACTACTTCTTCAACTTGCTCACTTCTCGAGCACTAGAGCCTGCTATCAACATGTCATCAACATATAATAGCAAAATGATATAGCTATTATCATACCTCTTGAAATTGCAGCAATGGTCACCTTCACACCTATTGAACTCAATCTCGTGCATGAACCCATCAAACTTCGTGTATCACTGTAATGGAGCTTGTTTCAAACCATACAAGCTCTTTCTCAATTTGCAAACAAGCTCATTGGTCCCCTTTGACAAGTACCCTTCTGGTTGCTTCATGTAAATGTCCTCATCTAAGTCATCATGAAGAAAGACTGTTTTTACATCCATCTGCTCTAACACCAAGTTCTCTGTAGTCACCAAACTAAAAACTAACCGAATGGTAGTTAGTTTCACAATAGGAGTAAAAACATCAGTATAATCAATACCATATTTCTGCTGAAACCCTTTCACAACCAGTCTTGCCTTGTAACACTTGCTTCCATCCGCCTCATCTTTAATTCTGTAAACCTAGTTATTATGCAGTGCCTTCTTGCCCTTAGGGAGCTCAACTAGTTCCCAAGTTCTGTTGGTCATCAACGAGTTCATCTCATCATCCATCGCAAGTTTCCACTTGCTCACCTGCTCACTACGTGTAGCCTCTGCATAACATTCAGGCTCACCACCATCAGTCAACAATAAGTAATGAAGAGAAGGAGAATACCTATCAGGAGATCTATGTTCTCTTGTGGATCTCCGCAACGGAATTGTTGCTGGTGGTGTATGTGGTTCTTCCTCAACAACCACCTGATCATCATGAACCTCCTTGCTCCCACCTGAGTTCGAAATGTCTAACTCAACAACCTGAGTCTCAGAACCAACTGCTTTGGATGTACCCGACCAGTCTTTGTACAATATCTGTTTATTAAATATGACATCTCGACTATGAATTATCTTTCGATTCTTCTCATCCCAAAATCGATAACCAAATTCATCACCGCCATATCCAATAAATGTACATTTAACAGACTTAGCAGCCAATTTACTTCTACTAGCAGCATCAATATGAACATATGAAAGACACCCAAATACTCGAAGAAAAGACAGATTTACCTCCTTACCAGACCAGGCCTCCTTTGGTATGTCGTTTTCCAAGGGAGTTGAGGTCCTCTGTTTATCAAGTAAGCTGCAGTGTTAACTGCTTCTGCCCAAAGCATCTTCGGCAGCCCACACTTCAATCTCATTCTAGCACGTTCACATAAGGTTTTGTTCATACGTTCTGCCACACCATTCTGCTAAGGGGTTCCTCTCACAGTTTTCTCCTTTTGAATTCTATTTGCTTCACAGAATTCTTTGAACTCACAGAGCTCGTATTCTCCACCATTATCAGATCTCAAACACTTCACTTTGAGACCTGTCTCAGTTTCTACAAGGGTTTTCCACTTCCTGAAAGCATTAAAGGCATCAGACTTATTTTTCAGAAAATAAACCCATACCTTTCTCGTAGAGTCGTCAATGAAAGTTATGTAATATGATGCTCCACCAAGAGATGTCACTGGTGCTGGACCCCACAAGTCGCTGTGGACTAACTCCAGCTTTTGCTTCTTCAAGGTTCTGCCTCCTTTCGAAAAACTCACCCTTTTCTGTTTTCCGAATACACAATCCTCACATAACCCGATGTCAATTGTCTTGAGGTCTGGCAGTTTACCCTTTGAACACATCACTTTCATCCCTTTCTCACTCATGTGGTCAAGACGACAATGCCACAAATCTGCATTCCCTTTTGCACCTGCAAGAGCAATGCTATCTCGGGTGTTGCCTGTCATGTACAACGTTCCCTCCTTATTTCCTCGAGCCACTACCATTGCACCTTTAGATATCTTCCACGTATTGCATCCAAAGATCACGGTGTAACCCTCATCATCAAGCTGCCCTACTGAAAGTAAATTCCTCTTCAGTCCAGGAATATGTCTCACATCTCGTAACTGTAAAACAGTTCCATTCGGTGCCCTGATCCAAACATCCCCCTTCCCTATGATTTCCAGAGCTCATCAACAGCAAGATAAACCTTCCCAAAATTTCCAGAAGTGTAGCGTTCCATTACGTCAGCCCTGCTGCACGAATGAAACGATGCTCCAGAATCTAACACCCAAGATTCCAGTGGACTGCTTACGCTCAAAATTAATGCATCTGAGACCTCATCAGTGGCAGCGTTTGCTGAATTGTCATCCTTCTTTGGTGCATTCGCTGGTGCCTTCTCTGGTGCCTTACACTGGTTTTTGTAATGACCAAGTTCATGACAATTGTAGCACTCAATCTGACTCTTGTCCTTCTTGGGCTTATCTTTGCCCCTCGACTTTGATCTATCTGGATTCGATTTTCCTTTAGATTCTGATCTGCCTCTATTTCCTGCACTCAAGGCTGATCTTGTGGCCACACCCAATTCTTTCCTGCGATTTTCTTCGCTCATGATCAGATCTCTAACCTCATCAAACTTAAGTTTCACCTTTCCTGCTGAAGCACTAACGGCTGTCACCGTCCCACTCCAACTTTCTGGTAAAGAAGACAACAAAATTAGGGCTTGAACCTCATCATCAAAATCAATCTCAACCGAGCTTAATTGGGCTATGGTCATATTGAACTCGTTGAGATGATTGGCTACCACAGTATTCTCTGCCATCCTTAGGTTGAATAGCCTCCGCATCAGATGAACCTTGTTCGCTGCAGATGGCTTTTCGTACATCTTAGTCAGAATCTCCAACATCTCCTTCGTGGTTTCTGCTTTTACCGTGTGGAGGGCGATGTTCCTGGACAACGACAGACGAACCACACTCATCGTCTTCCTGTCCAGTAACTTCCACTCGTCGTCCTTCATATCTTCTGGTTTCGCACCCAAAGGTTGATACAGATATTTACCGTACAGGTAATCCTCGATCTGCAATTTCCAGAATCCGAAATCTGTTCCATCAAATTTCTCAACAGGCGATTTCCCTTCAGCCATCATAATTACTCCCACCAGATCCTCTGAACCTGATGCTCTAGATACCAGTTGTTAGGATTTAAACTGCAATTATGGAGAAATTAAGAGAACACGAAATTAAATAACACAGAGTTGGTTACCCAGTTCGTCAGGAATGACTACGTCTGAGGGCACTACCAAGCCAGGAGATTTACTAATTTTCGGTGATAACAATTACAACGAATCAGATTGGAATTAATAGGCACAACTGGGCCAAAACCCTAAAAGTCCATCACCGAGAAGCTGGAACGTGAAGCAGTCGATCAGGCTCCATAACCCAACAATAAATTTGCTCTGCCCCGTTGCCACTCCTATTAATAAGAAAGAGTTAGGTCATGTTTGTTTTGTACTGGGGAGGTCGGGATGGCCACTTATCGAATTTGCACATCAAATTCTCCATCCAACATTCACCCCTATTATACATTTATACCTTAAAACTATCACATCATTACTTTTTCTTACACCAACTCATTATCTTTCATACTTTTCTTATAACAATTCATTTTCTTTTTTACTTTTCTTACGCTTTCTTTCATAGAATCATTATCACACTAACTAACAATAATAAAATAATACATCATTATAATTAAAAAATATTGATTTGACATAAAATTTTATCCATTCTTACGACATCCAACACAAAACAAATACATTTTACTATTCATAAGATTTGCCCCATCCAATTTTTTCACCCATCTCCCATTCACCTCATACCGAAAATAAACTTTTCCTTAAGATTTTCACAGGGGAGTATCGTTCTTTTTGGGATTGTCTGCTCCTGCGGCAGTGACTGAGTGTTCTTGTCTTTCATTTATTGTACTCTCTGTGTCTTAACCTTGAAGTTTGGAAGTTAATTTTAGCAGATTTGTAATTATTTGTTTTGAATGACTTCTCATAAGTTTCATATATTTATATTGAGGCACACTTGCGTAAGATGGTCTCATGATGAGATGAGATATAATCTAGGCATTTATACTAACACTTTGAAAGGGATGAGTGTTAATTTTGGCTAATTTATACTCCCTCTCATGTATGAGACCGTCTCATATGAGTTTTTATCATTTATAATTAGCTGCAGCCTGTAGATTTTATCGTAGAGTTTAGTAGATGCATCACACATGCAGGTCTTATGGAAATGTAAGATGCATTGTGATTTCATTTCAACTTTTACAAGAGAGGGTAGTCTTGTGCAATCCAAATTCAGGCCCCCTTAAATTTGTGCAGAAGTCCTGAATTTAGTTCAGCCCCTGATACATATGAGTTTAATTTTTTTTATTCTTTCAAAAATGAATAACTCTCCAATAGAAATATAACCCCTCTCACTTTCTCCGTCAAACTCTGGAACATTATTAAGCTCTATGATTGCAAATTCTAGTGAAATGGGCAGAATCACTTGTTTTTAAGTTGTCCTCTCACAACTTTAAATTTTTGAGAACGTGTTTTTAAGTTGTGAGTAGAGTTTGCATACACCATTTTGTCCAATTAATGCTTGCCTCAGTCACACCAACATACTCAAACTCCGTCTTTAGAAATCCACATCCCAAAATTAAATACACCACCTTATCCTTATTGTTTTAAGTGCCATCGTTTGCTTAGATTTTTATCATCTTAATTTTACGTACTCCCAATCGTCAGATTATTGAATTTGTGGTCAAATGTAGGTGCAAAAAGTGAAGGTGCATAGAGACGTAGTGAAGGCATCAGGTATGTCGTCGAGACCAGCAGAAGAGCCAGGCACGCTAGTATCAAAGACAAGCAAGTCGAGCTTATATAATGTTTTACAACTCAATGATACATATCCAAAAACCTTGCCTTTCATCTACAAAGTCCCGAGGAAAATAAGTTGCGACAATAGCAAGCCTTATGAGACAGAATTTGTATCAATTGGTCCTTATAGTCATGGTGATCCCCTGTTTAGAGGGGCAGAGGAACTCAAGTTGCGTTACTTTGATTCACTACTTCGCCGCATAACTCATCTACAACTCCAAGATTACATCAAAGCTATGGAAAACATTGATTTAGAAGCACGCTATTGCTACGCAGTACCATATGTAAACATTGATGAAACAACGTTTGTTGATATGCTGGTGATGGATGGTTGCTTCATCATTGAAGTCATAAACTCTCTCACAGTTCTAGATATTTGCTTTCCAGTTAGATCCAACAAACGGATTCTGCAACGGGATCTGTTACTATTTGAAAATCAAATCCCCTTCTTTGTTTTGCGTAAGCTTTTTCGCCTCATTGAAGGACCAGACCCACATATCTCGTTGATGGACCATGTCTTAATATTTTTCCAGGATGTTAATCCTGAATACTTCCCTGGCCAAATCCCGATGATAAGGAAAGAAGAGGAGGTAAAGCATATACTTGATTTGATTTACCACCATTGGTTTCCACCTTCGTCTTATCCCAAAATCACAATTCTTACATCTACACTCTCTCCCCGTCGAATCCCCTGTGCGTCGCAACTCAAATATGCTAATGTCAAGTTTCGCAACAAGGAATGCAATTTCAGAACCAGTTTATTTGATGTAGAGTTCACGGACCGCGGTGAACTGGCGATGCCAGCTTTACAAATTGATGACTGGACAGAGAGTTGGCTGAAAAACTTCATTGTTTACGAGCAATTTTTTCCATGGGGGGAACCTACCCCTGTTACAGATTATGCATTCTTATTGGATAGCCTTATTGACACTTCCGAAGATGTCCAGATTCTAACCCAGGCCAAGATTATCCAGAATATGTTGGGTAGCGATATTGCGGTTGTCTCCTTTGTCAACAAACTTACCGACAAAGTTAAGTTATACGAGGACAGTTTCAAGTATGCAAATACCTTCAATCGCATTAATTCTCACTGCGAAAAGCCGTGGAATAGAAGAGTAGCTTCCTTGCATCGAGACTATTTCAATAGTCCTTGGGCCGTTTTTGCCTTTTGTGTTGCTGTTGTGCTTCTTCTCCTCGCCATCTCTCAAACTACCTTAACTGCAATTCAGGTGTAGTAACATGCTGGTGCACACCATTGATTGGGATTTTATTTGATTTCATTTGTTTATGCTATGTGTGTTTTCATGAATTGAAAACTTGCATGTTTAAGGATTGTAAGTTTGAGAGATTTGATTTGATTTCATTTGAATATGTTATCTATGTTCACGAATTGAAATTCCATTTCGAAGGATTGTAAGTAACTGGGATGGGAGATTTGATTTTATTTATGTTATGCTTTTGAAATTAGTGGTTAGTGATTGGATAAATTGCGCCAAACTCCTATGTGATTTGCAAAATAGGTGTCAAAATCCCCGTATTTTAAAAATTGTGTGAAATCCCTTTGTGATTTTATAAATATGGCGTGAAACCCCAATTTTTATTGAGATAATGAAAAATGTATTGCACACTCGCTTTTTAATGTTATTTTTTTCATTTTTTTTGTTGGAAAATGAAGAATTACCCTCCATTAACTAAATTAAAGGTAATTTTGGTGTCAAGCCTTCACATTTTTACAATTACATAACTATATAAAAATTTAAATTTTAAAAGTATGAAGACTTGACGTCAAACTCCTTATATAATATAGTCAATGGAGGGTAATAATATCATTTTCTAATAAAAAAAAGTTGGAAAAAACATTGTAAAGTGAGTGTGCAATAAAACTTTTATTATATCAACAAAAATGAGTGTTTCACACCATATTTATATATAAACCACAAGAGAGTTTCGTACAATTTTTAAAGCAAAGATTGAGTTTGACGCTTATTATTTAATCTCATGCACCTTACCATTGGATTGCTATTTGCATGTCCAAACAACTCATGTGTGAAAAAGAGATTGTGACGAAGTCAGTCCAATAATTTTAAGGGCCTGTCCAATAAAAAAAAAAGTATGCCCTCTTTTATTTATACAATAAAAAAATTAATATAATTATTAATATAAAACGAAGTATAATAACAAAATGTGTTATTTTATAGTATATATAATTAATAATATATTTTTAAGATCAAATAATAAAAAATATATTTTTATAGAGATAACTACTTTGAGGTCCAAAGAAAAAGTCATACGAGTACTAAGAGGTCCAAGCTACTTTTTTAAGTACTGTGAGGTCCACAGTGAAAAAGGGAAAGCCCATAATACCCCTCACCCAAATATGACCGCCTCCCACCCACTCTCTCTTATTTATCCTCACAACCCTCAATCTCATTTATCTGCCCACTACTATTCATTAGCCTCCCACCTCCCCAATTCCACCCACCTGCAAACTCCAACGACCACCACCAGTCTCAATCTTCCACCACCACCACCACAAATGAATAGCCCTCTAACACCAACAACCTCACGCGGCCACAACAACAGCAATGGCGACGCCCGCTCCCACCAAACCAACACGCAGACGGAGGAGTAGTCAGAGACGGCGGCATTGGAGGTGATGGTTTATCGCCGCAGTCGCAAACGAGACTTCTACAACGAGACGAAGGTGGCAGAAGCAAACGACGGCCGACGATCTGGTAGCAAAACAATGGATTTTGTGATTTTTGGATTTTGAATATCTGTGCGATGGATTTTTGGATTTTAAATCTTTTGGAAGCAAAACGATGGAACTTTTGGATTTTAAATCTTTTGTAAGCAAACGATGGATTTTTTGGATTTGGGATTTTAAATCTTTTGGAAGCAAAAGGTGGATTTTTGGGGGTATATGGATTTTTTGGAAGCTAAAGAAGACGACGATGCTCGTCTAAAGATCTTGGATTTGTTCTTACAGTAGACAAAAGTGAAGGTAAAGAGTTGGTTTGTAATTTTTTATGAATCTGTTTGAAGATATGTAAATGGAGGATCTGACTTGTGGTTTTTTCTGGATTTTGGGTTGAAGATGGAGATCTGAAATTAGAAATATAATGCACATGTTCATGATGAATATATGCATGTTTTTATGTATATATTGATGAATATGTTCACGTCGAAATGAATACGTGCATATATTATGAGATGAATATGTTCATGTCAATGAAAGATGATAATATATAAAGATTGAGATTGTAATTTTTAGATTTTAGATATGTAAATTTTTATAATTTTTTTAATTTTGATTGGGAAATTTTGGTAATTTTTCACAAACTCCAACAACACAAACCAAACAAATGAAAACGGGAAACGGAACCTAACAGTATGGACATAGCTCGAATTTTCTACCTTTGATTTCGGACGAAAAAGCTTGAAATTTTTTGGATGAATCTTTAGGAAAGAGATAGAAAGTAGCAGAAAGAGAGAGAAGAGTAATTGGGGGGTTTTTGGAAAGAGTGTAATAGGTGAGCTTCTATTTTTTTGGCTCTTTGATTGCATTAATTGCGTATAAGAATGGAAGTAGCAGAAAGTTTTTTTGCATTGGGAAGTGTGGAGTATCAATTCAGCTGTTGGTGTGCACTTTTCAGCAGGGATATATCTATTACTAAGAGTTAAGGGTATTCAAGTCTTTATACACTGTGTTTTGCACCTCCTAGTATTTAATATACAATGGAACTACAAGTAACTTAGTAACCTAAAATAGAGTGGAAAGTTGCTAACTCATTTTTATATGCGAAAAAATGAATAACCTATCTATACAATTAATTTTTTTAAAGTACCTATACAATTAAATATTGAAATTTGTAAGAAAGTGTGAAAGATTAAAATAAATGAAAGAGTAATTAATAAAAAGAACAATAATTAAAAAAGTGATAAACTGCCCTAAAAAAATATTTTTTTTAAAGCATCTGGCTCCGTCCTTAAACTTGGTTATATTGGAATTTTAAAATTTTCTTTCCTTGCTTAATAGAATAGAAAATTGGGGATGACTTCCACTACAAAAAGCCACTAACAAAAAGAACTCTAAGGTCTGAAAAAAAGTGACTTTGGAGAAAAAAAAATGGTCAAAAGAGTCTAAGTTGTCCTTCTAAATTTTTCTCAGACTTCTAACAAGTTTCTGCACTTCAGACTCATTTTAACTTTTTGTATTTTAAAATTTTAAAAGTCCAAATTTTTTAATTTACTGAATTAATTAGATTATTTATTAATACAAAATTTTAAATTTCAGCACCATAATAATTTTAGTGATTTAGTAATTTCAAATTTATGCACTTTTCAATCAATTTTATGGTGCATTTTTTTAAAAAAAATGTATTTTCGATCAATTTAAAAAAAAAATGTATTTTGAAGTCCAAAAAATTATGCAATTTTTAGAATTTTTTTTAATTTATACACTTCTGGGCTAATTTGAAAGTGCATTTTTTTATGTACTTCTAGGCAATTTTTAGAGTGCATTTTTTTAAATTTATGCACTTGTGAGCTAATTTTGGATTGTATTTTTTTTGTATTTTGTGTACGTCTTTTTTTATTTTATTCCACTTTTATTAGTTGCAATTTTTTATATAATTTAATTTAAATTTTAGATTTTATAAATTTTGTATTTCTAATATGCACTTCTACATGTTTTCTTCACTTTTGATGTATTTTGGAGTGCAGATTTTTTTATTTTCTGCGCTACTAGGCAAATTTTGGAAGTGCATTTTTTAAAAAAAAATTGTATTTTGAGTCAATTTTGAAGTGCATTTTAAAAAATATATATATTTTGGGCCAATTTTGGAGTGCATTTTGTTTTAATAAAAAATTATATTTTGGACCAATTTTGGAGTGAATTTTTTAAAAAAATATATATTTTGGAGTATACTTTCCCTATAAAAAAATTGCACATCACCAAATTTTAAAGAAATTCTACTTTCCCTAAAAAAAAACTAAAAATCTGCAAATCTGCAAATTTACTGCAGAAACAACACCAATCTGTAATTTTTTCATCCTAAAATACTGCAGAAACAAAAACAACACCAATCTGCAAAATTACACAAAAATCAGCAGAAACCCTAAAAAAATTATTTAAACAAATCTGCAAAAAAAATAACCAGCATACTACAGAAAATCCTAGATACATAAAACCCAAATTTACGTACTACAGAAAATCCTAATCTGCATCAAACCCTTACTACAAAAACAAATTAGACAAATTAAAAGGAAAAAAAATTACACAAAATAATTTACTGAAATCTGCAACATCAAGATCCAAAAAATGGTGGCTGAAATTACTTTGGTAGCAAATTCTAGATCAAGATCCAAAGTGGTGGGCTGAAAATCTGCAACATCATCATCAAAATCCAAACAACAAAAATAAGATGCGAAATATAAAAATTAACAGGAGAAATGCATACAAATTAAATTTTCTGGAGTGTGGAAAATTTAGAGAGAGAGAGAGGGAGAGGGAGAGAGAGATAGTGAGATAAGAGAGATGAGGGATAAAGCGGCTTTGTGGTGCTGAAATTAGGGTTTTTGTTTTGAGTTGTGAACCAACTTGTGGCATGGCACAAATGTAATAAAAATTTAAAGTAAGGGTAAAATAGTCTCATTTTATATTGTTAAATACTACATTTTTTTTCATCTTATAATCTTTTGATTCAAAATTTGTATCTTAGAGTCTTTATTTCTAGAAAATTGTGTCCCCCTCGGGATGAAATTTGGATCCGTCCATAGGTGTAGAACGGTAGTATGTTGTTAAACTAAGAAATGAAAACACTGGCAATATGAGCGCGATAACATTTTGAACAACTTTCAAAATATGAGAGCTCGTCGAGAACAATTGTAATATTTCTTTGTATAAAAAACTTAATGCTTGTAACTCTTAATATTATATGTTTTCAAATTATAGATTGTCTATATTTTGTTTATATAACTCTTTTTTTTAAGATCTTGCTTTGCATTTTAAATTGAATGATTTTGATTTTTTTTAAAATACTTTTTATAATTTTGCACACCCTGTTTAAAATTTCTGGATTCGCCATCGATGAATAGTACCTTTCACGTGACACAAAATATGTTTCACAATCAAGAAGTGGTCGTTTGTGGGATTATGTCAAAGCTCTCTCTAAACCCACAAACGTCACGTTCAATCTACAGAGTCCCGAAGCAATTGCATGTGATGAAAAGCCCGACTTACGGACCAGAAATGGTAACAATTGGTCCTTATCATTACAACAGTTCTACAATGACATCTAAACTCAAGTTGCAGTACTTTGATTCACTTCTTAAGCGCATACCAAACAAAAACATAGAAAACTACTTCACGGGCATCAAAGAAATAGAAAAAAGAGCACGCAATGATTCACTTCTTAAGCGCATACCAAACAAAAACATAGAAAACTACTTCACGGGCATCAAAGAAATAGAAAAAAGAGCACGCAATAGCTACACAGAAATAGTGAAAAAAGTCCGAACTTGTAGAGAGGCTTTAATAATTATTTTATTTAATTTCTCCGACACTCCCCATTCGTGGGTTAATCATTCTTCCTCCGGATTCTATATAAGGAGGAGGTCCAACGAGTGGACAATTTAAATGGGTTGAGTGCATCCACAGGAATCGAACCCAGAATCTGGGCGACTCTAAGCTCTGATACCATGAAATAATTTCGTCTCATCTAAAAGTTCGAACTTATAGAGAGGGTGGGAATCAGTTCATTTATTTAATTTTCCTCAACACTCCCCCTCACTCGTGGGCCGAATTATTACCTCTTCCCTCTGTGGAGGAGATCGTGGACACTTTAAATGGGTGGAGTGCTTTCCACATGAATCAAACTCAGGATCTGGGTGAGCTTAAGCTCTGATACCATGAAAGAATTTCGTCTCATCTAAAAGTCCGAACTTGTAGAGAGGGTCGTGAATAATCAATTTATTTAATTTCCCTCAACAAATAAAATAGTAAACTTTATTCCACCAAAGTTTACTGATACCCTGGTGTTGTATGGTTGCTTCATCATTGAAGTAATGATAAACCTCGCACTTCTAGAGCTTTTCTCACCCGTTATATCGAGCCGCCGTATTCTGCAACGGGATCTGATAATTTTGGAAAATAAAATCCCCTTCTTTGTTTTGTCCAAAATTTTTGAACTCATTGAAGGACCAGGCCAGCAGACCCTATTGATGAACCTTGTCTTAAGATTTCTCGATGATGATTTCCCTGGAAACTTATCGAACCCAGCCACATACTTGATTTAGTTTACCACCACTGGTCTGGTGTGGACCTTCATCCCAAAATCATCATCGTCGAATCACAATTCGAAGGTCTACAACCACTTCCTATCGAATCCCCTACGCGTCGCAACTTAAAAAGGCTAATATTAAGTTTTGTAACAAGGATTACGGTTCCAAAACTTGTTTATTTGATGTAGAGTTCACCAACGACGGTGAACTGGTGATGAAAACTCTGCCAATTGATGATTGGACAGAGAGTTGGCTGAGAAACCTCATTGCTTACGAGCAATTTCTCCCCAAAGGGGAACCTACCCCTGTTACAGATTATGCATTGTTACTGGATTGCCTCATTGACACTTCCGAAGATGTTCAGATTCTATCTCACTCTAAGATTATTAAGAATATGATGGGTAGCAATGATGTGCATGATTGCCACCTTTGTCAACAAACTTACCGACAGGGTTATGTTGTACGAGGACAATTCCATCTATGCAGATATCTTTACACGCATTAATTCCCAAACAAAAAGTCATGGAAGAGAGCATTAGCTTCCTTTTATCAAGAATATTTCAGCAGTCCTTGGGCCTATTTTGGTTTCTTCGGTGCTCTTGTGCTGCTTGGAATCGCCATCGCTCAAACCGGCTTAGCGGCTAAATTTCATTGAAGCTTCATTGTAAGTTGGGATATTTGATTTGATTGCAACTTCATTTGTTGGGATTGTAAGTTGGGAGGATTTGATTTCGTTTGTTTCTGCTATATATGTATGTTCTCATGAATTGAAATTTCATTTCTATTTGTATGTCCAAACTACTCAATTACACTTTCTCATTAATTAGAAAACCATTTTCAAGGAATATTAATACATGCAATGCTACTAATATTACATATCGATGATTGGAGCATTCAACAACGAACATGCATTCAATGTATTAGTGGAACTAAAGTTGGATATTAATTAATCAACGTAGTGAATCCATTTCACTGCATGCAGGCTGAAAATTTGTACTATATATGTCGAATATTTTATATTTATATTTTAAAATCATAAAATCTTATCGTTTCGTCCGGTTGGGATTTTAAAATTTCGTCAATTTTATTGAATGAAAATATTCGCCCCCCTTGGGACGAAATCCTGGATCACTCCTTGATTGTTGATCATTTTTGTGGTGGTTGATAGATATTTTATTATGGATTTAATTGTTCTTAAAATTTCCACCTGAAATTCAAATGCGTTATATATAATTATCACTGACTGAATAGTCTTGAGACAAATTGATGTAAATGTCAATTTATCATTTCAATTACTAATACAAAACTTGCTCGCAAAATCGTGTATAAAAGTCAACTGTGCATAAGATTGGTGGACGAGAGAGTATAATAATATCACATCAATCAACTTTACCACCATCGTACCCTATAAAATCCCATAAGAAACATACATCTTCACTATTTATCATGTTTTTTACATTCTAGAACTTCAAAATCCGAGATTTTCCATGCCCACTATAATCCCGAAACGAACCTACTTGTTTTTGCCACAATTACCTACTCAATTCCCGGATGCACCGAGAAAGCAATCGCCCCCGCCGCCAAGCGCCACCCTCCTTGCGCATTTGAAAGTCTTTTTCGGCGATAGATCGTGTTTTTCCGTTCCAAGTGGTAATAACTAATGAGACATAAGGTTCCTAGGCATTTAACAGTTGCACTCGCGTACAACTGATGTACAACTAATATTGTTCAGTCATTTAGTGAAAATGTGTGTCCTGTTAAATGAGTCGGATGCAATGTGTAATAAAATGAAAGCAGAACCTTGCTTTTCATATTTCATTCATTTAAAAAACGAACAATAGGCAAAAATGCCCATAATAATGACATCAATTGATAAAATTTATATTAGTATGTTGTACGCATTTGTAAAATAAAATATAGGAAAATCTTTGATAAAAAATAAAGCAAAGGAATAAGGAAATGAGGTTGAAATGACGTAAGTTTTTGGTGTACATCAGTCACCATCCTATAACGTACAGTCGTACAGGATCCACTCCTATAATAAACTCAATCTGCTTTGGAAATATAGAATTTTCATATTTACAAACTTTCTTAATGCAACATTTTATGGAAAATAGATCGTTGTTAAATTGTAATTATATATTATTCTTTCATATAAAATCTCTATATATACGCTCACATTAGGTTGAGCACACACAAAAATTACACTGTAAAATTCTATCTAGGGTTTGCTAAAACACGTTACGAAGGTAACCATTTTCTTCTTTTGCTCCATTAATTTTTGCTCAATATAAGTTATTACCAATCGGTTGCAGGCTGGAAGATATGCTTAGTTGCTGTTAGGCGAGCAGATTGGAGATTCGTCCGCCATTGACGACGAGGTGGAAGATTGGTGCGGGCAAGGATTGTCGGTGAGGAGAGAGAGATGGAGGCGGGCTGCTTCGGGTTTGGGGTCCAGGTTTGGGTTGTGTTTGGATGAAATGAGATAGGGATGAAATAGGAATGAGATTAAGAAAAAGGGTACAATGGTAAAAAAAAGAACATATTTGTTAGTTGAAAAATTATTAGAGCAAAAAAGAGTACTGAAAGTTGAAAATGGGCAAAAATCACTCATCTGTAAAAAAACAACTATTACTATTGACACAAAAAAAAATATGAATAAATGATGTACTTCAAGTTTGAAACATGCTTTCAACATAATAAAACATTACAATTAAAGTATTTAACTATAAACCATAAAATTTGAACATACATACTTATACTCAATCATCAACACACTATATAATTCAAAAAAAAAATGTGTTCATCATGTATGCATTCTTCTAATTTAACTATAAAAATAAAGCACTCAAATTGTTCGATAAAAAGCCACACAAACACGAATTATATAACCACAAAATTGAAAAGGAAATCATGCTACCCACATACAATTGAATCAATAGCACGACATACAAACCTCGATTATGATGGCAGACAAAGATTACAAAGAAATTCAAACCACACGACCCGAGTAGATACACACGATCCAAGCAAATACACACGACGCGTGCTTCAGCATATACCCACGACCCAAATAAAATTCACAGCTCACACCACTACCCACAATCCCGTTGACACGACGGAGAATTAGTCGCAGCTGGGGAGAATCTTAGGGAGGAGATATAGTGAAGATGAAATTGGAGAAAAAATCGCCCGAGAGTTACCCGGCGGCGGACCACGGCCTGAACAATCGGTGGAGGATGGCCTCAACTAGCAGCGGTCGGCGGCATGAACCACGGGCGCAGACCGAATTGATGAATTGGAAGATGACAGCAGAAGCTTAAAGTTTTCAATTTCACAATTTGATTTTATTTTGTTAGTTGTATTTTTACTTGGGTGTAATTGTGGTAGGTGAAAACAAATTAATGTTAAAGTCATGTTTGCGATGTGAGTTTGTGGTTGGAATGTGATAAGATAATCATATTGGGATTGGATTTAGTGGTTGGAATGGGATAAAAGAGTCAAAGGGTAAAAATGTAAAAATGGGCATAAAAGTGAGTTGATTTATTCATAGGGCAAAAAAGAGTTGTTGAAGTTGAAAATGAGCAAAATAGAGTTTTTCCCAAAACAAACAATAGGCAAAAATGCCCATAATAATGACATCAATTGATAAAATTTATATTAGTATGTTGTACACATTTGTAAAATAAAATATAGGAAAATCTTTGATAAAAATTAAAGCATAAGAATAAGGAAATGACGACGAAATGGCGTAAGTTTTTGGTGTACATCAGTCACCATCCTATAACGTACAGTCGTACAGGATCCACTCCTACAATAAACTCAATTTGCTTTGGAAATATAGAATTTTCATATCTACAAACTTTCTTAATGCAACATTTTATGGAAAATAGATCATTGTTAAATTGTAATTATATATTATTCTTTCATATAAAATCTCTATATATACGCTCACACTAGGTTGAATAAATGATGTACTTCAAGTTTGAAACATGCTTTCAAGATAAAAAAACATTACAGTTAAAGAATTTAACTATAAATCATAAAATTTGAACATACATACTTATACCCAATCATCAACATATTATATAATTAAAAAAAATGTGCTCATCATGTATGCATTCTTCTAATTTAACTATAAAAATAAAGCACTCAAACTGTTCGATAAAACGCCACAAAGACACAATTATATAACCACAAAATTGAAAAGGAAATCATGCTACCCACATACAATTGAATCAATAGCATGACATACAAACCTCAATTATGATGGCAGACAAAGATTACAAAGAAATTCAAACCACACTACCGAAGTAGATACACACGATCCGAGCAAATACACATGACGCGTGCTTCAGCATATACCCACGACCCAAACAAAATTCTTAGCTCACACCACTACCCACAATCCCGCTGACACAACGGAGAATTAATTGCAGCTGGGGAGAATCTTAGGGAGGAGATATAGTGAAGATGAAATTGGGGAAAAAATCGCCTGAGAGTTACCCCGGCGCGCATCACGGCTCAACAACCGCGGAGGACGGCCAACTAGCAATGGGGTCGGTGGCCCAACCAATCGAATCGATCTAATTCTGCAAACCTTAATGTATCGATAATTCAACACAAACTCAACAAACATTTATGTACTAATCTGGAGCTTTAATCCAATGCATCTCACACTCCCCTCATGATTTCGAAAACCGCCATTGATCCAGAAAGGAGATTCCGGCGTCTGTGACGGAGGTGGAGTGGGCGGCGGTATCGTCGTAGGGGATGAAGGGTGGCGGCGGCATCATCGCCCGATGTGTTTATTAGCATCAGATGCGGCCAATTAGGGCTCGAAGTTATTACCAATCGGTTGCAGGCTGGTAGATACGCTCTGTTGTTGTTAGGCGAGCAGATTGGAGATTCGTCCGCCAATGACGACGAGGTGGAAGATTGGTGCGGGCGGGGATTGACGGTGAGGAGAGAGAGATGGAGGCGTGCCTCATATATCGAGCGATTAGTCAAACTAACGGTCTTAATTGAATCCTAGATAATAAATTAGACATTCTCAATATATGAGGTACGTTGCGAGAAACGTGCAACTACTTGTAACTATAACATGGGCTATTGCGATATATTCCTTTCATTCATGAATACTCGATTAGTCTTGAACATGATGAAGTGTCTATTCAAATAACTTAATCATATTATCACTAATTGATCACTTATGTCACACTTGGCCACAAAGTCCAAGTTGACATGCATTGGTCAATGACTTTGATCCAATTATGATAAGAAGATGAGTATTCTCTCTAAATCCACTTTGAGGAATGAATCCTATTCTTGGTTCAACTACCACACACATGCACTTCGTGATGAAAATCCAAGTCATATCTACCCATGGAAGAGTGCAAACGTCGGTCATGGTCAAAGTTCATCACTCCACACATATCATGCGTGTTGACCTCAAGTCAAAGGAGTATCACATCGCTCCCACTAACCGAGACACTAGTAGACACATATAGTAGAACTACATCAAACGATTTCTCGGATGGGTATACCAACACCCTAAGGTATGTGTGCATCCAGACAGGGACGGGTCTAGGATTTAACGGTGGGGTGGCAGAAAATTTCTAAAGTTTCGTCACATTAAAAATTTATATTTATATATAGTATATTTTTAATATATTAATTTAGGTGGTGTCATATGGGACTTCAAAACATAAAACTCATCAATAATTAAGTCGGAATTTTTCTATACTTTTAACAAAATATATTTCAAAATATTGGTGTTTATTTATAAAATATTTTAATTTTTTATTAATAAATAATATTTAGTTAAAACAAAATTGTGCAACATATGCTCAATATTTTTTTAATCATTTCAATAAATGTTTATCAGTTTAAAAAAATATCTCATTTAACTCATGTTAATACATTATTACATTTATAATTTCTATTTTTTTAATATTAATGTGTCCAGAAACTTATAATTATTACAACATATAACAATAAAATACAAATTATTCATACATATTCATCAAAAGAAAAGGACAAAAATTAAGAGAACAATGTAGATATTTAATATTGAACAAATTATATAAATAAAAATACTAAATGAAAAAAATAGAATCATATTCAGATGCCTATACTCTAAATATTTGGGCGTGAGAGTCTCAAGAAAGCACATTCAAAATTATAATAAAATAAAATTTTTGTTGTGGATAAAATTATTGAATTTTAATATTTTAATTAAATTTTGATAAGAAAAGAAAAAAATGGAGAGACATGATAGATCAGGAAAATATATTTATATGAAGTTGTATCTTAATTTAATAACTGAATAGAGAGTGTGAGGATGGACTTTAATTTCACACCGAAGATTGCATATTAATATAAAATAAAAAATAATATTGGACTGAGCTGTAATTTATGTATTGAATTTAACTCACATATTATATATAGATATATAACAGATTGGTTGGGGTTTGCACAGGGCTGGAGCCCGGTGCAGCCCCCTATAGATCCGTCCATGTCCATCATGAGATACCTTGTATCTCGCAGTAAGTGAGATTTTACTACACTCTCTAAGAGTATGATGCAGATCGCACACCAATTTCAATTGCATTGCACATCAATCTCAATTGCATCATCAGTATCTCATTCTTGACGATCTTTGATCGAGATTGTTTGAGAATCATGCTTAAATCATCTGAGTTCTCACAGTCTCAATGACAGCAGTGATTCATGGGACAGATAGGAACAAATGCAAACAATCAAACATAATATTCTAATAAGTGTAACATCATATATTTAATATTAAATAAATAATAATATTATACTAATACTGAATATTATCTTAGCATTATGTCCGATTGTCTTTGGGACACTAACACTTACATCAATTAGACGCCTACATGTTAGAAACGTGTCTCTAAGGATACCATACTTCAAATTTCGGCGAGTTCAGGACCATAATCGGACCAATTACATAGTTATGATTTATGAGATTGAATTGAATTTTTGCGGCGCAAAAATTATGGGATCAAAAGTAAATATAAGTCTTTCATGTGCACTTGGTCAACTGTTGGATAATCGGAAGTGTACGACACATGGAACTTTCAGCATTATCAAATACCAGCAATCAACTACTAATAATTTAATTATTTATTTATTTTTAACTATATATACATGCATCATGGAGAAAGAGTTAAGGTACGTATTTCACTTGGGAGTGTCGTTCTTCCTACTGTGAGTAATTATTTATTAAATTTTATTTGTGTTCTTGTCTTTCATTTCTAATGCTCTGTGTGTCATAATCACTACTAGGCATTTAAGCTTGCTTGGACAACTTTTTTTTAAACAGCTCTACAAGACATAGTTTGGAGAGCGGAAAAATAGATAGCTGTTTATAACCGCTGTTCAAGAATAACACTTGGAAAGCGGTTGAAAACCGCTATGCAAAATCACCTAGACAGCGGTTTCGAACCGCTGTCCAAGAGCTCGGATTTTTAGTCAAACACCCCAAGTCGCGATTCCAGAATTATTTCTCCCCAAATTCGTCTTCTCTCTAAATTCGTCTTCTCCCCAAATTCGTCTTCTCCCCCAATTAATCGAACCACTCTACCCCAAATCGAACTCGCGCGTCGTTGCCCTCCTCTTCCGTCGCCCTCCTTGCCGCCGTCGCCCTAGCTCCTCCATAGGTAATTTTATTTTTTTTATATTTGTGTATGTATTGGTGTATATATATCATGTTATATGTATATTAGTGTATGTATATCATGTATATTGGTGTATATATATCATGTTGTATGTATTGGTGTATGTATATTGGTGTATATATATTGGTGTTTGATGCACTCAAGGTGTTTGATAATATGCTTGTGTGAGGATTTAAGCATAAATTAGTGTTAATTTGTTAGGATTAATGTTGTTAGTGTTAGAGATGAACAATTGATGCTTGGTTTATATATATATATATATATATATATATACTGTGTGGCTTGGATTAATTGCTGTTAGTGTTAGAGATGAACAATTTGTTAGAGATGAATATATATTATGTGGCTTGACTTGATTTTTTTATGCTAATTTAGATATGAATAATTGATAAACTCAAGGTGTTTGATAATATGCTTGTGTGATGATTTAAGCATAAATTAGGATTAATACATTAGGATATATTTTGGTTATATTAATTTGATGATTTGATGAATGGATAGTAGTGTGTTTGCTTTAGATGATTAATGATGGTACATTGGGATATATACATTGTTTTGAGATGCAACAAATCCTTAGGTACATGCAATTAATATACAAACCTTAGGTACTACCACATTCTATATGCAAGTTTTGTACATTAAGATTGTAATACTTTTAGGTTTAATACATTAGGATACATTGTCCTGAGAAACACTTCATATTGTCCTTCTTATAGGCATCTATAGTTCTATATGGATCGAAAGTGGGTTCGAGCAGATCGATTATCAGAGGAGTATAGGAATGGAGTGGAAGAGTTTTGTAATCATGCAATTAGACACTGCATCGACCATCGGTACATTCCATGTCCTTGTTAGAAATGTATGAATGGATAAACTGTTAGTGGTCGAGAAAATTTGTTCGTCCACTTGATGATTCACGGTATTGATAAAGCATATACCGTTTGGACATCTCATGGTGAGACAAGAGATAGATGTATCTCAAGCAACTTAGGAACTGACTTTAGGTTTGAAGATACAGTAGACGCGGATAGTTTAGAAGATATACCGACTATTGATACATCGAGTGGGGATGACGAGGATCTGCTAGATCACCCTTATATGTCAGAGAAGTTAAGAGATTCTGCTGGATTACCCATTTGGCCCGGGTGTAAGAAGGCAACAAAACTGTCAGCTGTGTTGATATTGTTCAACATAAAAGCAGCTCACCAGTTATCTGATGCGTGCTTCACAAATATTTTGGAAGCAGTTAGTGGTCTATTGTATGATGAAAATGTACTGCCTAAGAGAGCATATGATGCTAAACAAATGCCCAAGTCCATCGGTTTAACACATCAGAAAATCCATGCTTGTCAAGGTGATTGTATCTTATTTTGGAAGGAGTATGCAGACCTCGATGAATGTCCCAAGTGTGGGGAGAAGCGATATAAGAAAAATAAACCTCCCGTGAAGGTGATGTGGTACTTTCCAATAATACCAAGATTCAGGAGAATGTATAGTAGCGTTGTGGATGCTAGAAATTTAACTTGGCATCATGAAGATAGGATCAAAGATGGAATGCTAAGACACCCTGTTGATTCACCCTAGTGGAAGACATTCGATGTCAGGCATCCAAAATTTGGCAACGAGCCACGACACTTGCGTCTTGCATTCTCAACTGACGAAAATGAATCTGTTCGGTATCCAAAGTACCAACCACATTACATGGTCAGTGATTTTGTTAGTTTATAACCTTTCACCCGAGTTGTGCATGAAGCGCACTTACATGATGTTGTCTATGTTGATATCAGGACCCAAACAACCTAGTAACGACATAGATGTATATCTGGCTCCTTTGATAGAGGACTTGAAGCTCTTGTGGGTTGAGGGTGTCGATGTGTATGATGCTTGTAGAAAGGAGAATTTCAAGTTGAAGGCCATGTTGTTTGGAACTATCAATGACTTTCCCGCTTACGGGAATCTATCTGGATATAGTGTGAAGGGGAGGGCCGATGCATGTCCTTGTTGTACCAAGAAGACACATCACATTTGCTTGAGTCATTGTAGGAAGACCGTTTATATGGGACATAGGAGGTGGTTGGACCTAACGCATAAGTACAGAACAATGACTGATGCATTCAATAGCACAATCGAGACAGGTGAAGCACCACGTTTATTGTCAGGTTTGGATGTATTGAATGAGATGAAGAATATCAACACACAGTACGGAAAGAGCTCCGCAAAGAGTGTCCCCACTAGCGGTTGGAAGAAGGAATCAATTTTCTCTCAATTGCCCTATTAGAAAGAGCTGTATGTTAGACACTTCATTGATCTAATGCACGTTGAGAAGAACGTTTGTGCCAGCTTGCTCAATACTCTGCTAGCTGATAAGAAGTCCAAGGATGGTTATAATGCAAGAATGGATATGATTGATATGGGAATAAGAGCAGAACTAAAACATGTGCCTAGAGAAAGGGGTAAACCATTCTTACCTCCTGCTGCACACACCTTGTCCAACAATGAAAGAAAAGAGTTACTTCAGACACTAAAGGATGTGAAAGTACCAGAGGTTTATTCGTCCAACATACAGAGACTTGTATCAAACGATGGCGTGAGACTGATGAATCTGAAATCGCATGACTATCATGTCATCATGGAGACTTTCTTGCCCATTGCAATATATTCTATCTTGCCTGAAAATGTGCGCATAACCATAACAAAGTTATGTTGGTTCTTCAAGACAATGAGTAGCAAGGTCATAGATCCTAGAAAATTGCTTGGTTTTCAGAGACAGATTGTGGGGACGCTATGTGAGCTTGAGATGTATTTCCCTCCACCATTTCTTTGATATAATGGTTCATCTAACAGTTCATTTGGTACACGAGACAAGGATGTGTGGTCCTGCTCGTATGCGATGGATGTATGGTGTAGAGAGATATATGAAAGTGCTCAAAGGATATATGATGAATATGTCCAGGCCGGAGGGATGCATTGCAGAACGCTATTTAGTAGAAGAAGCAGTCGAGTACTGGTCTGAATTTATTCTGAATGTCAATGCAATTGGACTTCCAATTACCCGGTACACCAATAGGATGGATGGTGAAGGCATTACCGGCGGTCAACCTGTAAGTGTTAGTATGGAGGAACTAACACGGATGCACTTGTGCGTACTTCACAACACAATCGACGTGCTTCCATTTATTGACCTGCACATGCAAGCACTTGCTGAGAGAAATCCCACCAGAAATAGATCATAGGTTGAAGTTGAGCACAATCGCACGTTTGTTGACTGGTTCAATGGTTATGTAGCAAATATGTTGTCACAGGATAAAGAATCAGTAAATGAAAGAGTTAAGTGGTTTTCCAGAATGCCTGATAGACATGTGTATTCATACAAGTGTTATCTTGTTAACGAATACACATTTTATACCAGAGATCATGATGCCACAAGTACAATGCAGAATAGTGGAGTGTCCATTACTGCAACTGCAGGGGATCAATCGATTACTACTTACTTTGGACAGATTGTCAACATTTGGGAACTCGACTATGTTGTTCATCGCCAACCAATCTTCGAGTGTAGTTGGGTGAGGATTCCTAACGGGGTCCAAGTTGAAAGTTCTGGATTCGTACGCGTTGATTTGAAGAATGTGGGATACAGAAATGACCCTTACATAATGGCCAGTCAAGGTCAACAAATTTTCTATGTCCCCGACCCAGTTAATAAGAAATGGTCCATTGTGGTTTTGTCAAACAAATTTAACAATAGTTTCCAGATTAGCGACCATGTCGATGAAGATGTTGACACAATCAATAATCTTTTTCAGAACTTCACTCATTTTGTACCCTCTTTCGATGATCCTGCAAATCCACGCCCGTACTAGAGAATAATTAGAGATGAGGATGAATATGACAATTCGGATCTTGTTAGCATTTATGGTCATGAACGAGAAAAGTCAACCAAAAAACGAAAAAGAAAAACAAGTGCTAAAAAGAAATGTACGACTTTATTGAATGTTGTTTATTCTGCTTTATTAAATGTTGTTTATTCTACCTTGGAGCTGCAGTCAGGAGCGTAATCCTTATCGTGCTGCTAACCAAGGACTGGCGTGGCGACAAACTGACTCCTTTGAAGGAAAGATTATGGGACGAACTTTCGGTATGTTAATTATATGCTTATTGAAAGTTGTTGTATGATTACTAAATTTACTAAATTATTATGTTATATGCGTATAGACTACATTCATCTGCCTTGACCATTCCAAGAAGAAGCAAATATTATCTCAAGCTGGAGTAATGGCCAAGAATTTTCGGGCTTGGCTGAGAAGTAACACACTAGATCCGGACACTGGTCTTTACTCATCTAGTCCGCCTCCGGTGTATCAGAATAGCCCTATGGTGGCCCCGTACTGGGAGGAATTTGTGCGTAGAACTATGAATGATTATTTCCAGGTAAAATTGATCAATGTCATTTTCCTCAATTCCTAATGTCCTATGTTTTTCAGTGTTTATCGTATTTCTATTACACTATAGAATCGAAGTAAGAAAAATCGCCAACAAGCTAAGGTGATGGAGGTTCGATATCGTAGATCGAACAAATGTTATGCACGCATAAGAGAAGATATGGTGAGATCAAAATCCCAACTTTTAATTTTTTTATATATTCACTATTAATATATCTAATAAAGGGACACTTTCATCACTATCGTAGAAAGAAGAAAGAAGGAAAGCTGGAGAGAGTGAGCCTGTTGTTACCCGTTTCGAGTTATTTCAGAGTACCAGAAAGACTCGAGATGGGAGTATTCCCGATTCCAGTGCACAACGTATCATCGATGAAGCGGTAATTTATCCATTAATTTATCTTTCAATTACAAACTATTATTTCTAAATAAATAATTAAATAATATTTTTTTGTGATTCAGGAGCATATATCTCAGACCATGACGTCCGACGACATCTGCATTATCGGTACTGATGATCTGCTTGGACGGGCTATAGGTCACTAGGAGCATCCCGGCCGCTTACGGAGTTTTAGATATGGCGTGACGAAGACGTCATTAGCGATGGAACCTGCTCTTCAAGCCATGAATATGGCGAGTATACTTTCGGAACAGGTTGCCAAGTTGACTAAAGATGTGGAACGTTTGAGGTCCGAGAGAAGATCGAGTCACGGAATGTCGTCGAGTGGAGCAAGCTGTGAAAATAGTGTCACTGATGCTATGTTTTCGGGTGATGCTAGGGACGACTTTATTGAGACACTTCAAAATGTCTCTCAGGTATCAGATGTGCATGTCTCGCATTTGTTTTAATTAAAGACTAATGTATTAAAATTTTATAACTAAATATCTTATTCGAACAGCCAACGACCTTTTGCTACCTTTATTTGGAGGATCCTACTCGGTTGGTGGCCACAGGATCGTTGCACAACAGCTCCCATGGAATGGTTCATGGTTGTCCCCTCACTCTTGGTTTCGTGAGGGTCGCACTCGATGTACCCGTACTCGGAGAAGAAGATTCACCGGTTTCAAAATCAATAGACGATGCTGTCACAGTCGGAACAGCGGTCGGGCACTTCATTGAATGGCCGAGCAACTTGGTCTCTCGCACCATGAAGGTAAAATATATGTTATTAAAGTTTATTATCTTATTTTTCATTCTAAAAAATGTTGCAAATTGATTGTAGAATCTGCCGACACCACAAAAGCCTAAACAGAAATCACCACAAAAGGCAAAAGAGAAATCAAGAGGTGTCGTAGACAGTCAGAGGGAGAGAACAAGGGACTCCACTATTGGTGCACGCAGACTTGGTTATCCACTGCCTGGATACTTAGATCACGACTGCACCGTACAGACTATGGTGAGCACGATAGTGGAGTACAATGCTTTCGATACCCTCACAATTCCGATGAGTGCTCACTTTCATTGGAATTCTTTTGAAGAATACATCGTTCAGGACCATGTGCTTGAAGTCTTGAACGACGAGTGGTTGAGTGCAACCACAATAGCCTTTTACCTCAGGTATGTGTTTATTAATTATCAGTATTTACTTTCTATATAGTTTAATTTTCTTTTTAAATATTATTTAGTGTATATATGTTGGTTAAAGATATTTGGGTGAGGTATATCTCTCTAGAGATGCCCGAGCATGTGGAATGTATTCCTTCGTCTCCCCCCAAGTGTCTTACTTAATGGGTGATAGGGCACAGGGCATGGAGGGGATAGTCGAACATATGCTGAGTCATACTGGGAGAGAACATCTCATTTTTTGGCCAACAAATGTGGGGTGAGTACAATAAATATTTTGTTAAAATTTGTATTCATAATATGATATTTGCATATTTGCTAAATTTGCAGTTAATTTTAATATTCTTAATATAATATAGGGACCATTGGGTGTTGGTCGCCATAAATATGAATACATTAAGTGTATTTTTTATGGACCCAGCTGTGAATGGAGTGGCTGGAAATTGCCCTAATCTCACGTCATACATGGATGTTGGAATATAAAGGCACGTAAACACGTAATACATGCGCAGCGGAAATAAATAGTTCACCAACAATGAAAATACAATTGCATAATTGGGTACTTATAAACATAAAGAGAAATCTTACAGCAGATCAAACGCAGATTTCTCAACTATGGCATCCACGTAATCCCCGTGAACAGATCTGCAAGAATTTGCCAGGGTTGAATCTGAGACGGAATTTGCTAGGAAAATTCATATCCTAGATTTTATGAAGAAACTAGGTTTTCTTGTTGTAGTAGTAGTAGTAAATAATGAATCCCGGAACCTCATATATATAGGGATAGATTAGCTCATATCTTAAGCAAATCTCTATTAGGTAGATAATTCCTAATCTTGAAAACCATATCTCAAAGATACGTTTTTCCCTACAGATATTTTCCTACAATAATATTCCATAATATTATTTTGGGATTCTTATTTAATTAAATCTAATTTAATTAAATAATAATAATTAATTCCAAATTAATATTATCAATTCTCCATAAATTAAATATTAAATCTAATTTAATACTTAATCAATCAACTCTAATCCGTACACGGGAGTTACTTGTTGTGTGACCCATAGGCCCTCATATATCGAGCGATTAGTCAAACTAACGGTCTTAATTGAACCCTAGACAATAAATCAGACAAACTCAATATATGAGGTACGTTGCGAGAAACGTGCAACTACCTATAACTGTAACATGGGCTATTGCGATTTCCTCCTTTAATTCACTAATACTCGATTAGCCTTGAACATGATGAAGTGTCTATTCAAATAGCTTAATCGATTTATCTCGAATCACTAATTGATCATTCGTGTCACCTTTGGTCACAAAGTCCAAGGTACGTGCATTGGCAAATGACTTTGATTCAATTATGACGAGAAGATGAGTATTCTCTCTAAATCCTTTTTGAGGAATGAATCCTTATCTTGATTCAACTACCACGCACATGTACTTCATGATGAACCCAATCTAAGCCATATCTACCCATGGAAGGGTGCAAGCATCGGTCATGGTCAAAGTTCATCACTCCACACATGTCGTGCGTATTGACCTCAAGTCAAAGGAGTATCGCATCGCTCCCACTAACTGAGACACCCGTAGACACATATAGTGGAACTACATCAAACGGTTGCTCGGATGGGTATACCAATACCCTCTAAGGTATTTGTGCATCCATCATGAGATACCTAGTATCTCGTAGTAAGTGGGATCTTACTACACTCTCTAAGAGTATGATGCAGATCGCACATCAATCTCCATTGCGTCATCGATATCCCATTCTCGATGATCCTTGATCGGGGCTGTTTGAGAATCACGCTTAAGTCATCTGAGTTCTCACGTATTCAATGACAGCAGTGATTCAAGGGAACACAAATAAGAACAAATGCAAACAATCAAACATAATATTCTAATAAGCGTAATACCATACATTTAGTATTAAATAAACAATAATATCAAACCAACACTGAATATTATCTTAGTATTATGTCCATACAAAGGATTGTCACTATGACACTAACACTAACAATGGAAGTGTAAGTTCATTTTTAATATTCTAATATAATGATTTGTTTTACTTTTAAAATTATGCATATTTAATCTATTTTTATTTTCTAATTATAATAATAATAGTATGATGGCGATGTATCGGAGTCGCCTTCCGAATCAAGGCTCAAGATCTAATTTCAATAAAGTGGGCTGGATAAATATTAAGGTAAATTTAATTTAGTAAGTTATCAAATTAATAGAAAATAATCATAATTGTAATACGTGTTTATAATTGCTAATCATAACAGGTTCTGAGGCAACGAGATGGTGCCCATTGTGAGCATTTTGTGTGTTGCTATATTGAAGAATCCTCGCTTCTCAAACGATGATTAATCATAATAATGTAAGTCAATTTATCGATTTATTGAAATTATTATTGGTTGAATAAAAATTCATATACTATATATCTAACTATATTGATTGATTGTTGCTTGCAGTTTGTCTATCAATGCCCGCTCAAGACTTACAATGACAAAAGAATGGAGAAATGGAAAAGAGATTGGACGGGATACCTTTACAATCGATTTTTGTATAATTATAATTATAGTGATATAATTTTTGGTAGCATGAAATTAACTTATATATTTGTGATGATATTTCATATATTTCATACTATATATCTAACTATATGTGTATGTTTATTTATTTCATGATGTGTATGTTTATTTATTTGATGTTTTGGTATTTGATGTATATATATTATAGTGGTATAAGTTTTGATTTTTGATTTTGTATAAACAGGATTTTTAAAATATATATTAATTATAAAAAAAATGTACTTGGACAGCGGTTATAAACCGCTGTCTAACTAATATAATAAAAGAATTTATTAAAAAAAATATAGCTTGGACAGCGGTTGAAAACCGCTGTCCAATTCAGAAGCTTGGACAGCGGTTGAAGGTGCCTCTTGCACTGCGGTTAAAAACTGCTGTCTAAGCCCTTGTATTTAGACAGCGGTTTTTTAACAGTTTTCTAAGCCTAAACAGTTGTTACTTAGACAGCCCTTATAACCGCTGTCCAAGGTCATTTTTACAGCTGTCCAAGCCCAAATGTGTATTATATTAAAATTTTATTTTTTTATTTTTTTTTTGGTTTTTTCCTTCGAGCGGTTAATTTAACCAGATCTGTTAGAAGCTTATAGTATAATTATTTGTTTTGAATGATTTCTCATAAAGTCGGCCCCAGATATGCGAGTTTATATAAAAAAAAATTCTTTTTAGACAAAAATTTATATGAAATAATTTCATATATAAAACGATCTTTTTTTAATTTATGTAATTATCAGTTCGAGTTACCCATGGAGGCTTAGGATGGTGTTTAGCATTTTGATTCCATTTTCTGCACAATACTGCTTGGACCCTTCATTTTATACCCCAACATCAGACTTGCCTATATATAGTTCGTATGCACATTTTATTCTTTAAATTGAATATAAATAAATTTACCTATAAATTATTTGTAGCTAATTCGAGGAATGAAAGACACATATATAATTAAAAAAAAATATAAACAGATCATAGACAACTTTCAACATTTAAGACAAAATAATTTTGGATGGAAATTTCATAGAATGTTGAGCAGCAATTATATTTCTTTTCGTGAGATTATATTTCTTTCTCTTGATATATATATATATATATATATATATATATATATATATATATACCACTCATGTCACTAGGCATTATATACGCGACACACCCCCTCACTTGCAAAATACGAAATTCAATGAGAGAATGGGGAAACAAATTAAAACATCAGGAGCCCAAACATACAATTTAAATCACACCACGTGATTTCAGAATCCTATATACTTTCATTCTCCATTACAATTCAAAGTTTGAACATATATATTCCGTAAAATTTATATTTTATTCTCTCTCATTTTTATTGGGTATGGAATTTTGGAGACCCTTTTTTGTTGTCGGAAAAGAAAATTATAGACTTAATTAGCGAATAAGTGAATTACATTCAGAAAAGATCTTGTATGCACTAGATGAACCGTATGATTTAAATGCATTTTTTGAAACATGTACTTTGTTTGATTAGCACTCCCAATTTATTTATGAGCGGGTTTTGTGTGTAAGTGGTGCACCGTGAACAACTATCTATATTATGACCCGTTTCAATTAACAACCCGTATTTATTATTATTGACCCGAAAACAAGTCCGGAAAATACACAACTAGAGAGCGGCTATTTTCACGCACTGTGGGTGCGATTTTCACATACTGAAGGGCGGAGGAGTGATTTTCACGCACTGTGTAATGCCTCTTAACTCACAATTAATGAAATAGGCGACAAGATAATCGCAATTATAAATGCTCAACAACCAAAATTCACCATAGAATGAAAATACTAAACAAACAGGACATATAATAAGTAATAACAGAGGAATAACAGAGGGAACGGCTTCACGACGGCCTGAAAATAGGATTAAATGGAATAAGTTCTCATGATCGGAATTTGTACGGAAAATATCTGAGAAAGCATGAGAGGAAAAATACCTGGCATCACACTTTCATGACTAGCACGAGGTCTGCAGAAATCGTTATATTGATTGTGTTGTGTGATTCTCTTGCTACTGGACGCGCCACAAGGAAATGAAGACACGCGCCAAAGTCGCACCCCGGTTTATCTTTTATGAAAAAGCATTTTAAAAAACTGATACCGTTCCAGAGGGTTACCGATCTTCTCAATTCAAAATCCCTCAACGGTCATGACACACTGAAGGTGCGATTATCACACTGAAGGGCTGATCGACCTTGCACTTCATGTGCGAAGTTTCCGCCACCATCGCCATTTTACCAGTGGGGATCGAAATCTTAATTCCGTCACAGGTAACCCTAATTTCATGGTTTTTTTGTAGCTATTTCAATCATACCCTAATTCTTCCGGCTATAAATGGACCTACAGAAGGTCTTTTGCTAATATATATGCTCCATTTCTTCACAGCTATTGTTGCTACTGCTTCTATCATATCACTCCCCTACACATGCTTGTTGGTTCTACATCCATTTACCTAACATTTTGAATTTTGTGTCTGAGTGAATGGCTATAAATGGACCTACGAAAGGTCTTTTGCTGATAAATTATAATTGGCACTAAAAATGACTGATATCCCTTCCTCTTTTTATGATTAGGATTAATTTACCCGATATCAATCACTTTTATCTTTTCATTATTGTCTGTATTGCTATCTAATTACTTGATCAATAAAACTGGGTGAAATTGTGTGTGAAATGGATTAATGCTGAATGGTTTGCTTCTGTGCATCTTATATGGAGAATTGCATTTTTATTCTTGATATTTTTCTTACTGTTAATAATTAATTGTGCACTGTATTTCTACTGAATTCGGTTGCTCTGGTGTTTGAGGATTCTGTGTTTGAAGGGCGGAGGTGTGATTTCACGCACTGAATTCACAGACTGAAGGCTGACGATTCACATGCGATTTTAAGGACGATTAAAAGGGCGGATTAATGGATGATTCTTCTGCAAATTTAGGTATGTAGAATGAGTTTTACTGTTTTATAAATATCTTGTTGCACTTCAGTTACTATCGCGGGGTATTGTTTTAAATTTGCTAAACTTTAAATAGTTGGTGTGATAAATTAGCAAAGAGATTTATTTAGGGTTTTATGGATTGAGCATTATTGGGAGGATCTTGGCTTGTTTGATCATATGTGTATGCATTTAATTTGAATATGATTTATTACAACATTTTACCAAATGACTGCTGTGACAGCCTATCATGAAAGCATTCATCATTTCTAGTTTTGCAGTATATCCCATCTCAGCTACCAACTTGGAAGTTTTAAGGTTCATGTTGCACTTACAGCAATCTCAGATTTGGCTTTGGATCTGCAGAAAAATAAAGGCATCTAAAGTCAATAACTTGATTGTTAAAGTTACTCTAGAAAATGTATATCTGATTTGGTGTGGTGCATCTATTTTGAAATTTGCTGCTCATATTCATTTTAATTTATCAACCACCATTGATGCTCTTTCTTGCGTTTTGGCATGTTTTGTTGCTGGCGACAGAAAATGAGGAGTATTCAAGCATGCTCAAGCCATGGATGTTGTTTCTTTCTACTCTTCTTGTCTTACTCACTGTTTTGAGTCTTTTAGTGGTGGATCTTGAAATATGTATATGGATCAAAGTTGAAAACTAAGGATTGATTATACTAATCTCTGTCGCTCTTCATCTTTTTAGTTGATTAACTAATGACACTTGTTATCTAACTTACAGAGGTGGATAAATTTTATGATATCCATGTAGCCATGTAGTTTATCCATCTTGTATATTGCTTCGGTTAGAAAAGAACATTGATGAATGTCACACCCTTTTATGAGTGAGGCTTACATTTCAATAATAAGTGTCACACCCTTTAGTAATAAACATCACACTCGTTAGTAATAAATGTCACACTCTTTTATGAGTGAAGGCATACCCTTTAGTTATAAATATCACACACTTTAGTAATAAATGTCACACCCTTTATAATAATAAACGTATAGCCTTTTTGGTAATTTTGACTAATACCCTTTTATGATAAATGTCACAAACTTTAGTAATAAAATGTCACACCCTTTAGTAATAAATATCAGACCCTTTAGTGATAAATGTCACACCCTTTTATGAGTGAAGACATACCTTTCAGTAATAAGTGTCACATCCTTTAGTAATAAACATCACACTCTTTAGTAATAAATGTCACACTCTTTTATGAGTGAAGGCATACCCTTTAGTTATAAATGTCACACACTTTAGTAATAAATGTAACACCCTTGAGTAATAAATGTCACACCCTTTAATGTTATATGTCACCCACTTTACGATTCTGAAATTTTGTTCCAAGAAATAAACCCCCTTTTGTAAAGCCATAGGAACTGGCCTTATCAAAGAAAGCATAGGAACTTTCATTTAATGATAAAGCATAGGAACATATGTCCATTCTTGGTCTTTTGCATACAATATTCAAAAACTAGCATAGCTCTAAGAAAACTTTTCAAGTAATATAAGAAAGAAATACTAAAGAATAAGAACATTCAGTTAGCAATTCTTCACTATGTTCATGTAACCAAAATGAATCACTACATTTTTTGACCACCTAGATTGCTTGAAGAAGCAACACCACCATCTTCCTTGACTCCAACCTTATGCTTCTTATTTAGGCATGTCGTCTTTCAAGCAACACTGCTAACTCATTTTCTCCATCCTTCAATAAAAAAACACAGAATATTAAGCAATAACATAACAACAACAAGAATCACATTTAAGTGACAAAAACATTCAAGAAATAATTTCAGCAATTTATTAACTTAGATTCAAATTCATAATTAACGCTCTCTTCCATAATCCTATAAAAAAAAAAAGTAATGATGTTCACAACAACCTAATTTATACACATCTCCGTCTTCTTTAGAATACTCAACTCCTTAATCGAATCTCAGCTTCCCTATAATTATCAAACTATTTATCATTGATAATCTTGTTATTATCACATAATAATTAGAGGGGCAGAATCCCTAAACAATTTGGATATCTGATAAACTTGTAACATTTTGATTTGCATATGTCGACAAGTCTTCGTCTCATAATAGTCATCCAGCAAGCTGAAAAAGAGTCGTCTCTTTGAGGTTAAACAAGTATGACATAGTTCATGTCAGTAGCTCGTCTTTTCACCTCTCGTTATAAGATCGATATAGATTAATATAACTAGTTAAACAAGTATTTATAGTTCAAATTTAGCCTCTGTTATGGAAATACCTAAGGTGTGCAGAGGCTTAAAAACATAAAATATGCATATGAACATAGATTAAATTCATTGACACAAACTATTAAAGAAAACTAGTAAATTGCCAAAAAATACTAGGATACTATATCAGTTAATACTCTTTAAAGCCTAAATACTAAAAGAAGCAACCCATCAATAGAACTCATATGATCAGATTTAAGCACATCACCAATATAATATGCAGTAGCCCTAAGCTTCTCTTATCACATTTAGAATGATGTCAATATATATGCTAACAAGCATAATTTTAGACTAAATAATGTAATCAACTCTACTAAAAAAGAGAGTCAATTTGAACAAAAACTTCAAATAATAGAACATGTACAAGAAAGTACTAACAACGGAGTATAATGTGCACAAAAGATGCCACCATTAAAAAGTGAATAAAATCAATTAGGGGTTAACAAAACACATTAATCGCGCGCAAAACACGAGTATTAAAATACAATGCAGGTTACCTTTAGACAAAATCAAACCAAAAAGAATTTGGAATCCCTCGATTGAAGATCCTCGAAACACCGAAAATTAAAATTGATAGTGAAAGATTGTCGGTTGGAAACTGATCGAAAACACCGAAAACCACAATCACGTGTCACTTTATGAGTACTGGCAAACCATTCTCTGTGATCTCTATGCGAGCGTGCGCGGAGCTAGGGTTAGAGAGAGCGCTGAAGAAAAAAAGGAACGAAAAATTGAAAAGAAAGGAAAAGATTGGGTTTATATACTGACCGGTTTAATTACCCGTTTTTATAATGGATAGTGGTGCACAGTTTTGTAATTCATGAACCAGTTTCATATAATACTTTGTCTTTATTTATATTGAAACATGATAATTATATATATATCATTTGTTAAAAGAAGTAATATTATTTATTTATAATTGTAAGATAAATATTTAATTATTAGCCAGTTAAAATTTAGCCCCCGTTCGATTCAATCTTGGGTCCGCCCCTGCTCTTGACCTCTTGTAATCATAAAATATGAAATGAGTTTTATCAATTCAGGGCCTGAAAGATGGTAAAGCTATCAATTTAAGGCCTAAAAGATTTTTTCTATAGATTCAAGGCCTAGAAGATAGAAAACTATCAATCCAGGGCCTGAAAGATAGAAACTATCAATTCGAGACTTATAAATTTTAAGGTCATATTTGGCACTAAAACCCTAAACCCTGAACACTAAACCCTAAACCTTAAACTATGAAACCTAAACCTTGAACCATGTACCCTAAACCCCCCTTAAACTGTAAACCTTGAACTGTAAACCCTAAAAATAAAAAAAAATAAGAACATGAAATAAGGATATGAAATATAAGTGTCAAACATAACCTTAAAATTTGTGAGCCTCAAATTGATAGTTTTTATCTTTCAGGTCCTGAATCGATAGTTTTCTCTCTTTTAGATCTTGAGTCGATAGGAAAAATCTTTAAGGACTTAAATTGATAGTTTTGTTATCTTTCAGACCCTGAATTGACATTTTTTCAATATGAAACTTACGTGATAGAATTAATTGATTCATTTGTGAAGGTAATCTATATTTTTATATAGACCGAAAGAGGACGTAATTTCTTATTCTACAAGAAACTTAATCCCAAGCGGGTGCAGACGCAAAAATTTTGTCCAGTTAAGAAAAATGAATTAAAATAATATATATATATTAAAGTAACTTATTTTTACTTCTCAATTTCATCTTCTTTTTTTTTATCGGACAAAATTAATTGTTAGTAGTTAGTACATTAAGAACCAAAATATTCCACGAAATCACCAATCCACCAATTAATTGTTAGTAATTAGTACATCAAGAACCAAAATACTCCACGAAATCACCAATCCACCAATTAATTGTTAGTAGTTAGTACATCAAGAACCAAAATACTCCACGAAATCACCAATCCACCTTATAACTATCATAACTCCAATTCGTTTTCAAAGGGAATCATAACTCCAATTCGTTTTCAAAGGGAATTGAACCTAGGTCTCCCACTCAAATGAGAAGTCAATGGCCGATTGGGCTAAGCCACCTGGTTTCTCAATTTCATCATCTAAAAATCAAAGAAGATTTTTTAGTAAATATCGAGAATAAGAATTAAGAAATGAGTGAAAAAAATCAAGTGCAATTTAAACTATAATCTGCCTTAAAACGATGAAGAAGAAATTCTGAGGAACCCCTCTCAATTCTCAAATCCGAAATCGAATATGTGACATTGAGAAGTTTTTAGAAATTTGTACTTCACTTAAAAATTGGGGAAAATATTATATGGACCTCGTGCGCTGTACACTATTTATATTATTATTATTTGTAATAATTAGTACTGTTGCTTATAAAACTAACACATTGGCTATTGCTGGTAAAATTTTAATATGTGCACAAAGTGGATGCATATATATAATACTTCCATTAAAAATTATTGTGTTTAAATTTAAAATTACTTTTTTTTCCTTCACATCAAAAGTTCAGGTGGGGCAAGTGCTTGCCCCAATGTGTGTCCACCCATGTCCCCAAGAGATTTAATCACACCATCTATCGAAGTGATATTTTCTTCTTATCTTTTTTCAATTGACCAAGTCAATATAGAGATTTATTATGTATCACTTCCTATTCAAAATTTTCGTCATTGTAGCTATTTATTTTATTTACAATATATATATTCCCTCCGTCCATCAATCTTATGCACACTTGTATGTCCACCAATTTTATGCATACTCTATTTATGAAAAAAAAGATATTTTATTTTTATCCTTCAATCATCACTTAATTACCTCAAACGACATTGTACTTTACTCACAAAAAATCATTTTACTCATAAACGAACCCCACAATACCCCATAATATCCTTACTTTATCTATTTTATCTATTTTTTTTCTTAAAACATATGCTACATCAATCAGACATAAGGTTGATGGACAGAGGGAGTATCATTTTTACACTTTTTTTATGTTAATTAATTACATTTTTTTCTAATTTACCTTTAAATTCATAATAAATTACCTAGATACTAATAGGCTTCAAAGTTTTATGTATAATTTCAAAGAGTATACTTATTTAAATATTTATGCATTGATCTAAAATAACATGCATTTTAAATAGGAGGAACTATACTTAGGAGTGTAAAATCATTTAATGTTGGTCTAGACAAAAGATGAAAAGCAACACTCTTAGGAACCAGTTCTGTACATGAACTTTATCATTATTATGCATAAAAGCTATCACAAAGATGGTGCATAATATAATAGTGAAGAATAACACTCATGTTAACCAATTCATCATTGTGATAATTTTTATGCATAACAGTGATAGTGCGTACACATAATAGTAATATTTAAGAAATAAAGTTTACCGTGAAGTAGATTTCACACAAGTTTTTTGTCAAATGTGAAGGTATATATAAAGTAGTGAACATCAGGCATGTCGTCGAGCTCGGTACCAGCAAACAAACACAATGCCGGAGACAGCAACAAACGCAGGCACAGCACGAGACCCCGTCACGCCGCCTATTGCAGGACCAAACCAAGTGCAGCACTGGATGTAACCATACCAGCAACAAACACAATGCCGGTCGCAGCAACAAACCCTGGCAAAACAGCGCCGAGCACAGCACAAAGAAAGGGAGGCATGACGCTGAACGCAGCCACGTTGAGCTCATTATCAGGGATTATGTCAAATCTGTCTCTAAACCCACAAACCCCACCTTCCATCTATAGAGTCCTAAAGCAATTGCGTAGTGTGAATAGCCCGGCTTACGGACCAGAAATGGTAACAATTGATCCTTATCATTACACCTGTTCAACGACGATAGCGAAACTCAAGTTGCAGTACTTTGATTCACTTCTTAAGCGCATACCTGAAAAAAACATTGAAAACTACACAAGCATCAAAGAAATGATTCCTACGCAGCATTAGTAAGCCCTGCTTCAGCAAAGTTTACTGATAACCTGATGTTGGATGGTTGCTTCATCATTGAATTAATGATAAATCCCGCCCTTCTACAGGCTTTTTCACCTGTTAGATCGAGTCGTCGTATTCTTCAACGAGATCTAATATTGTTGGAAAATCAAATCCCCTTCTTTGTTTTGTCCAAAATTTTTGAACTCATTAAAGGACCAGGCCAGCAGACCCCGTTGATGAACCTTGTCTTAAGATTTTTTGATGATGTTTTCCCTGGAAACTTATCGAACCCAGCCACGACGATGAGAGGTCAGTGGGAGGTAAAGCATATACTTGATTTGGTTTACCACCAATGGTGTGCTCCTTTATCTCATCATCATCATCATCATCATCGTCGAATCACAATTCCAGGGTCTACAACCACTTCCCATCGAATCCCCTGCGTGTCGCTGCTCAAAAAAGCTAATATTAAGTTTGATTACAAGAAGTGTGATTCAAAAACTTGTTTATTTGATGTAGAGTTCACCAACGACGGTAAACTGGTGATGCCAACTCTGCCAATTGATGATTGGACAGAGAGTTGGCTGAGAAACCTCATTGCTTATGAGCAATTTCTCCCCAAAGGGGAACCTACCCCTGTTACAGATTATGCGTTGTCATTGGATTGTCTCATTGACACTGCCAAAGATGTTCAAATTCTATCTCACTATAAGATTATTGAGAATATGATGGGTAGCAATGATTCTATCAAGAAACTTACATACAAGGTTATGTTATACGAGGACAATTTCATGTATGCAGATATCGTCATCCGCATTAATTCTCACTACAAAAAGTCGTGGAATAGAGCTTTAGCTTCATTTTATTTAGACTATTTCAATAGTCCTTCGGCCTATTTTTGCTTTGTGGGTGCTCTTATGCTGCTTGGACTCGCCATCGCTCAAACTGTCTTATCTGCATTGAAGCTTCATTCCCAAGGATTGTAAGTTGGCCGATTTGATTTCATTTTAATTTGCTAAATATACTAAAACTTCATTTCAAGGGATTGTAAGTTGGGAGATTTGATTTTATTTCATTTCATTTCATAATTTGTTTCTGTTATGTATGTATCATTTAATTTCATTTGTTTCGGTTGTATATGCATGTTTCCATGGATTGAGATTTGAGACTTCATTTATAAGGATTTTAACTTCATTTCTATGCTTTTGAAATCAGTGGTTCCAGCTCCCTTATTATTTGATTTGATCTCACCTTAACATTGAATTGTTATTTGTGTTGTTACTTGAAATAGTTTTATATGATGTGGCTTTATGGTTTTCAAACAACAAACAAAAGTAAAGTCTGAAATTCTTGACCAAGATCTTGAGATATTTAGATGATTTTGTAGATATTTAGTGTGAATTTTTAGATAAGTGTAATTGTTGATATTGGATCAAAAGTCATTTTTCTTGTATTTGTACTCTATTTATATTATAAGGCCTAAGCAGGGAATGTCCTCCTTACATTGTGTTGGCATCTCAGACTGCCAGGTGTCTAGCATGAGCTGCCACTATATTTTTATCTTTACAAATCTTAGTGAGTAAGTTTTCAGGTTGACTGTTTGACCTTACTGGATATCATGTGATCGGATCTAGATGGCCGAGCTCATGGACTTGGCTTCCAGGTCATTCCCAAGCTGATCAAGGCCCATCGCCCATCGGGTTCCTTGCTCGGATTTGCTCGGGAAACTTGTTTGCCAGCCCAGCCGAGCAACTTTAGTAGGCCACGTGCTCGCATTTTACTGGTGTGTTGACTGTCACGAATGCCAACTTCTGACGTGACATACCTACCGAGCTGGACGAGCATGATTGATAGGTCTTCCATGTTGACTGTTGATTGGGCAAATAACTAATTTGACCATTGTTGACCGCATGATTGACAGGTTTTCCATGTTAATCATTAACTGGGGGAGTAATTTTGACCATTGTTAACCGGTGATAACAGTTTCCATGTTCAAAACAACTTAATTGCACTTTCTCATTAATTAGAAAGCCATTTTCAAGGAATATTCAAAATGCAATGCAACTACTATTACATATAGATGATTATTGGAGCATTAAAAAAACGAACAGGCAGGCTTCTCGTAAGTTGGAGGCAAAGAAGGGAAGTTCTCTTGTAAAGTGGCAATTCCATTTTATACTCCTCCAGTGTAGAGCGGCGCCGATTTCCAGATTAGCTAAGGGTATGTTTGTTTTGGGTTTTGTAAATTTGTTTTTGGGTTTTAAAATTTTTAATCGGTTTTATGCCAATTTTAAAAAACCATATATATCAATTTATAAATTTTTATTATTACACAATCATCTAATAACTACAATTTCTCTCAATAATAATATAATAATATAACATAACTCTCTCAAACATATTGATTTGACATAAAACTCATTCGACAATTATATAATAATAATACAATATTACCATAAAAATTAAATTTCTATCCATTTAAAATTCCAAAAGAAACATACATTGTTATTCATTAAAATTTCAAAAATCCCAAATTTCAAATAACAGTTTTTAAAAGTTACTTAAAACCAAAATAAACATAGTCTACAAGTCCTTGGTTTGAATAAAGTAGCAAATACTCCTTATAATTAAAGAATAAATAATTTGTTTGACTTATGAGAGATGCAAAATCATGAAACAGTCAATCGATTCAAATATGATGAAAATAGGATAAGCGAATTAATTTTTGCATTAACTGTATCAGTCAAACTGAGAATGGATATGAATTAATCAAACTAGTGAAGCCATTTTCACTTCGGGCTGCAAAAGTTGATCATCTTTTGTGGTAGCTGATAGATATTTTATTATGGATTTAATTGCTCTAAAAAATTCGAACTGAGATTCAAATGTGTCATAACTATCACTGACTGAATAGACGTGTGACAGATTGTGGTATGTATCCTATTCCAACTCCCTAGTTTTTATTTTTTCTATGCTACACTGCACTACCCAAAAGTGTATTAGCGTCTTGTATCATATGCATTAGTTGTACAACACGTTAATATATGTGGTACAAGATGCTAATGCACTATTGGTTAGTGTGTCAGTGACCAGCAGTGAAACATGTAAATAACTCTAATTTTTATGGACAATTTTAATGAGATTGAGATTGGGAGCTCAACGCTAATATAGTTCAGTCATTTAGTGAAAATATTTAATACTGGTCAATTAATACTTCCTCCGTCTCAAAATTATTGTCCGATTTACTGTGTGCTCGGTTTTTTTTAAAAAAATGATAAAATGTTAAAGTGTAATGGGTAGAATTGGTAAATCAACTTTATTGTAAAGTGATAAAGTGTTAAAGTCTAAGGGGTTAAGTGAGTGGCAATTGGTGTAATTTATATGTATTGTGAAGGGTGTTTATATTGATGAAACTTTCCATTTTAGGAAAGTGGACAAAAATTGTGGGACGCCCAAAATAGAATACTGGACAATAATTTTGAGACGGATGAAGTACATTTTAGTAAAATAATTAATATCATTTAAAAATACATTTGAGTTACGCGGTACAATTGGCACTTAGAAGTATAGCCATTACTTTCATGATGGATGAGCCTTAGGTATATAGAATTCTTGAGCTTATAGTTCTATTTATGCGATTAAACAGAGAAAAGAGGAAGAATCTGAAAACTTCCCCCATCATTTTGAGGAATTGATATGGAAATGTGTCTCCTTAAATGAGTCGTTATGTAATTGGATTATGGTGCTCTTATCCCATTCAAATTGGATTTTATGTTCAAGAGTGGTTTGTGTTAGATTATAATATATGCAGCTTCAACTCTGTTCTGCCTTTTAACACCTGTTCTTATATTTTGCAGATAACTGGCTTTACCTTTTCATCTGTAGATCCTAATTATATCTATGTGCAAGGAGTTGATTTTTTTTTTTTTTTTTTTTTTAATTCACCTGTAACTTGATTTACCAAGGTTTTTTTTCTCTATCCAATATGTTCTGCATTGTGCCAAAATGAAAGTAGAACCTCATTTTTCATACTAGTTCAAATTCACGTGATTTGGACGGACCGAGTTTGTTTATTTGATCTATTGAGAATTATTCGAAGATGTCGAGGATAATGGGCCTTTTTATGATGGGCTGAAACTTTTTTTTTTAGTCCTAGTTTTATGACGGACCACCTAGCAAGAACATAGACCATAATTATTCTCGTGCTCCCCATTTACAACACTTAGCCTAACGAAGATTCATGTCCAATTTTTTATACAGACTTTGACAAGGTGTTTTCATTTAATGATACGAAGTACGAAAATGTTTTAGTTATAGAGAATCTATATCCTGAGTCACAGGTCGATTTTGCCTCGCAAAATAACTATTATTTTTATATTTATCATGATGGTTATTTTGTCGGCAGCTCTTTAAAATCTTTGTTTGTTTTATCGTTTCAAAATTTTGAGCCACACCCGAACATTCAACATTTTTGAGCTCAACTATCTGATGACTTTCTTTTATATCTCTAGAGATGAGATCGGTTTTGATTTGAGGACGAATCGTTTCAAAGAGAGAGAGAGGGAATGGTGGAGATTAGATCGCGATGGCGAACTTAATTTATTATAATTACGATTTAATTAAAAAATTAATAATTAATATGCTTAATTTGATTTACTAGCATTTATTATATTTTCATAATTAATGTTAGACTTTGATTTACTAGCATTTATTATATTTTCATAATTAGTGTTACACTTTTCTTATTTAAGAGTTTGTCTCGTAACATTTGAGGAAGCCGTTTATGAATTAAAATATTATTGAAAGTAAACTTTCTCTTGTTTTTCTCATTGTAGGTATTTAAATGAGAATCAATTGAGATTGAGAAGATTGTTTTGTATTGTTCACGTTTCTTGCTGCATCAGGAAACTAATTCTTTTTTTTTAATCGGGCAATAGTGACTCGAACATATGATCTCGACATAACTAGTGGCGCTCTAACCGCTAGAGTTATTCTAATTTGTCACACTTATACTTATTTGCCTTAATTATTATGCTATATCATATCTAAACCAGTTTTACTATGCAACTAGTTTGCATTTTATGTGTATTTTTAAGCATCAATTGTTTCATTAAAAAATATATTAATTTAATAATATTAATTATTTTATTGAAAAATATTAATTATTTTAATGGAACTCGATGTTTACAAGCCAATTGCATAGTAAAAAATTATTTTATAAAAGATAAATTCAATTACTCATATGCTCATATTCAATGTGTATTAATAATAGTAAGTTTATCTTTTCAATCTTGAGAATGTAAATTTGTGTACTTAGTAATTATGGGTACATAAAGGAAATCTATTTTTAATTCTTGTAAAGGTGTCCCATCAACCTTATATAAATGGGGTCGATGGGAGTATATATATAAGTATGTTATAGCTATGGTTGCTCAAATTTCATGATCTATAGGAGGACCTCCACCCTAACTCATAGGTCTGGTAAAGCTTTCGTTCACATAAATAGATATTATAATTAAAAAAATAATTAGATTTTTTGGACCATTAGCATTGCCAACCTTATCTGGACTGTAGTAACAATGTCTTGAATTTTGGATATCAACACTTAACCTACCCAAAAAATTAAAAATTGGAGTGAGAAATAGAGCCACTAGGGAAGAATCATTGGAATTATAAATTGGAGTGAGAAATAGTCACTAGAGAAGAATCATTGGGTGTCACATAAGGTGTAATTGTGTAATACTTTTTTTTTATCATTAAAAAAAATATATTAATAATGAATAAAAGAATTATCCAAAAAATTACAAAGAATCAAAGAGCGGGGGTGGAAACCGAAACAAAGGTCAACACCCAAGCACTATCCCTTTTTTTTAATCGGGCAAAATTAATTGTTAGTAGTTAGTATACCAAGCACCCAAATACTTCACGAAATCGTCAATTCACCATAATTGTTAGTAGTTAGTATACCAAGCACCCAAATACTTCACGAAATCGTCAATTCACCATATAATTCTCATAACTCCAAATTCGTTCACAGGAGAAATCGAATCTGAGTCTCCCAATCAAATGAGGAGTCCAGTGATCAAGTGGGTTAAGCCACCTGGTTAACATCCAAGGACTATCCTAGGGCGATCAAGCCAGTCGGAGTAAGAAAAAATACAAATATCACTATACCTAAGTCTAATCGAGATTCAGTTCCATAATTTAAATTTAATCTCCTTAATAATATTATTCAACATAATCACCTCACCTCTAAAAGTATGAGCTTCTCTATTTCAAATCACCCAAACAACACACCGCTAAAAAGCAGTTTCTATAGAAGACCCTTTTTTACTTGATTAATTAATTTATGAAATGATTAGCCAAACAGAGATGAGTTTTCTTATTATGCACTAACCTCAACATTGGTGGGTTTTTGGTTTAGATTTTGTTTGATTCATATTGATTATAAATTATGCAATTACATATCATTTATTAATTGCTTCTTAACTGGACCAACTTACTTTACTGCGTCATAATTACTATTGAACGAACTTAATAAAGATAGGCTGCATATTACTCTACATATATGATGGGAATATGTCCAACATGTTCTTGTCACATGTTTTAAAATAACTACAGTATTTTACATGTGACCCATTCCTTTCCATCCAAAATCAACACTTATAATAAATATTTTAAAACTGGGAATGTGTTTCTTTAGAAATGTGAGATGTATATATACAAGTTGTTTAGCAGAAGCATGAAAAGCGGCACATAATTATGAATAATTAAAATTTTGTACTTATATTAATAATATTGTAAACCAATAACTAAATTGCTTATGTCTGTCTGTAATCTCTGATGCATCATGCATTTATTAATTGTGGAAAATTTTTTTGTCCAACATTTGTTGGGGATATTAGTGCTGCTGTTCATGTACATGCTTCGGGCAATGCATTATTTTTTATTTGGTATTGAGTTGCAAATAGTTTGATGTGCATCTCATGATTTGGCACGGAGTATTTTTTTTCTTTTTAAATCGGTCAAATAATAATTTGAACCCAAATTTTACGGCATAAACAGTGGTGTTCTAACCTCATTTTGGTATGGAGTATTGTATTTATCAATGTTTGCAAAGTCTACTCGTTTTTAAGCAGCCAGCTCTCATATATGTCAGGAGTATATGAATCTTGATATATATATATATATCATTATGATCAATGTTCATACTCATTGAATCAAAATTGATTGCATACATAAATCCCGATTTTTTTAGAAATACAATATCTTGCAATTTATTTATAATATCTTCCAATTTTTGTTCAATTCTCTATTACAAATATTTCGGGGGTATTTTACTATACTCGGAAAATAAATACCCAACTCCCAATAATTTCAAAGTTTGTGACAATCATTGGTTTTTATGAAATAAATCAAAGCCGCAGCACTGAATTATTAAATACATTATCATAGAACTAACCCAAGGAAACTGGTCCGCACAACCATATCATACTGAAAACGATAACTCGAGGTTGTAAAATGTCAAGCTACTGAATTATTTTGAATGAGTCCATAAATCAAAATTCATAAATTATTTAATACGTCATCACCATTTCTGAATTTTTGAATTTAATTTAGGGGCAGAAATAGAATAATAAATTAAATAATCCATATAATTTGACGATGACTGCTGCGTTGACTTGTTAGTGGGGCCCAAGCTATGCCAACTAAGACCCAGCTCCCCCTCGATTTTGTTTATCCCACGCTGCACGGCACTGTCCAGCATTCCTTTTTACACCACATACACATGTGGAGGTCCATAATTTTTTTATATACTTGTATTTTTTTATTTCAATTCAATCAATAGTATTCAAATACATAGGTACTTGGCACTACACTGCTGTGTAGCGTAGACAAAACCCTCGTTTGGCCCCTTCCTCTTAACATGTAACCAATCAGTTTATGCCACGTGTCAACACATAAATATCTATTTTTCAGCAAACAATAAGAGGTAGAAGATCATAGTACGCCATCTAATATAAAAAAAAAATACTACAAACCATCCAATAAAATTATAATAATACAAAATTTTCACTTTTCAGATTAGCCCCTTTAAACAAGTAATGGCCGGGCAACAAAACTAAGACATTATGGATAAATCTCAATTTCCAAATGGGTTTTGAGTTTAATTTAATCAATTTAGTAAGATAAAAATTCATATGAAACGATCTTATACCTGATACGAGGTATCAACTATTACAAATCAATATATATATATATATATACCTTCCAAAGTGTTAAATCGTCATACCCAAATTATGTTTAATTTTATCGTGAGACCGTCTCATGCAAGTGTCTTAATTTAAGAATACTCTTAATATTCTACTTTACTTCATTTTATTGCATTTGATTTTACCCAATATTGTCTTAAGAAAGCATGGCATGTATAATAAATTATTTATTCCAAAAAATTATATATAGTGAATCTGAGTTGTGGTCGATTTTTTTTTAAAAAAAAACTCGAAGATATCCAAGTATGCTGATTTGTAACAAGTCTATATATATATATATCGATCACAGTCAAAATTAAAGAGAGAGATGAGAATTTTTTATTAAACATTACCTAATTAACGAATATGTTTTCTTGTATATTATTGTGCATACAAGGTGTTTAGCAGTAGCTTAAAAGCTTTACATTACTGAATTGAATAATATTATAAATCAATAATTAAGGTTTTGTTGTCAACTGTTGTATTCATTGTGGATATTTGTTCTGCTGTTCATGTACACATGTTTTCGGTAACATTAATTATTGTTATTTGGACCATGACTTTTGAAATTATAAAATACTCTGCAAATAGTTGCATCGACTATAATATGGAGGAAATTAATATCTTTAATACTAAAATATGTACGAGATCGTTCAATATCCAAAACATTTTGCTTAGTTGTAATAAAATTAATACTTTTGTTGTAACTACAATCCAATTGAGTTAATTGGAATACTGCAATTCGTACACCATTTTAAAGGAAATTTTGTTTTTTAGGATATTATTTTGTGGTAGCAAAATTATAATACTATTTTTATGGACTTGCAAAATTAAAACAATATTTCTACGAACATGCAAAATTAGGATATTATCTTTAAATTTGACAAATTTAGGACAAGTTTCATCAAATGTGGGCTCGATTCGAGCTCTGGTTCAGCATTTGATGAAAATTATTCTAAGTTTGTCATATTTAAAGATAGTGTTCTAATTTTGCACATGCATATAAAAATAGTGCCCTAACTCTGCTAACTTCATAAACTAGTGTCCTAAAAAACAACTCCCCCATTTTAATTTTTCTAACAATTTAGGCTTACATATTAAAATAGATAGTTCACTTTGTGCCTATTTTTCTTACATGACAATCCTAATTGATTTTCTCTCATGTAAAACGACGTCGTTTGAATTAAGGGAGTGCATGTAAAAATTACGAATTTGTCAATTGATAAGCATGAGGTGCAAAGTTCAAAAATTTATGCAATCACATTTTAATCAGACTTAATATTAATACGGAAATATAATGTCCCGTGTTAAACAAAAACATCTCAAAATATTGAAAATATCCAAACTCAATATTATAATAATAATATACATGAATAAAATTTCTGCAGTTTCTAAATTAATTTGATAATTTGGGGTGACGCCAATTGGTGACGCATTTGTTTTAATTTTGATTTAATTTTTGATAGACTTTGTCAAAGATTCGGATTCAGCCCAGATTACGCGCCACACAAGACCAGACCCAGCCAGCTCACCCTCGCCCACACGTGTGCACCTATACGACCTCTTCTACAACCTTCGTATTTACTCTACGTTTTCAGACTTAAAAATCAAGTTTTGAAATTCAATGTAGATAAAATATTAAATATAAATTAGTTTGTATTTTAGGTGTATTCTTAAAATGCATTAGTTCTTTGATTAAATCATACTATTATTTTGTTAATATTAGTTATTTTATTTAAAAGTATTAGCATACCTTTAAAATAATAATTGTGAATTAGTTGTACAGTAAAATTAGTATCTAACGTAATACTGACTTTTCCATGTATTATGGCAGCAATATCTACTTTTCTTCATAACATCGCTCATATACAATAAAATGGAGGGAGTACTAAACGTTATATGTATATATCATATTTGTACAAATTGAATATTGAACACAAATTTTGGGTGCTAAACATTACGTGAGCAGTAAACTTGTATTTTTTTTACATAGAGTAGTAAGCAATAATCAAAATTTATAGGAAAGTGGCTGTATCTCAAGTTTCAGCATTCATTTGATAATAGTTATAAAACACTAAAACAATAAGTAATTAAAATAGGATTAATTGAACTAAACCTATCTCCCAAACTGCATCAAATTAGTTAAAACACCACAAAATATTGCTGAAATAGAGAGGGTTTTAGAGAGGGTTTTAGAGAGGGATAACAGGTTAGAGAGGGTTTTAAAGAGGGAAAATATCAATCTCCAAAATGTGCGTCGCTAACCGGTTAACGAGGGAAAATTTAAACTCTCGCTAAATTAACGAGGGTTTTGGCGAGGGACTGACGCGTGTCAGAGTGGCAAGGGAAAGACGCCCTCGCCAAATTGCCGGTTAAAAAAACCCTCACCAATTTCGTCGCAAATTTAGTGAGGGATATTGGCCCTCGTCCAACTTAAAGAGCAATTTACGAGGGTTTTCAGCCCTCATTATTTAGAATTTCAGCCCTCGTTATCTAGAAGAAAAAATCAAACGCACATTTAGCGAGGGATATTGGCCCTCGTCCAACTTAAAGAGCAATTTAACGAGGGTTTTTAGCCCTCATTATCTAGAATTTCAGCCCTCGTTATCTAGAAGAAAAAATCAAAACTGTAACCAGTGGTATTCGAACCCGGGCTGCAAGCCCTCTAAGGCACCCACACAACCACTGGGACACGCGAGCTTGGTACTGTAGCAGCATTAATTGGGCGATTTTTGCCCCCATGTGGTATCGAACACGCCACCTCCAGGTATGTGGAGGCCTTTACGTGTTTTGCCAAACCGTTTGGGCACGGCTTGTTACTTGTCAACAGTGTCTTTCTAATTGTATATATTATATGTATGTATTGTATATTTATGTAATATTTCTTATACATGTATATGTTATGTTATGTATTATATATTATAAATGTATATATGTATCATTTCTTAAATATTTATTATATATATTTGATTAAAATATTTATAATAAAATTAAAAATATATAATTTATATTCTTTTATATATTTGTTAACAAATAAAAAAAAATTAAAATGATATTTTAATATTCTATATATATATATATATTGTACACTATATTTACTAACACTATATTCTTTTATAAGTATACTCGTTTTACTATATATATCACTCATTTTAATAATATTTTTTTTTTGTTAATTATTATTAAAATATGTATTGTTAATAAAATTATTTTAATAATCACTTTAATTTATATTCTCTTTCACTATATTAAATAACACGTGCACATGTATATACGCTTGTATTGATCGTTTTCATTATAATATTTTTTTAAAATTTGTAAAATAGTTACTTTTATATTCTTTTTTCAATATTAATTAACCTACATGTGCAAATTAAATATATATATACTAAATCTCATAGACTAACACCAATTCTCATAAACTAATTGGAGAGATCCATCAACAATATTCATAAATGATTAAAACAAACAAATGTGACAAATATTCAAAAATTAAAACAAGTGACAAAAAGTATTCAGTAATACAAAATCATCAAGATAACTATCCGTCATTCAAATCTAAATCATCATCATCATCATCATCATCATCATCATCATCATCATCATCATCATCATCATCATCATCATCATCATCATCATAATCTTCATTGTTGGGATTGGTGATGAGAAGATCACTAAATGCAACATCTGAACGACGTCGAGCACGAGCCGCCGAACCAGTGGGACCAGGAGCAGGAGGGGCGCCGGTAGGAAGAGGATACCCACTGAGAGAGACATTCCGATATGATGGATATGCGGGATAAGGGGAAAATAAGGCGTCGAATGGCCCTAACCCCTGGGTACCAAGATTAACCTGGTGAGGACTACATCTGGCCTGTTGTGGGCTACCACCGGTCTGCTGGGTAAAGAGTCCAGCCTGCTGATGAGGACTACCGCCACCATTGGGAATAAATCCCGCTCTTTCCGCTGCGAATAAATCTCGTCTGCTCTTCTTTGAGGTAAATCCCACTGGATGGGTTGACCTGGAACCCCTGATAAAATGCAAGCATTTCCTGGCGCATAAGTTGCTCCCGCCGCTCCATTTCCTAGCGCATAACCTGCTCTCGCCGCTAGAGTTCCTCTTGAAACTTCCTAGCCATCTCCTCGCGTTGTTGTCGTTCTTGCACCAACAAACGTTCCATATCAATCTGCGAGTAGCCACCAATACTAGTGCCACTTGAGCTCCCACCTTGCCCAGACTGAATGCGCCCCATGCTCGTCATTTGACCGAGTCCCTTATGCTTTCCGGTGGGCGTGGCACCTGCTCACAGTCTACAACCGCTCAATCTTTTTTTTTCTCCTTCTCGTTCTTTGGGTTGCTTTCGATGGCCCCGAGTGACTCCCTCACGGCTCTCTGAAATACAAATATTTTGACATTTAAAATTAAATATATTATTTGTTGGGATTATACTGGAAAATATGCTTTTACTTTGTATAATCAAACTGAATTTTGGTCTTATTTACTGAAATAAATTGTTTATCACTGATGCTTTAAATATCATCGAATGTTACATATATTTCTTTGCATAAGCTGCTCAATAAATAATACGTGTTATATTATAGTTAATTTAGTGATACGGATCACGAAGATTAAATTAACGATCCTTTGTAACCAAAAAAGACACCACTTTCACGTCCTAGATGGAAATGAACAATCCATCGTGAAAGGTTGAAGTGTAAGGCTCAGATTGGCTTGTCTTGACCAAGAGATTATACTAGTGCATGTCTAGTGCCTTTGAAGAGGACTCCACTGGGAGGACAAATTCTTGAGAATCGAACTAGGAAGAATTAGACCTCGATGGTTCGTTATTTCTTAATCTTCGTCCCTTAAATAGGATCGCGTGTGGTTAGTAATTATTGCTTTGACTTATTACGGGTAGAGAATCGACGAGATTCAATACTTTATATCTTGGACAATATTATTGGTCACATGCGATTGCTAAGATTTAATACGGAGAATCGTGTGCAAAATACGCTTTGTTCGATTTGCCCCTTGGAGGTTCATAAGTTTTATCATACCAAAGCTTGCAAGTGGAACTAGTTTCCTGTATGGATAATAATGTTGAACCGTTCTTTACTAAGGATAAAAAGATATTAATTAATGGAAAGCTATTTCAAAAGGCTTGAATTAATTAATTGGCTAGATAATCTTAAACACGGAAATAATAACCGGGAGCCATATTGACTGTAATATGGGTTAAGATGGATAGTGCAATATTAATTATGTAGTGGGATTAATTAATATTTATGGACTTGAATAATATTGTGGCTCAATATTGATAATTCAAGATCCATTGGAATGTTCAATCTTAATTCTCCTAAAGGCCCCTCAAGTAGCCCAACATAAAGTTCAATAACTGAAAAATGTGTTTAAAAATAAAATAAATTTTGTTGCCTATTTTTTCCTATTTTTTTTCTAAATAGTAAATAAAAAGAGGAGAAAAGATTTTCTTTGAATTTTGTTATGGAATGAAGATAAGTATTCTTGGAATACAAGATTATCTCATTAAATTCAAGAAATCTCCCACTTGGTTATTTACTATGAAATTTTTGAAATTTTTGAATAATTAAGGGAGAGAAAGATTTTCTTGATTTTATTGAAAAGATATTATGGAAGATATATATGTATTCTTGCAATACAAGTATATCTCATAAATTCAAGAAGATCTAAATCTTGGTTTCTTTTTCCTTAAAATTTCGAAATATCCCATAACAAGAGGAGTTGGAATTTTTGTGGAATATTTTAATTATGGAGAAAAGAATATATGAGATATATTCAAGATTTCTTGGAGATCAAGAAAAAGATTTTCCCATCTTTATTTCCACCTAAAATTTCGACCAACCCCTCATTATAAATAGGGGATGAATGTTTCATCCCCATGTGAACACGAAAATTGGTTTTTGGAAAAATATCAGCGTCGATAAAATATCAAATATTTTGAAACGTCGACAGATTGTGTATTTTCGAAAAACCTCAATTGTGAGTGTACAATTCCATGTGCTGGAAAAATTAGTAAATCCACAAAGGTGGTGCAACAAATTTTATTTTCCCTTTTGTTAATTGTTCGCGAGCTTCCTTCCACCGGATTGACGAGCAAGGACTAGGGAATACTTGAGAAGATTTTTTGGTGTATTTTTATCGACGAGACCATTGCCACACCAAGAGGTTAGTTCACGTAAACCCGTAGTAATTCCGCATGCGTATGATTTATGTGAACTGTTTATATGCATGATTTGTTGTTGAATTATTATTTGAATTAATATATGATTAATTCATGCTAGTAATAATTGTTAGAATTAAATTTGTATTTAAATATTCACCCCGAATAGATCCGTGCAATTAATTCCCCAACAAGCGCATCGAGCCTCGGTTTTGACTCTCAATTTTAAATTGTAATTTAGTTCATTTTCATTAAATTTGAAATTGGATAGTAGAATTGCTAGATCTTTTTTTTGCGTATCCAATTGTCATGGAATTTAATGTGTTTATTTATGCATGCATATAAATTGTGGTTTTTTAATTCGATTAGCTCGATTCGTTTTTGCCTCGTGAGAAAATCCACGAGTAGATTAGAATTTGTTTGATTTGATCAATGTAATATACTAGTCTAGATCTAGGTTTATTTATTTTTGTAAATAAATTGTAATCGGATCTAAACGGAGGCGAGACGAAGAATTAAAAAGATGAGATCCTAAACTGCGTGTCAGCGTAAGTCTCGCCAAACGTGCCAAGGGAGGCACGCCGGAACGCGGACGGAAGACGCAAGGTGACGGCGTGGGGCGAGGGCATCGAAAGCGAAGCTTTGCAGATCGACCGGGGCGACGGGCGCGGGCAGAAAAGCGGAAGTGCAGTGGGGCTTATGCTGGCGGGTGATGTTGTTTAGGGCGCGCGAGGGCGGGATGTCGAGGGCGACTTCGGCGAGGCGAATGTGGCGCACAGACGGAGCGCAGCCGCCAAGAGATCATATGTCGCCGAATTCTCACCGTTGGGGAATGAAATTACCTGATCTATTCGGGGTGAATATTTAAATACAAATTTAATTCATTAATTATTACTAGCATGAATTAATCCTATATTAATTCAAATAATAATTGCAACAACAAATCATGCATATAAAAAAGCCACGTAAAACCTCGTGATCACGGAATCTAACGGGTTTACGTGAACGCACTACCTCTTGGGATGGCGGTGACTTCGGTCGGACGGACTAACCAAAAGGACTTCCCAAGTATTCCATTAGCCCTTGCTCAACTATCCGGTGGAAGGACACTCGTCCGAACAATTAACAAAAGGAAAAAATAAACTTTGTCGCACCACCTTTGTGGATTTGCTAATATTTCCAGCACATGGAATTGTACTTGGGAATGAACTAATCATCCCCTATTTATAGGAGAGGAGGGGGTCGAAAATCTTGTAGAAAAATAATGTGGGAAAAGACTTTTCTTGATCACCAAGAAATCTTGAATATATCTTCTATATTCTTTTTCCCATAATTAAAATATTCCACAAAAATCCCACCTCCTCTAATTATGGATTTTTCGAAAAAAATGCCTTCCAAGATTCCAAGATTTGGATCTTCTTGAATTTATGAGATATTCTTGTATTTCAAGAAATACATATCTTCCATAATATCTTTTCAAGAAAATCAAGAAAATCTTTCTTGCCCATTATCTTCAAATTTTCGAAATTTCTATATAGATAACCAAGTGGGAGATTTCTTGAATTTAATGAGATAATCTTGTATTCCAAGAATACATATCTTCATTCCATAACAAAATTCAAAGAAAATTTTTCTCCCTCTTTTATCCATAAATTTTGAAATTTTAGGGAAAAAATTAAGCAACAATATTTATTTTATTTTAATCACTTTTTTCAGTTATTGGACTATTTTTTGGGCTACTCAGGGGGCCTTTAGGAGAATTAAGATTGGACCTTCTAATGGATCTTGAATATCTAATATTGAGCCACAATATAATTCAAGCCCATAAATATTAATTAATCCCACTACATAATTAATATTGCACTATCCATCTTAACCCATATTACAATCAATATGGCTCCCTTGTCATTATTTTCCGTGGTTTAAGATTATCTAGCCCATTAATTAATTCAAGCCACCAAATAGCTTTCCTTTAATTAATATCTTTTGTCCTTGGTCGAGGAATCGGTTCAACATTATTATCCATACCTAAACTAATTCCACTTGCAAGATTTGGTATGATAAAACTTATGAACCTCCCCCCAGGGCAAATCAAGCAAGCGATTTGCACACGATTCTTCGTATTAAATCTTAGCAATCACATGTGACCAATAATATTGCCCAAGATAAAAAGTATTGAATCTCTCCGATTCGCTACCCAAGATAAGTCAAAGCAATAGTTACCAATCCCACGTGATCCTATTTAAGGGGACGAAGGTTAAGAAAACAACGAACCACCGAGGTCTAATTCTTCCTTGTTCGGGCTCAAGAATTTATCCTCCTCAGGGTCCTATTCATCATATCGGTCATGCACGAGTGTAATCTCTTGGTCAAGACAAACCAATCGAGCCTTACACCTCAACCTTTCGCGATGGGTTGTTCATTTCCATCTAGGTCGTGGCGACTTTTTAGAATGGGACGTACTTTTTAGTTTAATCAAGGATCTCACTTTAATCTTTTGTGATCCGGTATCACTAAATTAACTACTGATTAACACGACGAATTATTGAACAGTTATATGCAAGAAATATATATAACATTCAATCATATTTAAAGCATCGATGATAAACAACTTATTTCAAAAAAAAGTCCCGAAAATTCGGTTTCGATTATACAAAGTAAAAAGCATACTTTTTCAAAGATAATCCCAACACCGCCGAGACCTCTTAGAAGCGTAAAGAGCACCGCTGGGCGACGTCGCGTCGGGCGCTTAAGCGTCTGACGGGCGCCGACGACACGGGCCGGAGTGCAAGAAGTGCACTCTGACCCGCGAGCTGGTCGGTGACGTCACTAGACGTGGCGAACCTTTCGAAACGAACGATGAAGGCAAAGAAGACGATTTCTCGAGATCAAGACATGACAAAAATTAACCGTGACAATTGGATATGTGTGCCCAATATGTTTAATTTTTGTCTTGATGTTTATGCATTATTTTATTCTTATTTAAATTGTGTTTAAATTTGCGATGCATGAGAAAACGTTTTGAAAAATCTCACATTCGAAAATTACTAAGTATGCTTAAACAATTAATTGACAATTTTATGGATAATAAAATTGAATTAATTTTGACCTCCATGATTTATTTATTTGTGAATTCTTTTGGAGAAATTCCCCCCACGGGACGGTCAAAAGATAGCTTTCACATGAATAAATTCCAAATGGATGATTGTGGATTATTACTAGTGGCGACGATGACCCTCCGCACGAGGCTCGTTCAAAGTGAAATAATAATTATGTATTTAATCATGGTTATTACTTAGGTATAAAATTGATATGCATATACTTCCCCGAAGTCCCTGTCAATTTTATATTGGTCAAGTGGGAGCCAACTATTAATCTAGTTATTAAAGGTTTGTAACTGTTCTTGTTTGTAACCTGCTTGAATGTGTTTAATAATGACCCACCCCACGTGGCTTATTTAAACTATTTTGAGATGTTGGCTGATGCATGTTCATATTTTTTTGAGATTTTAATATGATGCATGTGATCGAACCTTGTGATATATTTGTGCTTATGCATATAGTTATTTATTTCAGTACAGCATGTCGTAACCTTTTAATCCACTGCTATTATACTTAAAGTCAATAGAATAACTATGGAAACTATATTGATTGGAAACGAAAAATTATAATTGTCCTAACTGCACAAAAGCACAAGTGGGTTCTTGACACACCAAAATCAGATGAGCCAACTGACGAGTCAAAAATGTCGGACTCGTCAGATCACCTTGCGAGAGATGTCGTTGCTGAAAATGATGGAGGGCAAACCCGTAAGGGATTACGTCCTCAAAATTGATGGCCCATCTGAACAAACTTGAGGTTCTGAGTGCAGATTATAATCTGGAGACTCAGATGAATTTGGTACTTCACTCTCTGCCCAAAAGTTTTTGAGCATTTTGGTCTCGCTAGCTGATTTGTTGCAAGCTTTGGTCTCGGCAGAGATGTTGATGGGGCACCAAACTCAAGCTTTGAACGACAAGTGGTCCATCTTCATCTTCTAGGCCAAGGGTAGGCAAGAAGAAGAAGAGAACCAAAAGCCATAAGCAATAAAACTCAACTGTTGCCAAGGGCAATGGTAAGATGAGGAATGCTTGTGGTGTCAAGGAAAATCCAAAGAGGAAGTGCTTCAACAACGGTAAGGACAATGGAGGTTTGCCTGTTCCAACCCCAAAAGGGCCGGAAAGAAAGGTAATTCTCACGCACTAGTTGTTGAAACTTGTTTAGTGGCGTATACTTATCATTCGTGGGTAGTTGATACGGGATCCACTGATCATGTTTGCTTCACGGGTTCAAGCGGACCCGGCAACTTAGTGGGAGTGAGATCCTCATCTCACTGGACGATGCTACGAGAGTGGCAGCTGAAGCAGTGGGAGAAGTGCACCTGTTTTTTGAAGACAGAGTTTTAATTTTAAGAGATGTTCTTTACGTTCCGAATTTTAGAAAGAATTTAATTTCGATTTCTAAACTCTACCTTGATGGATATTCGGTTACTTTTGATAAAGTTGTTACCATTTCTCTTTATGATAAATTTATCTGTCATGGAACGTTGTCGAATAGTCTCTATAGAATTAACTGTGCGCACCACTCATGAAATGTATCCTATAACACATCAATTGTTTTCGATAAAAGAAAACGTTCATCAAACGTGAACAAAACACTTATATGACATCTAAGATTGGGACATATTAATCCAAAGAGGATCCAAAGGTTGGTAGAAGACGGTTCACTGGAGTCTCTCCAAGTTGAACCAATTCCAACCTGCGAATCATGTTTGGAGGGTAAAATGACCAATAGGGCATTCGGAGCCAAGGGGAATAGAGCCAAAGAAGTGTTAGAAATCGTTCACACAGACGTATGTGGTCCAATGTCAACCAAAGCAAGAGGAGGTTATGAGTATTTTATCACTTTTATTGATGACTACTCAAGGTACGATTATATTTTCCTTATGAAGCATAAATCTGAGACCTTTGAGAAATTCAAAGAATTTAAGGCTCAAGCAGAGAATCTAGGGAAAAACGTATCAAGTCTCTACGATCCGATCGTGGAGGCGAGTACCTTAGCGATGAGTTTTTGAACTACTTGTCAGATGAAGGGATTGTATCCCAGCTAACTGCACCCGGAACCCCTCAACAAAACTCTTTTGGAAATGGTTAGATCAATGATGAGTTATGCGGATCTTCCCAAGTCGTTCTGGGGTCATGCCTTGGAAACAGCGGCTTACATTCTGAACTTGGTGTCATCCAAATCGGTTCCCAAAACTCCCAAAGAATTGTGGACCGGGTGCAAGACTAGTTTGAGACACATGAGAATTTGGGGGTGTCCGGCCTACGTGTTGGACTAGGAAGCCGAAAAATTGGATCCTCGATCAGAATTAAGGTTGTTTATAGGATACCCCGAGGGAACAAAAGGGTGTATGTTCTATGGTCCCGAAGATCAAAAGGTGGTAATAAGCACCCACTTTAGATTTTTGGAAGAAGACTATATGAACGAAAGAAGACCCAGAAGTGAGATTACCTTAAATGAGCTAAGGGGGCTAACCTCATTGCCAACTGTACAAGATGACATACCAAACGACACACGTTCACAACCGGAACCTCGTCGTAGTGGGAGGGTTGTGAGACAGCCCGAGAGATTCATGGGGATAGAAGAGTCCTCGGACTTGATTCCCGGACAAGAAGAATCAGACCCATGGACATATGATGAGGCAATCCAAGACATGGATGCGATTTCTTGTCAAAAAGCAATGAAAGCCGAAATGTGTTCTATGGATCATAACAGAGTGTGGGAGCTAGTCTAACCACTTAATGGGGTCAAACTCATTGGTTGCAAGTGAGTATACAAGAGAAAAAGAGGACCGGACGGGAAGGTGAAAACCTTCCGGAAGGGAAGGTGGAAGGGGGAAAATGTGCAGAATGCTCATTAGGAGGTTCTTCATTAGGGGGCTCATCATCCACATTTAAGTGGGGACCAGAGGTTAAGTCCGTCATCATATCGTGATACGAGGTACATCCAGATGTCTCGTTAACCGGCCCATGTGAAGTCGACGTAGATGGTTGATCAACGTGTTGACCCCAAATTTCCTCACCATGAAAAATCCAATTGCAATAATTGGGCATGAACCCATTTCTATACAAATGACCTTTCATGTCATCAGGTGAATGGAACATCTTATTCCGACATCTAAATTTGTTGCAGGGACACCTAATCTTTCCCTGATTCATCCCATTCGGATTACTAGTGGTGAAATCTATAAATGATTCTAGTCCATTGTAAAATTCGGAGGATATCATGCCATTAATCGATCTTGGACCGTACATCCAACATAAACGGCCAGAATAATCCATATCAATTTGTTTCACATTTACAAATTAATTAATATTCAAAAGTTTAATTAATAATTAATATTTCCTAAAAATTTTGGCAGAGTTTCGTTTTATTTTATCATATTCCCCAATTAATCATGATCCTACGTGCATCCATTTCTGACTTAATCAATTAAAATTAATTAAGTCGGAACTCACATCTTCTACAACAACCAATAACCAACATCTATCCCTCCACTCCAACATAATTAACATATATTTAACACCAAAACTTGTTATATATATTAAATAAACTAAATTGTGCTAATTATACTAAATTAATATACACATGTTAATTAAGCTAAATTACTAATAATAATTCTAAATAATGAACCAACTAATACTAAATAATTAATACTAATTAACAATAAAACAAACTAGTTATACTAAATAATATAACAATAATTATAATACTAATTTATTTAACAACAAAACAACTAATATATAATTAATTAACAACTAATACTAAACATTTCTCCAACTAATACTAAACAGTTCTACAACTAATACTAAACAATTATGCAACTAATACTAAACAATTATGCAACTAATACTAAATAATTAAGCAACTAATACTAAACAGTTCTCCAACTAATACTAAACAGTTCTCCAACTAATACTAAACAATTATGCAACTAATACTAAACAATTATGCAACTAATACTAAATAATTAAGCAACTAATACTAAACAATTATGCAACTAATACTAAACAATTAAGCAACTAATATTTATAAATGATTACATAACTCAAAAACATACCTTAAATCGGCCTGATATCCCTCTGGAATCGCCTCCCGTCTACTCTCGTCCGCCCAAAATCCGCCCAAAATCTCCAAAATCCAAAACTGAACAAATGAACTGCTCGGTGGTATATATAGGAAGGGGGCGAGGGTTTTGGCGAGGGTTTTGGCCCTCGTCAATTGACACGGGTAACCACGATGTTGACCGTTACAGATTGGCGATGGCCTTTTGAAATTGGCGAGGGTTTAAAACCCTCGCTAAATGCGCGTCAGTCTCCGTGAGGGTTAAAAACCCTCGTTAAATGCGTGTCGACGTTTGGCGGGATAATAAAATCCTCGCCAAATCTTGGCGTCTAAAATTGGCGAGGGTTTTTGCACTCGCAAATTCGAAACCTTCGTTAAAACCCTCACTGATCTGTACCCTCTTTAAAACCCTCGCCAATTAAAGAGGGTTTTAATACCCTCTTTAAATCCCCTCGTTAAATCAACAGTATTTTGTAGTGAAATTAATGCACTTGCAAACTTTGAAGACCGGTTATTTAAATAAATAAAACAAATAAGAGAATCATAAGTTGTATCACCTAGCTTTAACGTGTTACATCAGGACTTTAGATAAGATGGGACCTGAGATGATTTAGAATTGTAATATGCGGTGACGTTGCTTTTATTTTTATTAATAAATTAATGCAATGATAAAAGTTTAACCATTTTTTTATGAATTGATCTATATTATTTATGAATCACTTTCACCAACTACTAATGTTCTTATCGTGGATTACTTGCTTGCTATACGATTCCATTCTTTTGCTTTCTATTTTATTAGTACCCATGTTTTTATCAAAGGTATTAGTCACCATCTTTGATCTATTAATCTTTATCATATTTAATAAAAATAATAATATAAGTTTGTTTTGGGTCGGGCCCGGTTGGGGTGTCGGGTAGGAGTAATAGGAGTTATTTTCCTTCCTTTTGGTCCGGGTGGTGGGTGGACATCTACAAGATTTTTTGGGGGATTATTGGTGAAGGAATGCATGCTGATTTTTCAAAAACAATTGAGAATGGGGAGGGGACAAAATTATGGTCTGATATGTGGGCGGGGGATTTACTCTTAAGGTCAAGTTCAATAGGTTATTTAGGATAAGTGTGCAGAGGGAATCTTTGGTGAGTGAGTGTGGGATTTGGGGTCAAAACGGGTGGGGGTGGGGGTGGGGGTGGGGGTGGGAGTTACACTGAAGTCGTGAGTTGAGAGGGAGAGAGTTGTCTATGTATAATGATTTATTGGATTGCATTAACAGGGTGAACCTTTTGCAAGATAGGAAGGACTCATGGAGCTGGAAATATTCACCTTACGGAGATTATTGCACGAAAGTGGCGTACTCAATTTCAGATCCCTCGATGAATGCTGGAATTACTGGAATGCAGGAGCAAGTCAAGGCCTACAAGTTGCTTTGGAAGAGTCACGCACCTCGTCTTGTTCAAGCCATAGTTTGAAAAATTCTTCAACAAAGGTTGCCAACAAAAGTAAGTCTGAAATCCAAGAACGTCATTCCGGCCAACGCTGATACTCGGTGTACTTTTTGTGGAATTGGTGATGAGGATATATCTCATTTATTCTTTGATTTGTTGGGGAATGATTTGCACAGATCTATTCGGGGTGAATATTTAAATACAAATTTAATTCATTAATTATTACTAGCATGAATTAATCCTATATTAATTCAAATAATAATTGCAACAACATATCATGCATATAAAAAGCCACGTAAAACCTACGACGCGAATCTACGGGTTTACGTGAACGTATCTCTCGGGATGGCAGTGGCTTTGGTCGGACGGACTAACCAAAAGGACTTCCCAAGTATTCCAATAGCCCTTGCTCGACAATCCGGTGGAAGGATACTCGCGAACAATTAACAAAAGGAAAAAAAATTAACTTTGTTGCACCACTTATGTGGATTTGCTAATATTTTCAGCACATAGAATTGTACTTGGGAATGAACTAATCATCCCCTATTTATAGGAGAGAGGGTGGTCGAATTTTATGTGATATTTCAATGTGGGAAAAGACTTTTCTTGGTCACCAAGAAATCTTGAATATATCTTCTATATTCTTTTTCCCATAATTAAAATATTCCACAAAAATCCCACCTCCTCTATTATGGCATTATTTTCGAAAAATACAGTGTGCAAGAATCCAAGATTTGGATCTTCTTGAATTTATGAGATATTCTTGTATTTCAAGAAATACATATCTTCCATAATATCTTTTCAAGAAAATTAAGAAAATCTTTCTTGCCCTCTATTTTCAAAAATTTCGAAATATCACTATGAATAACCAAGTGGGAGATTTCTTGAATTTAATGAGATAATCTTGTATTCCAAGAATACATATCTTCATTCCATAACAAAATTCAAAGAAAATCTTTTCTCCTCTTTTTATCCATAATTTTTGAAAATTTAGAGGAAATATAAGCAAATCGATATTTATTTTATTTTAATCACCTTTTTCGCTTATTGGACTATATGTTGGGCTACTCGGGGGCCTTTAGGAGAATTAAGATTGGACCTTCTAATGGATCTTGAATATCTAATATTGAGCCACAATATAATTCAAGCCCATAAATATTAATTAATCCCACTACATAATTAATATTGCACCATCCATCTTAACCCATATTACAGTCAATATGGCTCTCGGTCATTATTTCCCGTGTTTAAGATTATCTAGCCCATTGATTAATTAAAGCCACTGAAATAGCTTTCCGTTAATTAATATCTTTTGTCCTTGGTCGAGGAGCGGTTCAACATTATTATCCATACCGGAAACTAATTCCACTTGCAAGATTTGGTATGATAAAACTTATGAACCTCCCAGGGGCAAATCAAGCAAGCGTGCTTCTGCACACGATTCTTCGTATTAAATCTTAGCAATCACATGTGACCAATAATATTGCCCAAGATAAAAAGTGTTGAATCTCTCTCTGATTCGCTACCCATGATAAGTCAAAGCAATAGTTACCAATCCCACGTGATCCTATTTAAGGGACGAAGGTTAAGAAACAACGAACCACTGAGGTCTAATTCTTCCTTGTTTCGATTCAAGAATTTATCCTCCCAGAGGTCCTATTCAAATGCGATCACCATGCACTAGTGTAATCTCTTGGTCAAGACAAACCAATCTGAGCCTTACACCTCAACCTTTCGCGATGGTTGTTCATTTCCATCTAGGTCGTGAATGGTGTACTTTTAGTTACAAGGGACTGTTAATTTAATCTTCTGTGATCTGGTATCACTAAATTAACTACAGTGTAACACGTACGAATTATTGAACAATTATGCAGTAAATATATATAACATTCAATCATATTTAAAGCATCAGTGATAAACAATTTATTTCAGTAAATAAGTCTGAAAATTCAGTTTCGATTATACAAAGTAAAAAACATACTTTTCAGTATAATCCCAACATGATTGCCAATTTTGTATTGATTTATGGGCTGAGTTTCATCGTTGGCTTGGGGTCTCGGTTGTGCATTGTTAGTCTCCGACCACTCATCTCATCTGTCATCTCAAGCTACTTGGTCCCGGGAAGCGTAAAAGAATATCCGCTACTCTCTGGATCGGAATGGTATGGCTGATTTGAAAATATAGAAATGATGTTATTTTCAATAATGTGCGTCCTGATTTACATATACTGTTGGATGAAGCAAAGGGTAGGCTATGGTCTTGGATTTCAGTTAATTTTCCAGGTACCTTAGTCTCATTTTCAGGATGGATGGCTGATCCTCTTCAGTGTTGTGGTAACATTTATTCTGTGAACTAAAAACAATGGTGTTGTTATTAGTGTAGGTAGGATCGGTGTATTAATGTCTTGGTGTTATTGATATGTTGTTTCATTGTTGTACAGGTTCGAGTACCCCTTGTACTCAAATTAATATATGCATCTTTTTTCTGTTAAAATATATATATATATATATATATATATATATATATATATATATATAAGTTTGTTTATCATGGAAGTATCAAATTCATAGAATCGGAACATAAGCACGGCTAGATCAGGTAATTAATTTTATGATAGAATTTTAAATGCATCAGATGTACTTTACAACTCAATTGTATTTTTAAAATGTATTAATTTTTTTTTACTAGACTATATTAATTGTTTTGTATTTATTAGTTATATTGCATAATTTAAAATTAATTTTATTATATAGTATTAATTGTGCATCAATTGCGCAATACATTTGATGTGCAGAGATTTACTCTTAAATTTTTCAAAACTTTTAGTAATTATTGATATTTCCAAAAAAAGTTGAATCATTTTTTTCCTAATGAAAGTAGGGGTAGAGAAACATATCCAATCACCTTCACTAGTGGAGAAGACCAATCACAAACTCACCCGGATAATTAAATTGTAGAAAAATGCAAAATATTACTCTCTGTCCGGTGATTATTGCAACATATATTTTGTTTGGACGTCTTAATATTTCTGCAACACTCTCAAAATGGAAAGATAAAGTCTAGGATACAAATTTATATACATATAAATCTCAATTGAGATCCAATTTCATTTTACCCAACACATTCTTGACCCACTTTGACCCTTTTTTGATCACCTGACCCGCTAATTTTTCCTAAATTGATTAATTTGTATCTATATAAATTTATATCCTAAACTTTGTCTATCTTAGTTTAGATACATTGCAACTTTGTGTTTTTATTGATTTCGATACATTGATTATATAAAATTAAATAGAGTACATAAATGAACCTTTTATCATATTGGAATGTAATGTACTTGCACTATTGTTTCTTCTTCTGAATCCATTCAATTAAAGCCCGATGATATTCTGGCATTTTAAATGAAATTTTCCCTTATAAAAAAAGTAAAAATAATTAAATTAACCCGGTTTAAAATTATGCTATGAATAATGGCACAGGATCTTCTATTCACTTCCACTCTTTTCGATTTTTATAAATAACCATTTTGCTTCATATAACTGAAATGATTAATTATGATAGGACTCATTTTTTTAAGGGAATGATAGGACTCATTAAAATTGGGTAAAATATGATTGATTGAACTGAATAAATATATACATTTAGATTATAGGATTGCATTTCTTAATCTTGCATTGAAAAATTAATATTTTTATTTAAATTTAGGGATTAGATGAGATACAAATTAAAATGTTATATATATGGAATATATATGATCATTTTAAATACAAATACAAATAAAACATTGTAATATTGTATTTGAGACATACTTTGTCTCACCTTCTACATGAAATATGTTTATCCTTTAATATAGGAACTAAACACAATTTTATTCTCGAGTTGTAAATGTATTCTGACCTTATCCAGCAAACCAACGATTACTTAGGATTAGACCCTGGTGTATCCCGTGAACCAAATGGGGTCTAAATGTTAATTAATAAATCAATGTTATATACAGAACATAATTACAAAAACATATGAATAGTGTTAGAGAAATTAAATAAACGAATTAATTTCACACATCCCTACAAGTTTAGACTAGTAGATGAGACAAAATTATTTCATGGCATCAGAGCCTTCAAGTTCATGCCCACGTCCTGGGTTCGATTCCCATTGAAAGCAACTCCACTCATATCAAATTGTCTACTCGATTGGGCCTCCTCCCTATCAAATTGTCCACTCGATGGGCCTCCTCCAATGATAGAGTAAGAAAATTCAGTTCACGACTGAGGAAGGGTGTTAGAAAAATTAAATAAACGAATTAATTTCACACCTCTTTATAAGTTCGGATTCTAGAGAGTGTTAGAAAAATTAAATAAAAAAATTAATCACATCTCTCTATAATAAATTCGAGCTTTTAGATGAGACGAAATTCGTTCAAATAGATTAAATAATAAATTTCCTTTCATTTTAACTATTTCTCAAAATATCAAACATCGGGTGCAAAACATCTATAAACCAACGCTTGAGGAACGAAAATGAAAAAGAGCCAATTAAAAATATGGCGTGTCCAGTGCGTGTTTTGTGGCGTGTGAACGAATTTGCGTCCCCCAATCAGAGGCCCTCTTTTAACATTGTCACTTTTCACCGATATCTATTTTTATTTCCATAATTAAAAAATTAATTACCACTAATTACACCCTTAACCTACCTTAATCAAGTTTGTTAATCTTTTTTTGAATGAATATTCTCTTTCTTTGCCAACGAACCATAATACGCGGTCCAAATCGCCCCCAATATAAGCCTCACCTCCTCAGTAGGGTTTCAAACATCCCCTCTTTCTTCCATTCCCTTCATCCACGCTTTTTCCAAAACTTTTGATCCTTCAATTTGTTCCCTATTTTCGTTATATGGATCCATCGGTGTGCCTTGCCTGCCTTTTATCGCGTGAAATTTTGAGTTTCGAGACTTTTCTCTCGGAATCTCTGCTGTGAAGAAATTTTGATTTTAAATGAGCTCGATTTTGCGTTTTTTGTTAGCAGTTATTGGATCATTTTAGGCGTGTTTTGTGATTTCGTTTGGATACCTGTGAATCGCTGTTGTTTTGCTAGGGTTAGTTCGTATCTGATTGGAATTTGCTCTTTTCATGTCATGGATTTTTAGCATTTTGAAATACTCTGTTCCAGTTTTACTGCGACGGTTCAGTTATCTCAATTTCGTCCAATTTTTGTGTTAATTAGGTCTCAATTTTGAGAGAGAGAGAGAGAAAAAAACTGTGGAGTCTCGAGGGTTTCAGTCTAGATTCCATTCCGGTTGTATTTTTCGCTAGATTTGATTCGATTCGATATAATTTCAATTTCCGATTTATGTTACATGTAAGTTGAGAATGCCACCAACAGATTATCAGGAAGCATCTTCATCTCCTTCAAGCTTCGGATTCTCGATTCTGAGCCGTCGCCGCGATCAGGTCCATTCCATGGAATCCACACACGAATCCACGGCTCAAGAAACCGAGCTCGAATTGTTCCAGCGGCAAGTCGCCGATCGGTTTCAAGTTCTATCGGCGGCCCACTCCGACGAGCTTCTCTCAATTCCATGGATCCGGAAGCTTCTAGACGCATTCCTCTGCTGCCAGGAGGAATTCGGGCTCATCGTCCTCAATCACAGAAGCCACCTGAACAAACCCCCCATGGATAGGTACATTTCTGATTTCTTCGAAAGGAGTGTGAAAGCTTTAGATGTGTGTAACGCTATTCGAGATGGAATCGAGCAGATTAGGCTATGGCAGAAACAGCTAGAGATTATCCTCTGTGCTTTGGATAATCAGAGAAGCATAGGTGAAGGCCAGATTCGTCGAGCCAAGAAGGCGTTAGTCGATTTAGCTATCGCAATGCTCGATGAAAAGGATTCGAACACATCGGTTTCTTCTTCGCATAGAAACCGATCATTTGGGCGCCACACGGCTCAAAGGGAGCAGAGATCCTTCAGCCATTTCCGGTCTCTATCGTGGAGTGTTTCGAGATCTTGGTCAGCTGCGAGGCAGCTTCAAGCGATTAGCAGCAACTTGGTTGTTCCGAAAACTAATGAGATATCATCCACAAATGGATTGAATGTGGCTGTTTTTACCATGAACTATGTGCTGTTGTTTGTGATGTGGGCTCTTGTGGCTGCAATCCCGTGCCAAGATCGTGGCCTGCAGACGCATTTTTATGTGACGAGGCACTTTGTGTGGGCGAGCCCCCTGCTTAACCTCCATGAGAGGATAATGGAGGAATCGAAGAAACGGGACAGGAGGAACGCGACTGGATTGTTGAAGGAGATTCATGATATTGAGAAATGTGCTAGGTTTATGAATGAGATAACTGATTCTGTGCAATTTCCAATTACAGAGGAAAGGGAGAGGGAGTTGAAGGAGAGAGTGGAAGAAGTTAGAGTGTTGTACGAAGCTATAAACAACGGGTTGGACCCGTTGGAACGGTTGGTTAGGGAAGTGTTCCATAGGATCGTGAGGAGCAGGACGGAGGGGATTGACTCGATTGGTCGAGCCGATTGATCAACTCTTGCACAGGTTCTTATGAATTTTGTTGAATATGATGTTGATCTGAGGGGTTTTATGTGGTTAGAATAAAGAGAGTTTATGGTTGTATGTATTAGATGACTTACTTCATCTTGTAAAGAAAGTGGGGAAAAGGATTGGATTTCCTGCTGTTTTAATCAAGTTTTTGGTTTTCTGTATAATGAAATTTTCTTTTTATGTTTGAGTTTGACAATGTAACCATTGTTTGTATATTCATGTAGGCTTGATGATGCTTAACTTGCTATCAAGGATTGCTGCAATATCTTTTGGTATAATGAATCCCATATGATCATCCTTTTTATGAAATAATCTTCATTGTATATGTGTTTTGAATCCACATCGTTTAAATATTTTTCTGATTAATGGATAAATTTTGATTTTACACATAAGATTGGTCTTACTAGAGAGAATCTCTATGAATCAAAAGTGGTCTGGTCTTTTTCATTGTTGTCTTTTGGCAATTTTTATCCATGCAGCAAAAGAGAAGAAGATAATATGAACTGATACAATAATAGCAAAGAAAGAACAAATAATATGAATTTTTGATACAATTTTACCTTAGGAACAGAATCTCTGTCATTGATATTTATTTAGACAGGAAATGCTGGCCAAGAGAGTGGCTTTCATGTATACGTAATATTTTAAGGTGTGATGTTAGAGTCCATTGAAATGGACATTTATTTTGTTGACTTGACCAAGTTTTCTTGTAATAATTTACTGAATTTTAAATTCAAGAAAGTTGCATTCAACCAATGTTTATTTTCTTGTTTGCCTCCACGTTTCCATCTCTATATTGTACGTTGAAAAAAAATACATGTCCAATTATCAAAAACCTTATCTAGTTATCTCTTGAATCCAGATTCATTCACCGACTCAAACGTTGCTTACATGCCACTCCTATATACCAAATTTATGGTAATAAACTATGCAGATAAAGTTAATCTGAGATTTGAGTAAAATCGGTTGAAAGGGATATTGATTTGTAGATTTTTTTAAATTCAAAAAACTGTATTTGTAGAGATGGATATGATAAATTGAGGTGTAAAATGAAAAGAGAGTGGAAGAAATAGAGGTGAAGAATAGGAGAGGACCTATCTAGTTCAATCAAAACTCAAAAGAGGTCTAATTAGTAGCTTATGGGAGTCCGTGAAGTGGGACTTGAAGCTTTATTCATCAATTATATTTGGCTACATTAGATTTAGAAGTGGTCACACATTTGTCAAGAAAAAAGTGGTCAGTTAATTTGGGCCAAACATGATGGGGGTGGGGCGGGGGAATTAATGATCGTCATATTATTGTGAAATTAATCTAAACCAAATGTGTCTTTATTTTCCTTCTCATTTTTTTTTCTTTTTAGTTTAGCCAATTTAATAAATTATGATAATTGAGTAAAACTACATTGAACCAGGTCTATATATATTATGCAAAAAAATAATCACTGTTATGCAGTAATAATTTTTTTTGGATGATAATGACAATGATAATTTTTATGTATAATATTAATAATTTTTATATATAATAGTAAATTAAAACAATAGAGTTCTAAATTCAAATTTGCATGTTTTTATCAATGATAGTTCGGATGAAAAATGGGTTGGAGTTGAAGCAATGGGATAGCAAGATAGACGTCATGACTTTTAAAATATTGTGGGCCGAGATAATGGACATGGGCCTTTGCAAGTTGCAACTGTTGAAATGCCACATTTGAATTCCTTTTGATTCCATTTGAGGAAGTAGACCAATATATTCTTATTAATTAAACTATTATATCACGCGTTGCACGTCTCTGAGTATAAAATAAATATGATATTAATTATATTTAATTTTTATGTTAAATTAAATAAAAATAATTATTTTACCTATAGTTATAATTTTTTCCTTATATTCTTTATTTTTATTTTATATATTTCATGATTATATTTTTTTTTTGAGAGAGTTACTCTTAGATCCATTATCCATCTCAAAATTACTAGTAGGTCCATGCTCTAAATAATATTACTAGTAGGTCCATAAAACCAATTTAAAAGACAAATCTACCCTTCATTTTAGACAAAAAGTAAAACTGATGTGCATTTCCCCATGAATCCCTTAAATGGGTCATTTAATTTCAACGTTTAATCAAACTTTTCTATGTCCAATTTCAATCTTTTCAAAACAATTTCACATATCTTCAAGATTTTTTACTTATCTCAAAATCAAATGAATGGCAAGATTCATATCTAAAAATTAAAATCTTAAAATTCATATCAATATGAAAAAATTACTGAAATTTACGTATTAAAAAAAATGCCAAAAATTTATATATCTAAAACCTACCATTACAAATCTCAAAATCTCAAAATTTACGTATCCTTGTCTTCACTGACATGAACTCTTCAATTTCAGATCCCCGCAGAGTGATGCTTGTGTATCGTGCCTTTCTTGTCATATTCTCATCTTTTGTTGAAATTTGGAAAAGCAGCACAACAGCTTTCCATGGGAAATTCGTTGTAGTAGATGGTCAGTCTAGTTTCTCAACCCGGTTTTTACATGAATATGTTTGCAACATAAGGCTGATTTAGTCGCCGTCCCCCGCAAAAAGAACTAGAACGGCGGAGTGGACTCCCAGAAATTGAAAGAAACCTAAAATTATACAAATTCAACACCAAAACTTAGCACAAAAACCCAGAAACCAACTTCAAACCTTCTATGCAAAAAAACCCACAAAACATAAACAACACCATCCCAGGATATCTATAGTTCCAATTAATTAAAAGAATACCTAAAACATTTTATCGGATCTACATCCCCGGAGGTGGGCAACTGATCGTGGCTTCGATTTCGCCATCACCACCGCCAATCAACAGATCTATTAAATCTGAGAAGCCGGTCGGCGGAAACCTGAGCGAAGAGCCGATCTAAAATTTAAAATCTTGCGCCAAGTGGTGGCGGCGGCGGCGCCGTGTGGTTGGTGGTGGAGGTGGTGGCAGCGACATGTAGGTGGTGGTGGGTGATGGGAGAGAAAGTATGGGTGAGGAGAGAGAGGGAACTATTTGGATGGTCGCGGCGGCAATGACGTGGGAAGGGCGGCCGCGGTGGCAGCGGCGTGGGAAGGGTGGCCGCGGCGGCGGCATAGGGAAGAGTGGCTTGGGGGAGAAGAAGGATGTGGGAGAGTGAGAGTGAAATTGAGCGACAGATAATTAGGTTTCAGTGTTATATTCCCAAAAATGTTAAGGGCATAAATGGTATTTAACACCCAAAAAAGTTGGACCTAAGAGTAATAAAATGATAAATGAACCCATGAGTAATACACACGTATGGAATAGACCTATGAGTAATTATCTCAAATTTTATTACTTTTGCAATGAGACGTGAGAAATGGATGACATTTTAACTGTTGAAAAAGTTTACATTATTAAATAATGCAAGTTTAAAAGGTAATATTTCTTTTGAAAATCTTAAAAAAAATTCTTATAAACCTCGTTGATCGTCACATATTGTCGTCATCCCATATCAAAAATTTCAAAATATCCCGCCTAGTTACTCTGTATTAGTGTTAGTGTCCTAGAGATAATCTATTGTAAGGACATAATACTAGATGATATTCAGTTTGATTTAATATTATAGTTCATTTAATATTAATGTATGACAATACACTTGTCTGAATATTATGTTTGATTGTTTGCATTTATTCATACAAGTGTTTCCATTAGTCATTGTTGTCATTGAGGTTGTGATAACTTAGATGACTTAAGCATGATTTTTAAATAGCCCCGATCAAGGATCATCAAGAATGGGATATTGATGATGCAATGGAGATTGGTCTGCGATCATAATTTTTTTGGAGAGTGTAGTAAGATCTCACTTACTACGAGATACTAGGTATCTCATGATAGATCTTACAAATACCTTAGAGGTATTTGGTATCCCATCCAGAAACCGCTTTGATGTAGTTCCACTATACGTGTCTTCACGGTGTCTCGGTTAGTGGGAGCAATGCGATCTCCTTTTCGACTTGAGGTCAATCGCGACGACATGTATGGGATGATGAACTTTGACCACGATCGACGCTTGCATTTGGCTTTGGGTAGATATGACTTGGATTGGGTTAAATCACGGTCAAGACAACGTGTAGTTAGTCGAGAATATGATTCATTCCTCAAAGTAAATTTAGAGAGAATACTTATCTTCTCATCATAATTGGATCAAAAGTCATTTGTAGATCTTGACGTCAACTTAGACTTTGTGGCTAAGTGTGACATACATGATCATTTAGTGATTAGAGATAAATTGATTAAGTTATTTGAATAAACAATTTCATCATGTTCAAGACTAATCGAGTATTCGCGAATGAATGGAGAAATCGTAATAGCCCATGTTTGATTCTGGTAGTTGCGTTTTCTTTCGCAACGTCACTTCATATATTAAGAATGTCTGATTTATTGTATAGGGTTCAATTAAGACCGTTAGTTTGACTAATCGCTCGATATATAAGGGTCTATGAGTCACACAATAAGTAGTTCCCTTTTACGGATTATAATTGGTTGATTAAATGTTAAATTGGATTTAATGTTTAATTTATGGAGAATTAATTAATAATAGATTAATTTGGAATTAATTATTATTAATGTTTAATTAATTTGAATTTAATTAAATAGGATTCCCAAATAATAAATATATGGAATATTATTATAAGATTTAATATATATGGAATCAAATCCGTAGAGATTTGATATACATGAGAATTAAATCCGTAGATATTTTATATGAGGAAATAAATCGTAGAGATTTATTTAAATAAAGATTAGGGATTTTATTTCTCAATCAGGTTAGCTTAAGATTTAAGCTGGGTCTCCCCTAAGGCTCTTAAGAATTCACAAACAACGTTAATTCATTTTTCTCCATAAGATCTAGAGTTAGAATTTTCCTAGCAAATTCATCTCGGGATTCAACACTGACAAATCCGTGCAAGTCCGTAATTGGGGATTACGTGAATACCATAATAGAGAAAACGATACACGAATTACTGTAAGAATTCTGTATACATTTACTCTATTTAATTATGTAATTAATTGTTCGTTGTTGGTGAACTATTTATTTTCACCGCTCATGTAATATATGTTTACGTGTCTCTAAATTTCAACATTGATATCAGAGATCAGGCTTTTGATTTAATTGCAAAATTATTTCGTGCATCTGTGCACTTAATTTGTATCGATATGTTAAGTTGTCGCTTAAATAAATTGATTTAATAAGGATTTGGAATCCACCGCACAAATTAAATCAAATTTGACTTGGTTCAATTGTTTTCAATTACTGGTTAATGTTTCGTGGGCCACTTTGTCCTCTCTGGTTTTGACATCCTCGTCTCCGCCGATTCATCTCTTGACCAGATTGGGGTTTTCTGGGAAATCCCTCATCCGCCGCCGCCATACTTTTCGAAACCCTCCACCATCATCGCCCGCCGCACGCCGTTTCGATGACGGAGGAATCCTGTGTTTCGTCGCTCGAGACGGCGGTCAACGACCGCATTCGCGGCGATTCGCGTGGACCCGTCTAGATAAGTGTGACGGTGATGCGTTCCTTCAACCGATGACCGCGCGCGCCTGGTTTGCGAGCGACGGCGTCTTTCGTCATCGTCTTCGGCGAGCCGATTCGCGTCGGAGGATTGCAGCGACGGCGGCATCCCTGTCCACCGTAAATCGTTTCGAGCAAGTCACCGCTTGGACCTTGCATCGACGGCGATTCTCCAGGCCGCTTCGAGCGGTACGGCGAGATCGCCCGTGCTGACTTATGGCGATGGCGAATCGCCTCACGCGCTGGCTGTGCTGAGACGATTGGGTCGATATGTTGCGCGTGTTTGACACGCTTCTTCGAAATAGGCGGCGATTCGCTTCGCATTGCTTTCACGCGACGGCGTTTCGTTTTGCTCCGCCCTGGTTCGATCCTTCATCGGGTTGCGATTGCCGCCGTTCTATGACTCGATCTGGACAGTGTTCTTGTTCTTCGTTGTTCTTTGTTGGCCATTGAATGATGTTGATTGAAACTGATGAGTTAGGATTTTGGTTTGGAAGTCCCGTTCCAAAGTTAACTGTTCTATGATTAATTAGATTGAATCTGATGAACTGGTTTGAACTGTTGATTTCGGATTGTCCCGATTGGAAAGACGGTTTCGGGCAGTGATGAGAGGAAGGGTTATTTTGCAAATTGGATTTCAAATTACACTTGAATTTTGTTCATTAAAATTAAATTGAATTTAATTTGTTAGAATTGATAAAATTTGGGCTTTAATAAAAAGTATTAGTTGGACTAATGATGAAATTAATTAATTGGATTAATTAAAAGTTAGCATTAATAATGAATTTAATTATTAAATTTAATTTTAAAATTGGATTTTAAAATTCTGGTTTAAAAAATTGAACGAGTTATTAGATCCCACTTGGTTAACATGTTTTACATTAGTTAACGTTTTTATAGTCCGCATTATAATTGTTTGGGTAGGCGGCGCCCAATAATTGTCCGACCGTATTATTGTTTGGGTAGACGGCGCCCATATAAATGTTAGTCCGCCAGAAATCATGTTTGGGTAAGAGGCTACGCCCAATAATTGCTCAAATGTGATGTAGATTAACATGTTGGATCTCGATTAAGCAATTAATACCCCACCTTTAAAATGTTCATCACTAAAATATGGTTTTCTCATTAATTTGATAAGATTTCTCCTATCAAAGTTAAAAGTAAACCGGAGATTTCGTTCCAAAAGGTTTCAAAGTTAAAAATTACTCAAATTCCAAAAGGTCTGTCTTTTGTCATAAACACAACATATCGATAAAGCAATTGTAGAGTTTCAATCTATCACCCTACATCACTAAATTACATCTCATATCCTAATAATTACATACAAAATTAACTTATTTTTGTCTCATTATCTAAAAGTGACTAAAATACCCTTATATAAAATTTATTTTATTCCCTTCAAATGTTAATAAACAGCTTCCCCATTAAAACCCGTGTTATAGTCAATCTAAAAAAGACAGAGGGAGTAATTGATATTTTAAAAATATATATCCATATTAAATTCAAAATTTTATTATTTATATTATTAATTATTTATAAAAAAAATTAATTTTCATGATAAATTTGTAATAATATTTTATTGGATAATATTTTATTATTAGATAAGTATACATAGATCTAGTTTTTGTTCAGTCCATACAATGCTTTACTCTGCTTGAAGTGAACCTCCTTTTAGTCGACAGTGGGTTCTGATTCCTCGTATTATATGGTCCTTTGGGTCGGTTACCGAGATATTAGAAATTTGTAATAAAATTTTTTGTTGCAAATTTTTATTTCTATTTTTTGTATAATATTTTGGCATTAGTTATTTATAGATTGATCTAGTTTAAAAATAATAAAAATAATTAGAAAATACACAAAAATAATTAAAATATATGTGTTGTTGAAATGAAGAATTGAACCTTGAACCTATCACATGCAAAGAAGACAAAACAAATTTATTTATACCATTTGAGCTACATCCCATTAGATAATATTTTTAAAATTTGTAATAATTGTTTTGATCCAATTTTGGCACAAGATTTTGTTATTAGATATGTATAGATTAAGAATTATTGGTTGTCGAAGATAGGTATTGATGAAATAAGGATTTTCTTTTATTAATTATTTTACATATTTCTTTTTTCACCTTGATTAATTTCGAGGTGATATATGAATTACAAAAAAAAATAAAAAATCACGTGTCACATAACTAACTAAAAGAAATAGGCAAACTCTAAGTGAACAAGTTTCATGGGCATGAAACAATTCAGGGTATGATATGAGTCAAGTTTAGTGGGTTAGAAAAATGTGTTGAAATTGAAATAATTCAATTTAATTGTATGAAATTTATTCATGGGAGACCAACAAAAAAAGGAGTTGGTATGCTGTGAAATTTATTCACCGTGAAACTGGTTCTTTTTTACAGGTATGACTCTCCAGTTATCACGATTAATACCCTTTTGTAATATAAGTCACACCCTTCAGTTATCACTACTAATGTCCCCGCTGTAATATAATTCACACCCTTCAGTGTTATGAGTAATACTTTTTATAGTAAAAAGTCACACACAATTAATATTCTTTAGTAATATAAATGACAATATCCTTAATCAATTTCATAGATTTTTGTGTTAAATTTGTTCAACCAATACTTTAGCTTCTCTATTTTCTTTTAGTGAAATATAAATTAATAAACTTAATTTTTTTTAAAGCAATAATATATATTTAACGCTAATAAAACTTTCGATTTTCCTCTATCTATATCTATATCTATACTATATTAAAAAGTGGCTTGGGGTTGAGAAACATTTTCGAACCCTTTTACCCCTGCCACTTTTACTCTATTCAATTTGATCCTTTCTTTTATTATTTAAATTTTATTTTAAACATACTATATTAAAAAGTGGCTTGGAGTTGAGAAACATTTTCGGACCTTTTTACCCCTGCCACTTTTACTCTATTCAATTTGATCATTTCTTTTATTATTTAAATTTTATTTTAAATATACTATATTAAAAAATGGCTTGGAATTAAGAAAATATTTTCGGACCATTTGAATTTTATCTTTGAACCTTTTTACTTTATAAGCTTTAAATTTGTTCAATCTCGGCCCATTTTTTATTTCTTTTATTTTATAATTTTACTTAATAGTTATATGTTATATAATTTTATTCTTTTTTAAATTTATCTTCAATTATAATTTTATCTTAGTTTTATCTGCAATATTTTAATTAACTCAATTTTGTTCCATATTTTATTTTATAATTTTTACTTAATAGTTATAAGCTACATATTTTTCATTCTTTTTAAATTTATATACAATTACAACTTTACCTTAGTTTTATTTATCTATATCTATACTATATTAAAAAGTGACAAGAGATTGAAAATAATTTTCGGACCATTTTACCCGTTTCATTTTTTTTTGTACAATGTCATCCTTACTTTATTATTATGTTATATTTTAATACTATTTACTTTTAATTATTTCTTCTTCCCACCTCTTCACATTCTTCTTTTTTCACGGGTTCTTACTTCTTAGGGCAGAGTAGCGCATAAACCGTCGATCAATACACGTTGCACTGCCTAGGAGGACAACGAGGCTGTGCATTTGGGTGGAGAGTTTTTTGGTAGAACTTTGGTCTGCGGGCATTACAGAGAGAGGGCCATTGTGGTGTGGCTCGGACAGTGGTGGGATTGCTAAGGTGTGTAATCATAATGGAGTTTTGCATATGAATTTAAGCTTGAGAAGTTTCTATTTTCAAATAAGATGGAGAATTCGCCGTTAAAGTAGTTGATTGAGTTTTCTGTGGTTGAATTTTAGTGATTTGTGATTGGAAATGCACATGTGACAGCGAGATGATTGATCGAGCAAAAGTGATGGAGGAGAAGCAATTAAGTTTGTGGAGAAGATAGCACTTTCGAGTGGATGCCGATTCCCGCCTCAAAATTCATCAATTGCAAAAGGATTCGGTTGAACATTTATGCCTTACCATCCTTCTCATGATTGTGTACGATTTCCTCTTCTCACTTGTAAAATCTCTAAATTCTCTTTTATATTGCCTGGTTTAATTCTCTAATTTGTTGCATTAGGTATAAACCATCACTGTCAATATAGCTCTACTATTTACTTCAGGATCGTGACACGGAAGAACCTCAACACCGTGCCGCTTGATTCATCGCAAATTAGGTATTAGGTCGTCGTATTTACAGCCTATAAATTATGTTCCTAATTATTTTTATATATGTTTTTTCATTGAATGCTTCACGTATTCTATATTTCTTCGGACGTTATTCTCGTATTTTCCACTGCCTTTCTGATCCAGGTTATTGTGATTTTTTTTTTTTAATTGATTTGAAGAACATCTAGAGTAATTTTGTTATGAGCTTATTAATTTGTCCATTTTAAATATGGTTTCAGTTCGAAGATCATCTGCTTTATCAAATCCACAAGTATTTTATTAAAGCAAAACTACGGTTCAGGTCCTGATAGGATATTAAAATCAAAAGCATATATGGGCTTCCACCATAGGGTGGTTCGTGTAATTTTGTTGCATAGGTACTGTGCATAATATGACTGAGTTGCTTATTCAAGTGCTAAAAGTTAAGTTAATCCTTTAATGAGTTATGAGGCTGATTTACTTGGTCTCCAACCAGCACTGTTAATTATTTTGGCGGACCTTTTCCTCTTAAGCATTTTTCATTATTAATGGAGCTGAAAACTTATGATCCGTATGGTTCTTTGAGTTAGTAACAATTTCCATTTTCTCTCCTTGCAAGGTATATTGTTGGGTTGGAGACGGAGCATGGAACTCTTGACACTAAAACACTTTATTTCTCCTTTATTTAGTATACTCAAGGTTTAATTTCATAGGCATTATATTGTTTGTCTTAAAAAATCGTTTATCTAGCGTCGACTAAGCCTGACTTTAGGCCATAAATTAAGCAAAGAAGAAATATTTCAAAAGTTTCTCAATCGCTGTCCATAAAGGCTGAGGTTTGTTCAAGAAGAAAATTATAAAAAATGAACGACCAATTACATTGTGTTATAGAAAAAGTTGCAATATTTCAAAATCTTTCCATTCCATTTGTTGGATTTACAATGTCTTATCTAATCTTTTTTCAGTGTTTTCCTCAATGTTATCTGCATTAAGTTTCATAAATCCTCGCGTTGTTGTCTCTGCTCCACTGTGCAGGTTATCATTTTTAACGAGCAAAGGCTGAGGTGAATCCTGGTATATATGAAGAGACCACATAATTAATGTAAGACTTGAACTTTCTATATTTTCAACCTCCTACTGTTCTGTTTAGTATTATCATCATTTTCTAATTTACAAAATTATATTCCAATGAAGATAGGAATATTTAGTTTGGAAGCATAATTTATATAATTGAGGAAGATGTCAATGAAATTCATTCGTCAAGCATTCACTAAGAAATGCAATCTGATTAGGAAGCTACTATATGATTTGAAGTTTGTTGATGTGCACAATTTGTTGTCATGGAGATTAGGGTGAATTAGGATAACAAGACTTATATCTATGGAAATTCAAGTACAAGCTCGAGTTCGAGTTTCTCACAGAAATTATCAGATCTTACAAGTATATCTCTTTTTGTCGTACTAGTTATATATGTTTGACGTTCTTGCCCAATACAGTAGAAACCCGAATTCTGACTGCTCATCATTAACTAATTTGTTCTCCCATGTTATTTTTTTGTCTTGATTAATATTATAATCAAGATCTATACCTTTTATGAATTTATAATCAAGATTTTATCATATTTTTTGTTTACAATGCGTTTTCTATAAATAACAGAGCTTTCTTAAGCTACAATAACAAACAGGTGTTTTCAGGAATCACAACTTAAACTTGTAATATTTAATGATTTTTGTGGTTTTCATAACCCTTTATATTTAGTGGGTGGAACCTATGTATGTATCAATCTATGTGGTTTACCTTTTAAATAAATAATATCATCGAACTTGTGCTATTTTTGTTACTTTCCGGAGGGATAATGATACTTAAGTTTCAGTTGACATGGATAGATAAGCTTGTATTCATATTGATAAACTGTTTTTCTTTCTTTTCAATTTAAATTTGCCATCACAATGGGTAATACATGGTAGATATAATCATGCTTTTTTTTATTATTATTATAGGAGAAAGCTGAATAATAATAATTATTTTTTACATTACTTTTGAAAAAAAACTATGCTCTAGCACTGGGAGTTCGAATGAAGAGAATTTCATTACATGCATAGAGTAAAACTAAAGAATTAGGATAGGATTATGTTCAAATAATAACTTATTTTAGATCATTTATTTGATCTTTGTTAGGTTTCTTATTTATACTCTTGGCTTTTATATTTGTCAATTTTGTCATTATCTGAAATAGTAACAAAAATTCAACTACTTGGCTTTGAAAGGTACTGGTTCTGAAAACTATGACGCTCATGGAGAAGCCCCGTGCTCAATTTATGATGCTTATTTGTTCTAGATCGTGACAAACACCAGTAAAGGCTAATGGAAAAAAAAAACTAATGAAGGTTGGGATCATCAAGCTAACTTAGATAAAAAATTTCAAATGCATTTGTTATTATTGTGGGCTGACTTGCTTTTTTTTTTTTTTTTTTTACAAAAACTCATATGAGACGAGGTACAACCTAGCATAAATTACATTCACCCCTCCCAAAGTGTTAAAGCGTCAATGCACAACTTATGCCCCGTCTCACCGTGAGACCATCTCATGAAAGTGTGTCTTTTTTTTTCATAAATGCAATTGTTCGTTCTTTGGAATCAAGAGAAATGAGAGCGTAATAGTAGTAGCATCGAGCTAGCTATGAGAATTATCTATCTTTTGCAAGTACTCTTGAGGGGGTGAATTATGTTGAGTTTATTCGTTTGATAGTAGTGCACTTGTGCCTTGGACATTTACAGTGAAGGTTTTTTGCTTTTAAAAACTTGCTATCGACTTGAATTTTGAATCTACATCTAACAAAAAAACATGTCGAATACTCTTGTAAATTTATTGATAACGTGCAACGCACGTGTTAAAAAATTAGATTTATGTGAGTATGCCGGCTAAGGAAAATAAATAATAAGCTATGATTTAACATAGATCTTCTTTGTCTACTGACCAAGCTGGGATGCAAGAAGCTGGAGCAAATATGGTTGATTTTGATGATGATGAAACTGGCTTGGTTAGTCATTCTTACCTCACCATGTTTCGTGTGTTCTCTGTGTTTTCCAATACCTTCTCTCTAATGTTGTGTACTTTGAGTTGTTTCTTTCTTTCATATCCTCATTTTTTGGATTCACTTTAGGGGGCGATTGATTAACAATTCAACGATGGGAATGGGAATGAAGATGAGTTTAGGGTGATTATGATGGTTCATGAGAACAGAAGATGATCATTCCACTATTTTATTAAACATTACCCCATTTTTTATTAACTACCTCCCCTCCTATAATTGTTTCTCCTCAATCATTCAACTATGTCTCAATCAACAACTATTCTTTTTCCACTTTATTCCGAAATTAGAGCAACAACAACACACTAACAATTCAACCACTATTCAGACGACATATATGTTCCCTTAAGAAGCATAGAGGGAAAAGAAATTTTCATTAATTATGCGACACCACCTTCAGTCCTGCTCAGTTAAGCCTTTAATGGTATAATAAATCTTAATCTTAATTAATTTTGAACATAGAATTTCATGGTTCATTTGTAAGGATGATTAAGTGCATTTTTATATATATTACCCAAACCCGAGACCAGGATGGCTTCTATTCCATGTCCATTCTCATAAGTATTGTTTACATGTTTCCTTTCAATGTTTTTTCCCATTCAAAGTCTTCTCATTTGCATGTAATATTTTGTCCTCTTCAGGTTCTGAATTTTCTGATGACACTTTTTTGCAAAAAGTTAAGATGGAGATTGTAGTGAGCAAAGATCAGGTTTTTTCATGCTCTTAAATTTAAGGTTCTTCACTTGAAAATATGCTTAGCCAAAGTATATGCTTGTCTTGTGTGTGCCCTTTTCATGACTTCTTGAAATGGGATTCTTGAACCCTATTTTATAATTTAGAAATTAATTCCCAATTAACACAAGATATACACAATGAGTGGCAACATAATGATATATTTGCTATAAAAATGGCTCTATGTTAGGAAACGAGAATGGAGTTTAAAGGAAAAAATTGTGGCTACGTTTAAGATCTCATTTTCTTTGTTGATGGGATATATCAATATTTTTAAGTATTTGTACAGAGAGTGGCCATGAATTATTTTGAGTGTTGGATAATTTCAATCATCTCCCCCTATAAAAAAATTACATGCCTTAATGCTATCCACTTCTATCCTTCCGAGGTACTAGCTTAAAATAATTTACTTCATCGCTCCATATCAGGCAAAGTAAATGTCCTATGAAATTGGTGGTTAATAAGACCTAGAAAACTCAAATGTTCTCTCATTTTTTAGCATGATAATTGAAGGAAGCTGCTCAACCTGGCGAATTACTATGCCAAATTGCATCAATAACTATCAGAAGGTGATTAGAAATCAAACTTTTCTAACATATTTCAGGGAACTGACTTTTTTGCTTTAAGAAGCAACTGTGTCTATGATAGAGTGTAATTAGAACCGTAAAAAATCTTTGCTTTTGGGTATTGGAATGCCTTTATGATATTTTTTTTTTGACTTAAAGTCATCGAAAAATAAAACAAAGCATTAAAAAGGTTCGAGCAAACGTTTGGATCAAAGATGGTTGTGTTAACTATTAAGCTCAATAATTTCACCACTGTATACTAAGTTAAAACATCAAGTATATTAAAAATTTTTAAAAACTCAAGATCAGCTACTTTCATTGTAAAAATTTAAACTTTATTTTGATAATTGACATGTACCACTAAACATAAAAAATCGTAACACAATTGCACGGGCCACGTGCAACGCACATTTCAGAAAACCTAGTTATTATTATTATTTTATTAAAAAGTGGCTTGGAGTTGAGAAATATTTTCAACCATTTTACCCCTGCCACTTTTACTCTATTCAATTTGATCTTTTCTTTTATTATTTAAATTTTATATTTTAAACATACTATATTAAAAAGTGGCTTGGAGTTAAGAAAATATTTTCGGACCCTTTGAATTTTATCTTTGAACCTTTTTACTTTATAAGCTTTAAATTTGTTCAATCTCGGCCCATTTTTTATTTCTTTTATTTTATAATTTTACTTAATAATTATATGTTAGATAATTTTATTCTTTTTTAAATTTATCTTCAATTATAAATTTATCTGCAATATTTTAATTAATTCAATTCAATTTTGTTTCATATTTTATTTTATAATTTTTACTTAATAGTTATAAACTACATATTTTTCATTCTTTTTAAATTTATATTCAATTATAACTGTACCTTAGTTTTATCTATACAATTCATAAGTTACAAGAATTTTAAAAGGTCATGAGCGGGAAAAGTATCAAAAAGTGGCTTGAGGTTGATATTTAATGTTTTTTCAGTTTTCTTTAAAGGTAATTTCTTTTGTTATATTTTTCGAAATTATTTGGTTAGTAGTAGTAATATTCAATATGTTTTACTTGAAACAATAAAATATTTTTATACATACTCAGTACATTAAATCTTTACATATTATTTTTTTTGAATAATTGAAAAATGGAGTCTTGATTTTTTAAAATAATAATCTTATTCTTTAACGACTTTTTACTAACTACTTACGTATCACGTGCAACGCCTGTAGTATAAATTAGTACTAAAAAAGGCTTTGCCTGAATTTTTTATTATCCAATAAAGTTGACCAAATTCTCATTGAACCAAGTAAAGGACGGCTAATCAATTAATGTCTGCTTCCCTATTTTAGTTCATTTTTTTCTCTATACCATGGAAATACCAATTTGATCAACTTATGCAGCTGCTGATGGATTATTTTTGCTTGTTAGATCAATTCTGTTTTTTTTGTACACTTTTTAGTTTTCTATCACAATTAAATAATATGAATGTTTTTGTATCAAAAAGAAAAGAATGTTTTGATTTATTTATATGGTTTGAAAAAAAATACTCCCATGATTACTGCAACATTTATCTTATTTGGATGTCTCAATATTACTACAACACTCCCAAAATACCCACAAAAAGTCAATCAGGTGGCTTAGCCCACTTGACCACTGGGCTCCAATTGAGTGGGAGATCCAAGTTCGATTCCCCTTGGGAACGAATTGGAGTATGAGAGTTATAAGGTGGTTTGGTGAATTTGTGGAGTGTTTGATTGCTTGGTGTACTAACTATTAACAACTAAAAATTAACTTTGTCCGATAAAAAAAAAAAAAATACTCGCTAAAAGTGAACATCTCCACCTTTAATTATTCAGAATACGCCTTCTTCTTTATTACACTCAAATCCATTTTCACATTTTTCCTTGATTTGCGTGCCATTTTTATTGTTGCAGTCTTCATGAGACGGAGGGAGTATTAATTAATAATGAGTGACGTTCCTTAAAAGTCACAAGCAACTTTCAGAGGTCTAAGTCTTGTATACATTTATGTGCACGGACACCGTGCATTCATAGGTGCAAAATTTAAAACCATGTAACTTGTTATACTGAAAAACTCTAGTTACACGATTCAGTGTAAATAAGTTGCATCTTTCAGTATAACAAGTTGCATGATTCTAAAATGCACTATAAGTGCATGGTTCACCTAAATGCACTATAAGTGCATGAGACCCACTTTTTTTTCTGAGCTTTCATAGTTCATACTAAAACTCCATTATATTTCTTTGTCAAAAAAATTCATGGTACTTATTAAGGAACTGATATTAAAATACCTAATACACCGTAAATAATCTATATTTCTTGAGTCCTGATTAGTGAGAAAAGAACTCATAATTTTATAACTAAAATAGTTTAATAAAGATATATATGGGTAACTTCGAGAAAAACGTTACTCTTGAAATTGTTAAAAGCAATATAGAAGTGCAAATTGAAGTATACTCCTATTATTCAATCTGTTAAGTAACATATTTTGACTTGATTCTGGGAAGTTACAGTTTGAATTTGTACCTTTGAATTGACAGAGAACACGGAAAACAACAAAAGTAATTTTTACTTGATTAGCTTACATTCATGTTGATGATTTAAGATCTTTAATAATAAAGAAAGATGGACAAGATATTGTTTAATTTACATATAGCGTTACCTGATAAAGAAATAATATGAAATTGCTAAAATTATTTAATACTCTCCCCACCCTACGATAAATTCTACGTTTTGCCATTTTAGATATTTCAACCTAAGCTTTGTATATATATTTTTTTTTGCAAATTGTCATCCCACTTTTCTTTATAAGAATGAGATCACATGTTTTATTATTGGTGTTCCACTTTATATTTCATAATATAAATGGATGACACATGAAAAAAAAAAAAATAAAAATTCAATGAACCACTATATTCTGGGTCATATTTTAAAAATTCTGCAAGCTGAAACACAAATGAAATATGAATTAAACATGAGAATCGAAATGTTCTTAACAATTATCTCTAATTTTATTCAAAATTACACCAATTGTTACTCAATTAAATTAAAATACACTATTTTCTTTTTCTCTCTACTTTTTTTTTATACATTCTATCAACCACATTTAATACATTTTTCTTTTAGAATTTGTGTCAATCTCAAATGTATAGTAATATTTAAAAGAAAGAAAGAAAACAATAAGTAATAATGGATCACTTTGCCAAAAGTGTAAAGAACAACATGATGATAATGATTCCAAAGTAGGGTCAAGGACAGCAATATTACATATGGTACAATCATCACCCTTAAAGCCACTTTAGACTCAAAACTAGCTACCATCTCTCATTCTAATTCTAATTTAGACCATCATTATAACCAAAACTACACAGCTCAAAGCTTTTTGAACTCCAGAAACCCCCACTACCTGCATGACAGAAAAATAGAATTAAATACCAATCAAAAACACCATCATCTGCTTTCTATTAATACTAAAATTAATCTGAAATAATTGCACAACTACATGCCAAGAAATATAATTATGTGCACACTTTAATTTACAGCTTATATATATGTTGAGTCAAAGATTTAAATGAAATTAAATGATTGAGTAAACTCAAACAAAGGGGAACACAATATATTTAATTTGCTACTTTTAAAAATGTAGGCCATAGATACTGTTCTTCAAGATACCAAATTTTCAAGAATCTAAAAATTAATACGTCGCACACAGTGATGTATTAAAATAAAATTAAAACCAAAAAATTGGCTGAAATTAATAAACTCATTCTATATTACGTTCTTTTAAATAATCTGAAAACAGAAAACCAAGACAAATGCCTCATTTACATCCCAAATATATATAAACATGACGTGTTTTGGTAGTTTCCGTTATGTTTCTAAAGTTCAAGAAATTAAATACTCTATATATAGGTCATCAGTTATTCAGTTTGATGTTCAGAAAATTCACAAGTTAGTTGTGTTATAGAAATAAATTCCAATTGTACTAAAATGTTGAAAATTCACATGCATGGCATTTAATAGTGTCAGTGTTATGTACTGTGGTCCTAAATGTGAATAATCCATGACCATGTTCAGAGATACAGAAATTGATGATTTTATTCACAAGAATCACAGCATATTCATTAATAATTAACTTTTCAAATATTTTGTCCAAGTAGGAGAGGTGACTGAATTCAAGAGGCTAATTTATTAGTAGTAGTTTCATTTTAATTGACATTTAAATTTGTTTTTCTGATGAATTAAGGAAGCCATTTAATAACCTTAAATATATATATATATATATATATATATATATATATATATATATATACAGTTTTGATATGGAGACCATTTTTGGTCATTTTTATAGGCCCATTCTTTTGATTTTCCACCCCAGAACATTATCTAATTAAATAATTTAAATTAATTTTGAAAAAAAAATCCTACAACCTAAAATCTAAATCATGAACCCTAAATCATGACCCATTCGGGCCGGGTGAACCATGAACCACTCGGGCAGAGTGAACCATGAACCATTCGGGTCGGGTTCTCCATAATTTAATTTACTCATTTAAATAATTTAAATTAAATTTTGACAAAAATATCACTTTGCACTAATTAAATAATTTAAATTAAATTACGGATCCAGACCCGACCCGAGTGGTTCATGATTCACTCTGCCCGAGTGGTTCATGATTCACCCGGCCCGAATGGGTCATGGTTTAGGGTTCACGATTTAGGTTTTAGGTTGTAGGATTTTTTTTCAAAATTAATTTAAATTATTTAATTAGGTAATAAGTTGAGGTGGAAAGCCAAATCATCAATTGAGCTCCATAAGGTGACCACCCGTTGTCTCCATATCAAAACTGTATATATATATATATATAATGACCTTATTACCCTTTTATTTATAGCAATTGACACTGGAAAAAGAAACAAAAATTGGTAAGCAGGGTAAATTGCTTAATTGATACTCCCTCGACTCTATTAAAAAAAAGTTTCAAAATAATGGTTATTTTGCTTAAAATCTAGGAGAATTAAATAAATATATTTTCAAATTGACCCTCTTCTTATTAAATAAATGATAATATATGTCATGTTAGATGACACATGAGTGTATAGATGGAGCTCAATACATGACTCTCTCATAAATGAATGTATAAATGAATGTATAAATGACTATGAATATATAAAACAAAAGAATAATAAGATCACATACATATATTTATTATAATTTAATAATTTTTTAAATTCATGTAAAATAATCTTAAATTCAATTAAAGTTGATATAAAGGTGTATATATCAAAAAATAATATAGGGAAAATTTTGAAAAGTGATAATTGATTTTTCAGAGAAATTGCAAAATCACAATTGTTTTGAACAAAATGACAATTAAAATGAAATGAATATATGGAATATCTTTTTAATTTTAATTCTCTGAAACAGAGGTTGTGACATTTGTATACCAAAATATGGTAAAGTTGCTGCTGGCCTGTGCTGCAACAGTAGTGAAAGGTTCCAGTGGTGGGGCAGAAATAAAAGAGCATAATAAATAAATAATTAAAAACGGAAAGGAAAAGGAGAAAGTAGGAGAAAAAAGAGAGTAAAAGAGCAGAAAAAAGAGAAAATACAGAGGATGCTAGTATATTTTAAACAGTGTTCAGTTCTTTTATGTAAAATGACATTATGTGAGGTATTGAAATATTAGATGTAACACCACATTAAAAAAACCAGCCAAGTTTACTGAAAATTGAAAATATTTAGACATACCCTTAGTGAAACTTGAAAATTAAAAATCGAAGTCATACTAATACTATAACATTCTAATACTATAACATTCATTAGTTGATACTATTAGTCTTATAAAGTAATACCATAACATGTATACACACATAAATGCTAAGGTATTAATTTATAACTATAACAGTATCAGTTGATAAAAGTTTTGATATTAATTTATAAGTGTAATTATATCAATACTTTAAACAAATTTCATCTGAGATTGACTCAAAAATTAAACACATACAAAATTGCATTTTTGCAATTTCAAGAATCAAGCAAGACATTTAACTAACCTGTTGATAACCAGAAGTAGGCAAAGGACGAATTGTAGCGGAATCAACTTCACCGGTAGGGAGAGGCACCGCCGGGTTGCTGTTGATAAATGGGATGCCTTCTTTACCCCGCCGCCGCCGCCGCCGGGCTGGTGGCGCCGACAGGTGCAGGGCTCGGCGAATTGTTCTCTCGCGGCTGAAACGGCCACGGGAACGCCGGAGACGATGCCACGTACCCGCCGGAGCTCTGTGGCGGCAGCTCAGGGGAGGAGGCCTCTGCCAGTGTTACTTTCACGGCGAGTTTTTGGCCTTGTAAACATGGCTTGTTTGAGCCGTTGTAGAAGGAGAAGCAGAAGAATCCAGTGCGGGATGTGTGCCACTTCATATTACAACTAATACTATTCAGTAGAGAAACTAATACTGTTCAACTAGTATTGTTAATTGAAAACAAGAAATATTGTTCACTGAAAAAAACTAATACTCTTCAGTGGAAACAACTAATACTGTTCTGTAAAAGAAGTAATACTGTTAAGTGGAAGCAACTAATACTGTTAAAAGAAAAACACTACAGAAAAAGAGGGACTTACTGTGTAAACAGAGGAATTGGGGTTTGTCAAGATTGTAGCTTGAGTGAAATTGCAGAGAGAGAAAGCTTTCTGGTTCTTGAAAATGTAGACACTGTAATTATATTTATGCTGGAAAACTGAAAAAAAAAAAAACAGACACCAAAATTAAATGCAGTTCCTTAAACAGCCACTGAAATTAATTAGAGCATAAAATTCAGAAGAAAAAAAAGAAGAGAAACTTACTGACAGAGTCTCCTATTTGGACTTGAGGATTTTTCCATTCTGAAACTCCATCAAAAATTACTGTTGCACATTCAGAGATTTCAAACACATTGGCAATAAAAATGATGAGGATTAAAATGGGAGAAAATCCCATTTTTTCCAAAGAAAGAAATAAATTAGGATGAAGATGGAGAAATGCAGCAACTGAAGTACTGAAATTTGTGGGAGATTGTAAATTTACACACAAAACATGTGTGTATGTGTGTGTGTTAGTTGTCAGAAGTGATTGAATGCTTTGAGAGAGAAGGGGTTGGGACATGGGGGAGTGTGTTTTAGTGTGACCAATTTTTTTGAGAGTGAAAAAGTGGAATGATTTTGTCTAAATTAATTCTTGAAAAGAGATTGATAATAAATAAACTGATGAAAAGATGAATTCTTTTTTAGTGGGATTTGATGCTGATGATGGGCATTATCATTCTTAAATGATTCTGATGTGATTATCAATCTGCAGTATATACAATCACGAGACACAGTTACATAAGATCGTTTCACAGTAAAATAAAATATAAATTGAACATTGACGTTTTAATACTTTGAGAGAAATTGGTCTGGTTTGGGTGTTTGGTTATACCCGGCTCATACGTGAGACCGTTTCATATGAATTTTTATCCAGAATCACATATGTTTCAAATTTATTTTTATATTGAAGGCTCATACTAGTGTATGGACTTTTGTTTTGATAATGATGATGGTGAGGAATGCAATTTTAATCTCTTTTTGACATTTTGAGGTTTTAATAACATTTGATTTTTACTTTATATTATGATATGAAGCAAGGTTTTAGGTTGTCAATGTGGGAGATTCTTAATGATATAATTTTTCTTTAAAGATGAGTATTCCTAGGAAACATATGGGGACTGTAGTAGAAATTTGTCTCATATATAATAATAATGACTTACTTAAATGAAATATTTATCACAAGTCCAACATGGCTTGAGGCAATTTTACGAATCTGACGAAATATAATATATAGATATGATATGTTTTTAATATGTTAAAAAAAATAAATGTTAATTTGTATTAATTGTAACTTTTCTCATGTATAAAATCATTTCATACTAATTTTTTTGTCATTTAATTAATTAAGTTGTACTATATTGTTTATGTATTATATTACCCACACCACTTATTGTGTCATTTTGTTTAGATAATAACACGTGTACGGTTAAAATAAAATTATATATGGGAAAATGTTTTAGGATAGTAATTTAGGGATTGTGTTTTAAAAATAATAATTTTATGAATTGGAAAATGAAAGACAATACATTTTAAATCTGTAAATGTAGGATAATATGTTTTAAAATTTGTAAATGTAGGATACTTGAGTCCGATTCAGCCCAATTGGCTGAAATGTCACTTGAGATTTGGACTTATTTGAGATTGATTGTCCTATATTTATGAATTTTAAAACATATTGACATATATTTAAAAAATTTAAAATATATTGTCCTATATTTTCAAGCCCGTAAAATTATCGTTCTTAGAACACAACCCCCAAAGTTATTGTCCTAAAAAAATATTATTTATTTTAGACAATTTTTTTACGGGAAACGAGTAAAGAGACGAATATAAACTGTGTAATTTTTACTTCCAAAATCGTTTATAATTAAATGGAATTAATAATGGATTAGAATGTTTGTAAAGAATAATGGAGGGATATTTAATTTGCAAAGGTTAATTAATTTAAGGTTGGGAGAGGGAAAAAACAAGAAGCAAAATACCATTTATGAGTGTCCAAATTTGTCTTCAAGTCAACATGCGATTGCATGCTTAAAAGAAGAGAAAAATACAACGACAGTGCACTACCATTCTCTACAGTACATTCCACAAGAATACACAAACTTTGTACTAAGACAAATACTATACGACAAAAAACAGTCTCAGGAGTAATATTTTACCTTTGAAAAATAAAAAATTACAAAAAGTGATCTTACTTAGAGGAAGATAATGCTCTCACTAGGGCAAGTTCTGGTGTGATTCTGATCTTATATATAGATTGTATTTTGTGACACGGATATAACAATTCAATTAAAAAACATAAAGTATATGCATTTCTGATTAATAAATTTTATTTTAGATGAGGAGTTATAATATAACAAGATTCATTTGATTAATGAAAATTAGAATTGGATGGAATGTGTGTTTTTATGGGTTCTGTTTCATGTCTGACTTATTTTGTTTCCAGTGGCGTGCAGCCAAACGTGCGAATCCAATAATCCATTAAACTTGGATTTTATGTGCGTGAATTCCTATTTATGACAAATTATTAATATTTAGATAAACGGCTCCAAGACTTGGCCAAAAAAACCAGCACAAGACTTGGACAAAAGACAGCCAAAATCTTTAAAGAAAACAACAAACAACCACCAAACTTATTCATAGTATGAAGTTTATAAACTGATACAACTATTTTTATAAAGTAATATCAATAGTATTTAGTACTATAATAGTAATTTATAAGTGTAGTGATATAGTTTTTGCACTATGAACCAACTTTACCAGAAATTTACTAAAAAAATTAGAGGAAAATGCCTCTAAGTTACAAGAAATAGGAAGCAGTGACTCTAAGGTACAAATACAATTTTTAGTGACTCTAAGGTACAAAAAAAATTGCACTTTGTTTGAAAAAAAATTACACTTTGTACCTGAGAGTCACAAAAAAATTGCATTTATACCTTAAAGTCACTGCTTCCTATTTTTTGTACCTTAAAGCTTTTCCCCTAAAAAATTATGAACGGGAGAATTGGTACCCACACAACCTCCATTCTCGTGCAATTTGACAAATTCTCTTTGCATTAGGTTGAATACAGAAGGTATGTTAGCAACGGATTTGAATCCTGTATTGTACATCACCATGTTGTGCAATAGATTTATACGTGTCTATAATGTATTTGAATACAATAAACATAATAATATGTTATTCATACATTATAAACCCATATGGTTCTACTGCACAGAGAAGCAGTTCTCCACTTAACATAAGAATGGCTTTTGCACATACAAGTATTCGAGTTAGTCCAGAACGGGAACTAAGGAAATATAAATTTTGAAATTTAAAATCATATACAAATAGTAGAAATGTATGTATATTTAACATTGACAAATTAAATTTATTGTATTAAATTGTGAGAAATTTTGTGTGTAAAATCAAATAAGATATACATCGTTTAAAAGAAAACAGACGATGTAGTGTCAAAACTTTCAATATAAAGCTTCGGAATTCAAAATTCTAAAATAAAACTTGACCCCTGTCCACACATGACAAAATTTACACGAGACATTCTCACATATAAAATATGATATTTCTAGATGTTTATGTAGTACTTTAAAATTTTAAATATCACAAAAAATTAGGTAAGAGTATCATATCTTATTATTGTGACATACAAAATTTTCAAACATGAAAGTACAAGCACATATGAAGGGTCTCCAACAATTTTTTGGCTTGCGAAGCACAATTTTTCTAATTAGCAAAAAAGTCTAAAATTTGTCATTTTTTAAGCTGTAAAAAGTAATTTAAGCAAAATATAATTTGCAAACATATGCATATAAACCGAGTTGAAAACTTACTCAAATTTTAAACTTGGAAAAAATGATGTTCTTGATTACTCGTTCATCATATGACTTGGTCATTAAAGAAAATACCAATCCCATAAAAAATGAAGCCAAGTTTATTTGTTGACTAGATTTTGTATGCACCCAGGTGCACCGTGCACTCATAATGCATTTTAAAAATATGCAACTTGTTATACTGAAAAGTACAATTTATTTACATTGAATCGTGTAATTATTAATATGAAAAAAATAATTGCACAGTTCAGTGTACATAAATTGCATTTTTCAGTATAAAACGTCGCACGATTCTAAAAATAGTTACACAGTTCAATGTACATAAATTGCACGGTTGAGTATAAAATGTCGCACGTTTCTAAAATACAGTATGAGTGTACGATACACTTAATATACATGAGACCCACTCTTATTTTTATGTCTATCAGACAATGGCAGACGTTCTAACAAACAATCTCGAGTCGCATGTCAATTGAATATCAAATCTCGAATTTGAATAGACCGTGCCCTTATTATGATAAATCAGAACCATTATATCTATAGTAAATTGCGCATCACAGGAAATCATTAGAAATAAATAGAACTTCAAGTATGGTTAATCAATCTTTAGCTTAATTTAGGAAAACATTACAATAGCAACAGAACATGAAACTATTTGGCACTTCATAAAACCTAATAAAATTGCTGTAATTGTGTATTCATGAACATAATGCGCATTACATTTTTCCCAGTTGAACGACTTGGCTCAATTTATGCAGGACGACTACAAATAGGCTTCCTATGCACATACACTGTGAGTGCAATAAACGATAAATGCTACACTGGGCTTAAAACTTAAAAAGAGAATAACCACCACCACTACCGCCTGTCACCCCCAAGTATACATAGATGAGCTTTAAGAAAAGCATACGCGACTAGGTGACAAGATAATCAGCACACTCCCATTTTACAAAATACGCAAAGGAATACTCAGGCTATTGCTAAATTTAACTATTACTATTTCAATTCACAGCAAGAGCTAATAATTCTCTTGTACTTTAATTATTATCAGATTATGTATTTCAACAGAAATGAGCTGTCCCGATGAAGATCATCCCTTAATTTAACCTCATCCTAAGTCAGAAAGAGGGCAAATTGACTCTTATCTATATATATGTGTGTGTCCTGCATTTAGGTAAGATTACCACTACATGGAACGAACTCTCTGCAGACGAGGTGGCCTTCGTTTCTCCAAAACAGGAATCACATTTTCCATAAGCTGCAGAAAATACAAGTAAATCAATTATGCAATTGTCCCCAACGCACTTTATTATAGAAGATATTTTTTTGGTGTACCAGAATCAACTACCCCCGGCCATTTTCCCCAACCACAACACCACCCTCCTTCCACACCCCGCCCAAAAAAAGGGGAAAAATACAGTATGTTAAAATAGAAGAGGGGGGGGGCCGGGGGGGGGATTGTGACCATGCAACAGTCATAAACAAGCAGACACATAAATATAAAAACAGAAGTACTTGAGTCGATTATTGATTTCCCTAAGTAATGTATACATGTCTATATTTCTCTGACCAAACAAACATCTACCATTATGCAGCCTGTGTGTCATGCCATACTAACCACAAACTATAGAAGGTTTGATTTGCATGCTGTTTATCATCAGAGTATAAGTAACATTTTTTCACTGAAGTAACAAAGCATAAAAAGTGTTTTCTGATGAAATCCTTATAAATGAAAGTTCATACCTGCTTAAGCCTTCTCTTCCTCCACTCTGCCTGTGATAGGAAATGACAACATTTTATTTGCGAGACTAGAAGGTTGTAAAATTATACTCCCTCCGTTTATTAATAAGTGATGTTTTAGCAACATTCTTGTGCAAAATTAAGAGATATTTTAGCCTTTTTTGCACCTTTTCTCCCTAATTTACCCTTCAACTTTAAAATTAAGAGAAGGATTTTATGGGAAGGTAAAATTAAGAAAATATGGTGAGAATTATTCATTAATTAAGGGCAAACTTGTCATTATAGGTCATTTCTTAATTTCAACAAGAATAGCTAAAACATGACTTATTAATAAACGGAGGGAGTATAATGGAAAATCGCCAAAACAGACATTACAGATAGCATCTTAGACCATATAGCCGCAGCATCACAGAAAACCACACATATAGAACAATAAATTAGCAAAATTACGATTACAAAATTAATCACAGAGGACCAACATCATGATATAAAATCAAGGATCATGATGAAGCATAGACTACTCAATGATTCAAGTGAACCTACAACAGCTGGTCATCATTATCATAATAACATAAAAAATACAAACTAATACAGGGAAAAGGAAATTTGGAAATTTGTAGCATTTATGCATAATATTCAGTCTTAGAGTAGATCCCCTGTGAACCAAGTTCACGTGAACTTTCTGTTTCAAAGTAATACCTTTTAGCATATAAGGAATAACATTTTATCATATGAAGAATCACTATTTTAAAAATGTTAGATTTTAAGTGTTGTTCTTCTCAAAATCGCTAAATAGTGATACTTTGTATGCTAAACAGTATTATTGAGTTCACCATAACTTCCGTGAATCAAGTTCACAGAAGGTTTTCTTAGTCTTATAGATACCTAGGCTTCCAGGTAAAAGCACAAAAGGTCATATGAATTTGCACAAACCTCAAATCTTTAAAATCAAGTGATTAATTTTGCAAATGATCGGGGGCAACCCCCATGTTAAACACAGTAGTGTCCACATGCCATGAAGAACATTATTTATGCATTTACAATGCAAGAACAGAGACATAACGTTCTGATTAACAAACAAGTAAAATGTTGAGTATTTTTTGTCACTAATCAGACATCAATAATTCAAGAATTAAATTGATAATTACATAAAGAAGTTAATTACCAGTGTTGACTGGATACCACTGCCTTCTAAAGTGATGAGCAAATTTGGGGAAACTAAGGGGGTGTTTGCAAAAAAATATACTTTGGAAGAATTCATTAAAAATAGTGATTATGGAAAAATTGATTAATAGTATAAATTGATAGTGTTTGTGAAAAAAATCAAAGAAAAATTGATAGTGTTTGCAAAAGCTGTCAAAAGCACCCCCTTTTGAACTTTTAACTTATAGCTTTTGACAGTCTATTTAATCTAATAAAAGAGAAACAAAACACTCCAAATTGCTTCTGCACACAATTCTAAGTGATAATCACTTATAATTTTTCTAAAACGCCCCTAAGTTGAGGTCAAAGGAAGAGAAAACATGGTTTTCCTCAGTTAAATAAAAAGGTAGAGAGTAACCTGATGTTTCTAAGAAATGCAAGAGAAACGAATCACAATATGTATTTCAGAATAAGAAAATAATTTAGACAAGAAGCATAATTGAGGCCACTCAAAAATCTTAAAACCAGTTGTCCCATTTTTTAAGAATCTAATTCTATTTTTGATTTGCACAACCACACATTAGCAACAGAGTGCTAAGGTAAGCAATAACTAGCATCTCAACCATCTTTTTTTCGTCTCCCCAACTGTTCATTACTAAAGGTTTTAAAAATTAATTCAAGAAGATACACGCCTTTTGAGCATAGGTAATGTTAAAATTACAAAGAAATAAGATACTCCCTCCGTCCCGATCTTGTTTACACTATTTCCGTTTTGGGCATCCCAATCTTGTTTACACATTTCCTTAAATGGAAATACCCACTTTATACTTTATCACTTTATCACATAAAATACTAATAAACAACTCTTTTTACCTCCAATACTTTATCACTTTATCACATAAAATATTAATAACAACTCTTTCTACTCCAACACTTTATCACTTTTTCTTAAACTCCGAGCACACAATACTTGTGTAAACAAGATCGGGACGGAGGGAGTACATCTCTAATATAGCAACAGATTGTGACCATATCAAGAGAAACATGTAAATAATGTCTGATACTCCAGAGAAATTCTGTCGTTGTCAATTTTTTTAACTATGTTATACTCAGACGATCAGGTCAAATTATAATTTGGAAAAAAATCAAGCAGGCTTTCAAACATACCCAAGTTTTTTTTGAAGGCAAAAATTGGTGGTGTATCTAATAAGCTCACACAAGATATATATAAATACATACACAAATATGTGTGTGTCGCGAGCGAGAGATAGGAGTGGCAAAACAACAAGGCTCACATTAGCATGCCACTGAGCAGAGTCTTTTAATGGATACACACCTGACTTTGGATTATCCGCTTAGCATGAAATTAATATTACCAATTAAAGAAAAGCACCTACATACCACCTGAGTCTAGTACACTGTCGCTTTAAATAGTATAAAGAGAAGAATAAGATATAGCTTGTTGCTGAATGGTTCTGTAGAAGAGAAATAAGCAGGCTTTGTTCTTGTGCCACATACCTAAAAGGATGCTAGCCATGAAGACAGACTGGGTATTTCACCTGCCTTCAATTCCACAAGGATCTAGAACAAAAAAATTGACCAGACATTCCAATTGGACCCCTTTTTGTACTTATGTCCATCAAAGTGCTTTTTAGCCAACAATAAGATATAGTATCCACTATCCAGTACACCTTTTTTCACGAATAAAACAGATTATTTGGTTATTGTGCTACGTGGCGCCAATATTCTGGACATAATTATGTTCAAGTAATTCTACACTGAAACGGAAGAATGAAATGTAAAGCTACACTTTCGTGAAAGTACAGATCGCAAAGAGATAGCTCCTTGCAGCCACAAATGATCTTAGTTACTAAGGCATATGACTATAGCCTGATGCTTATTAGCAGGAAATCTATTTGGTTCGACTTAAAGATAAGGGTATATGCATGGGATAAATACTGCAGCTCAGAAAATTCAGTAGTAACAAGATAAAAAAGAAACAAATAGCCGTCAAAATGCACATAGAAATACCAACAATGGTAATGAGATCAAAATGATAGTTCAGTAGTTATTGAAATAAGAAGATAATAAAAGGAGAAGGCTTTATAACACAAACTCATTATCCTATTACAAAATGCAATTACGTGAAAAAGCATGTCAATAACCAATTAGTCATACGGATAAGATTACCAAGTCCGATTCGAAAGTGCTAAAAACAGTAAGTTAACTATAATTAAATTGCATTTAATTGACCCAGTTCAACCATTCTTCTACAATAGACGAAGCGAAGTGACTAAAATTAATTCCGCAAATTTTGGGGAAAAAAAGAAAAAACAGTACAAACTATTCCGGAGCAACAAACAAAACATTAAATGAATTACCTTATCTTTCAACAGTTGTTCTTTTTCTTCCTCTAGCGCCACTGCCATCGACTCCAATTCCACTTGATACGCCTAACAAAATCACAAGAAAAAAAAAAGACACAGCATCAGAAATTAGCAAAATACCAAATCACTCATGCATGTATCAGAAGAAAAGCCATAATTCCAACCTGCTTACGCTCTCTAGACCTCGCGGCAGACTCCCTGTTCTTGATCATCCTTCTCTGCCTTTGCTGCGACGCCTTATCCAGAGGCTCCAACAAACTCATACTTCTCTTCCCTCTCCCCCTTCCCAAACCCCCAACATCCAACCCCATACTACTTCCCGACCCAATCACACCAGAACTACTCTCATATCGGAAAATCCCCCCACTCAATCCCTCGTCCTTCACCTCCACACTCCGCCCCTCCTCCTCCGCCGCGCCAGCCTTCGCCAAGAAATCCTCCAGAGTCATCATCTCCTCCTTAGGCTGCTTCTCACTTTTCTTCCCCGCCACAATCTCCCTCCACACATCATCCACTGTTTTCCTAACCGCCCTCTGTGGCTCTAATTCTCCATTAACAATTGGAGCAACGGCCCCAACCGCATCCAGAAGCGTGATCTCCGCATTAATCAGGTTACTTGAACTATGACCCTGATCTGGACCCGAATTTCTCTCCATATTCGCATTCCTCAAAAACCCGCCCACCTCAACAGAATCGGGCACCGAATTATCGCGAACATTGCTGCTGCTATCAATTCTAAGAAAATCCGTAGTCGTAGTAGCAGTACTAGAATTACACACCGAGAGTTTACGCTTGAGATCCGAATCCCGAGATGTCGAAGAAGCCATGAGCTTCGACGACGCCATTACACAATCAAATATCCAATTATCGAAAGTTAATCGAGGTTGATCGCCTCAATCATTCCGCGGTGACAAATGCATATATATTACTCTATAGTCTTATATAAACTAGGTTAAATCCATAAATCTATGAATATATAGAAGTATAAATACAGATAAAGAGGTTGGTGGTTGTCGTGTGCGTTTTAGAGAGCTACCTAGGGTTTTGGTTTGGGAGTATTTGGGGATTATGTGCAGATTTGGGTTGGGATATTCGGTTTTGTTTTGGTTTTGCAGCTGAGGGATAGACAGAGATAGATTAGAGAGGGGGTTATGTGTCGCCTGCAGGACGACGGCCTTTCTCTTTCCGTTGAATTGAAATCGCTTTGTGGATTCTTTTATTTCCTTTTAAAAGCGACTTTTAATGAATTATTAATACTCCGGAGAAGGCTTGCTTTGATTCGGAATAGTTCTGCGGCCTATGGAGTATGCCAAGAGTCGCTCATAAACAAAATCATGAATTCTTGTAATGAAAATTTTATATCATATGTAATTCGAATATGTGTTGATCGTGAGACTTCTCACCACATTACAATGGTTGTTATTCATAAAAATTATTATTATTTTATTTTATTAATATTAATAATTTTTATGCATAATATTAATTTTTATAAATAACAATGACAGTTCCATGCATTGTTAACAATAATATTGAAAAAATAAAATTTACTATGAACTCGGTTTCATACAAATATTTGTCTTTGTTTTATACATGTGCATATTAAATCTTTTTGATTTTTTATTAGTTTTTCTTATTAAAATCTTTCCTAATATGAATGTTTCAAAGAGATTATATGTTTGGCCATCTTATACTTGTTAAATGAATTTTAATTTATAATTTTTCTCTAAACTCATAAAAAATACTAAATTTTATAAAATATATATGTCAATATATAGATCGTAAAAATATATTAATTTGATAAATAGTACATTGTAAATAAATTTGAAATGAAAAACACCAAACATTTAAAATAAGTGAAAAGTTAATATAAAAAATTAATTAATATCAAATCTGTTTTTGTTAGAGAATGAAGTTCACCTCCTAAGTCCTAACTCCTAACCATGGAAGCAAGTGTCAAGTGTGACTTCACTCCATGAATCATACTATAATATAGCAAATGAGACTCCCTCTCGTATATTAGACCATCACATATAAATTTTTCTCTTATCATAATTTTATGCATGATTTAAATTTTACATCTCTCAAGTCAAGACCAACATAATCAGAAACACTAGTAGTCATGTGTACTATACAAGCCTTTAATTATTTGGAATTTTCCAGTTCAATAATGGCGTCTAGGCATGTGGCTCCTGGTGCCATGATGTCTAGCCCTCGTATCGATATCATACTCCTCCTCGACCCGGATGGAGTGAAGCAGATGCGACGATAAGCCTTTGTTCTTGAGCCTCCTTTTCTTCTGAACATGGTGAAGATCATAATCACTACTACCTCAGAGGGGCCTATGACCGCCGTGCTTGTGATGACGATGATGATGATGATGATGCCTTTTTTTGTGCATATGCCCATGTTTCCGCAACTGGACATCCCTGTATCGGTTCGTCTCTTCAGAAGCCCAGATATGATCCTCCCACCACTCGTATATGGGATCAAACAGTCCGTTCTCATGTAAAAGCCATAGTAGCAAAATGGCTGCATCTCAAGAAAGAGGAAAATTGATACTAGCTCATGTTTTGAAGAACTATAAAATCTCCAGTACGATGCACGATTAGTGTGTTTATAATTACTTTGTGTGTGACATATAATGAAAAAACACTTTAAATTGTCAAATTAAAGATCGTAAAAGAAAAACTTTAAGTTGATATATATGTTGAAAATGGATGTTAACGAAAAAGTTATTGCAATATAAATTCGTGTAAAGAAAGTAAGAAACTAATTTTCAAGTGTGATATTGGCGGGAAAATGGTGCCTTTCTATTTTTGGCAGACTATTGTGTTTTTATATGGTCAAAGATAGTAAATATAGATCTCATTAGAGTATGCAGGGTACCTGTTGGAAATATTGCTAGAAACAGACCGAACATCAACATCCAACTAATGCAAATGTATTGTATATGGCAGCTGAAGTCGAAAAACCCCGAGCACTTCTTTCTGCTTGTCATAAGAATCGCACCAAAATTGTCATATACCTGCTGTTTGTTTTTACAGCCTCAGAGATCACGAGAAGGTACCTGCAATTTTTCCCAGAGATGAAATCTGCCAAATATTTCCAAATCTTTTTCAACAGCTCCTCGATGGATCCAAAGAAACCATTTACACTGGTCTTTGGAGGTTCAAATGGAATCTGGACAGTGACTATGATTAATGTGAAGAAGTTGTTTACAGAAAGAAATCATCAAGTATAAGAATGAAACAATAAGAAATATTTTTTAAACTTCATATAATTCATTGCGACATATAGGGAGATTAAAGTGTGGGCAAAACCTGTGATCCATTATCAAGAACGGTTGCTGTAGTCGTAAATTGACACTCTGCTCTATCAACTTCACTAAAATCAGAGTCCTTCAGGATGGCTGTATTCATGTGTAATCAATAAAACGTCGATGCATCCCCAGACATAAAAATAGTTACTCAAATCAATTCAGTTATACCTGAGCAGGCGTATCTTGCAGCTTGATCTGTAGTTGGATACAATTTAAACGATCTGGTTATTACTTCTGTTGGCTTCATTATGTAAAATTGTTCCTGTGCTATCACAAAACAATATGATGCATTAATAATAGGTAGTATTCAATGATGAATGCACTAAATAAATTTCTAAGGTATTACCTCCATCTGGCTGACTCCAGATGAGCAATCAAACTGCAACAGTTGCACTATTATCGACATAATTTAGATAAAACATAATTTCTGTGACATCTTAGCTTCTTTCACAACTATATCAAAACAGATCTGATAATGTAGTCTTTCATATATAAACTGCAACCCCATTTTTTTTACCTTGTATTTTGGAATCCAAATACCTAGCCTAACTAATAAGAAATACCCCCTGAGAGTCTATGCATATGATGATGGAAGGGTTTATAAATAAACACGAAAAAGAACAGGCTTGGTATCATAAATTTATAAAAATAAAAATAAAATAAAAGAAGAGCCAATAAGAGAAATAACGAAACACAATATAAACAGAGTTGGGGTTAATATTCATAAAATGGAGTCAATGTTGTCTATGGTTGAGTCAACAATAATGCTGTACAGGTTTCTACATCTTCACCAAATTCTTTCTAGTTAAAAAATATCTCTAGTTTCTCTGGAACAAAAGAAACCTTAGATAAATTTAATCAGAAAACTATCAGTTTAACATGAAATATCAACATTTTATAATACTAGTGATCTATCTTTATAGCTTTGAAGCAATAATCTTACAGTAAGGCTGTAGGATGCTTCAACTTCACCAATATTTTTTGTCGTAATTGTTGCTGTCCCGAACTGTGTCAGCGCTTCAAAAGTTGGTGCTGTGATGCCTAATATTTTTCCAGGGCTCCTGTAAAAGGTCAAAACTGGTAAGTCTTCAAAACATTTAATGAAAGAAATTATATTGAGTTTTAAAGTGAGAAGGAAAGGCCTTGTGTGTTGCCTCTTACATTATTAACAAGTCATTATAAAATGTCAAAACACAAAACTTAAGTTTCATTCTCAACCTTTGATAGACATATTCTATGTCATCAGCTCTGAGTTCCACCAAAAGGTTTGTGTTGAGAACTTCTGTGATCCCCTATTGAAAATGCATGACTTCCGGCATTCTGCAGATTTTATCAAGTGACGATTAGCATTTATGATGCAAAACATGATGAAGACATTACTGGGTGCTGATTTATCCTTTCAAACCTTCCTTGGACACAATAAAGAGGAACCTGATTCCGGCTAATGCGGTTCTGGTCTGCCTGAAAATAAAAAAAGTATTGACTGTAGAGTTAATTGTAACCCTCAAAGAAAATCTTCCATCTCAGATCAGATGATAAGTAACTGAAAAACATGAAAAGAAAGATGAAATATTGTTTCCTAAGGTCATTGCTTATACTAGTAATTAGTCTAAGAGGATAGAACTGTAATATCACTTGATAACTTGAGCAAATAAAATGAGGCTGAATCTATAGAAATAAGAAGCAGAAAATTTAGGGGTTGGGGGGATTAAAGGTAAATACACATCCATTCATATTTACGCCGAGTTAAAATCCATTAAAAAAAAAGTTCCGCAAAAGGTTTCCAAAAAAGTTAGGTTTTTCAATTTAATCTCATAATTCGTTTGGTCCGAAAGTGGCCAGAATTTGAAGTAAAACGTTGTTTTTGGGACCTTTTGCATCAAAACAACATCGTACATCAAATCCCGGTGACTTTGGGACCAAAATTGGACCAATTAAAGGGGTTAAGAGATTAAATTTAAAAAATTTGGGTCTTATTGCGTTAAAAGACAAAAGTTATGGGACCAAAATAACTTTTACACAATATCTTGTATAACAGCAAAAGGTTAGCTCAAGCAAGGATTCAGCCGACTAGACATTTTTGGGAGAGAAAATTCAGTCGATATACTTACATCCCAAAAGTTCCAGAGTTGATTATGCAAACAACTCCAAAATGGTGCAGCACAAAAATCTGGCTGCGAGTTGAATGCTAAGCAACGCCAATTTTGTTACATTCAACACCATCTAGTGTAAACCTGACTCGTTCAAGAAGCATCCACATTGTAAAATTACTTCCAAGATTCTGAGGTTGACCTGAAACTCCCTTGAAACTGCTTAGAAATCAAAACAACAGTAAAATTTATAGGACACAAACAGACATTGAGCAATTGCTGATTATTTCATTTTTAAATAAGGTAATTTATTCATTAATGACTTAGTGACATAGGGTAGTGTTGGTAAAATTGTCATTCAAAGCATTATCAAAACCAATCCAACACTTGGAAAATGGGACGTATATAAGGCTCGATAGAAACTACCTGTCTAGGAATAACAAGATAGAAGTCATCGAATGAAGGAATATCAGTGTATCCAACATAATCTCCAACCAGGTTCACCTTCAAAAATTTATCATTGGATATTGCAGTCCTATTCTCAGGACCCACAAAAACTTCCTGCAAAAAATCCACACATTATTTTTTGATGATGACTTGAAAATTCTAAAGTGCAGCTGATAAAATGTTATATGGCAAAGCTAAGGTATCAGTGAATGTAAAGCATATACTTAATACTATATTTGAACAAAGATTCCAAAGAAGGCATCAAGGTCCCCACAAAGGTTATACAATAATATTGGAGATGTTCAGTAATAGCAATGCAAGTTATTTTATCAAGCCTCGAGAATTCTCGTTTATGGTGTATCACCAATCGTCTCCAATCACTAGCTTCATTTATTAGTACTAATATATTTAAAAAAATTGCATTACTATCATATCATGAATTATGCCATTCATGAAGGTATTTGTCACAAGGGTTAAGAAAATCAAGCAAACACATGACTTGACTTGAAAATTAGATATTGAGGATCTATAAATAACAAACCCCAGAGAATATATTGAATAAGTGTAAATCAAATTCCACCCTTGTAAGAAAATGAGCCCTAAAATTATGCAAAGCCCTTTCAAACAATTAGATAAAAAAAATAAATTCCTTAAATGATTAAAAGGATAATAAAAGAAACTATCATTGAGATTTAGCTTTACTTACGAGAAAAACTAATAATGTTGTTCCGTAACTAATACTCCGTGAGTATTACAAACAACCCAAAAACTAATGAGTTGTGTTAAAAATGGCTTACCGATGTCTTGGAATTCATCTTAACCTCAATCCGAATACTAAATCCAACAGAGCGTTGTCCTATGCCAAACACGTGGAACCTAATATCAACATAATCAATAATTAGTTAATGGAAATTAATAGCACTGTCTTCAAAAGCAAAGACAATATCATCTATTAATTCTAAAACAATTTATAAAGAAAGTCTAAGCATGTGTATATTACTTTAGCTGACCAATTGGCAATTTGGCAGTGAGATAAGTTTACTCATTACGCTCCAAAGCTAATGACAAAAGCTTATAGAATTCAAAAACCAAGGATACACTTCTTGTGAGACAGTCTTCCGTGAAACGAGTAAAATTCATTAAATACACATCTAATTAGATCATTAATTCTCGCACTTGTATGGCATTACATTCACCATCTCACACAAGAATTTGTCAAGCCCATATTTTGACAGTTATCAAACATCTGCTGCATTTGACATGGAAAACGCTTGGTACAAGAAGAATGAATATATACAGGAAAGTGATGCTTTACCAATCATCCGTAAAATGAAGACAGTGTGCTGTATTTGCCTTTCCTTTTACCAACTTGTCAACTAAAGATTATAAAAAAAATTGAAATAATCACAATCATTCAGATACATTAATTCCATAAGGATGAGTTCATGCAGATACACTTAACTTACAAAAATTTCCACAAGATGATGGGACTCTTCGTTGGTCTCCACAAGGACAGCAAGTTGGCTATGCAGACAACAAAAAGAAATAATCATTAAATAATAGGTGTTCAAACTTACAGTTAATGCTGTTCCAATGAACATTCAAGATTAATTATGCAGGATTAGACACGAGTCGTGGCTTTTGAATAAAAAATCTGTCAGATAGAACTTAAGTTTCTTTCCATATTGACCCAACTTCTAGCTCCACATGAAAAGCCAAGCCACTGGCACAGGGTTTTTTAGGAAAAAAATTGAATGTTTATGGAAGTTTGATAGTATAATTTGCAAATGCTTACTGTAAAAATTTAACAATTTCTTGTGCCAGACCTTTTAGTGACAAACTAGCATTTAAAGCTGGAACTATACATTATTTTATTTCATAAGCTCATTTCTAATGAGTATGTTGTCAACTGTCAAGGTTCCATGGTTAAATGCTACAATCATTCATTAAACAAACCAGGTATTTTATAACATAAAAAGTACTGATAAACATATTTTGCTTGATCAAGTAAGGTTCTTATTGGTGTAGCTGCTCACCCTGAATTATATGTTAGGCCCATTACGAACCATGTTATTAGAGAGAATATATAAATGGATGAGGGTCATGTTGAAATTGACGAAACTTCAGCTCAACTCACCCACCACTGGCAGTTAGTAGTGGCTTGGCAGAAGAAGGGACCCACTGTCGGTGATGGCATGCAATAGAGTGGAGGGTGGAGAACCCAGAAATTCGAGGATTTGAAAACAAGGGGTTCAGTACCCAGCACAATAATGAAGCAAATAAACTCTGATGAATTGATTTCTTAATAAAGTGAATAGGCCTTCAATAATCAACAGATTGATTCATTATGAATCCAATAAAATTTGATGAATTGATATTTTTCTTATTTTTAATATTAGGAAAAATATAAAATCATCAAAACTGCATGCCATGAATAGGCGCTTTATTCATACTCTCTCTAGCTGATAACAGTACTGGTGATGAGAGCCCAAATTGATTATTACCATTGGGAGAAGTTAAAAGAGAAACGTCCAAATTATACCTGAGTATGCTCAATAATATGACCATTCTCATCCCGCAACCTATATAACCAATTAAACAAACAAAAGACCAGCTAATTAAAAGAGAAACGTCCAAATTATACCTGAGTAGGCTCTGTAATGTATTAGTAGTTATAGATTAAAGTAGACATTTTGTGGAAACAATTGACAATTCTAATGGTGGGTGCAAGTATGCATTTTTTTGTGTTTGGTTGGTCCTCTTTATGCTATGTCGTCTACGTTACTACTACACTTGTTAATAAGTGATACTTCAACTGGAAATTTTTTACAATTCCAAGAGATTAAACAAGCTTAGATGTCTTGAGTGACCCAGAGAAGCGAGAGATGTAAGTTATGTATGGTCAGGAATGGGTCTTTGAATGCTTTTTTACCCCTTTGGAGCTAGGCACTTGATTTGCCCCAGTTAGGTCCAACTTTCCATTGGTAGTGGGATATTATATTCTTCTTTTTTTTTAACAGCCAAGAGCAAAGTTTTCATTAAGAAAATAATGGAGTAGAAGGGTACTCCCTCCCTTACAAAAGTTTTCATTATACTGTTCGGATGATGATACCCCATTTGGTGTCCATCTGGAGTTATTTTAAGATTCAGTGCGTTTTATTAACATGTGTAGATAATATCGTGTTGGGTTATTTCCCCGTTGTTTGGTCAAGGTGAGATATGTGCGCCTGGCTTTTTATTTGCAACAATATGTTTCGTCCAAAATTACACTTTTATCCTTGTTATATTATGCAATTCCAATTTTTCTTGATACCTGCTGGTATCCAATGATCAACAATTGAATAGGTAATATGAAGCAGGGTCCAAACAATAAGCTAGGGTGGCAAATCTCCCTTTGATACTTGATAGCAACACAAAACTACAATTATTAAACACTGCAAACACAAAGGGTACCAAATTAGATACATGGAAGCACATGATATGCCAAATTAAGTGACCAAACTAACACTAACGCATCCTAAATCAAGCAGCATTTTAGAAACCTTCACATGCAGATCCTGCCATTACAATCAACTAGTATTTTCACCCGTGAGATGCACGATTAGAATTATATAAATGTATATTTAGAACGATGTTATTACAAAGTAATTTTTTTATTACTATATACTTAATTTAGTACTTAAAATGTCGCAATTATATTATAAAATTTAAATAGCTACTCTCTTCGTCCCGTGATTACTGCAACACTTGTCTTATTTGACGTTTCAATATTACTATAACACTCTCAAAATGGAAATAACACACAATACTAACACCCTCACAACATCACTTTATTTTCAAAATTGTCACTCAAATATCTTTTTTATTTTAACTCAAACCCACTAAAAATCAACATCTCCACCTTAAATTACCCACAATACCACTTCTTTATTACACTCAAACTCACTTTTCACTTTTCTCCTTGGGTTGCGTGCCATTATCAATGTTGCAGTCTTCTTGGGACGGAAGAAGTATTTTTTAAGAGTGATACTTGTTTTGCATCAATTGCACAAGATGCAATTGGGGCAATTGCATTTAATTTTAATTTGAATGGACCATCTATACCCTGAAAACTAAATCATTACTCATTCGGGCAGGGCAAACCATGAACCACTCGGGTTGGGTTCGGGCCCGGTAAATTGAATTGAAGAGTGCACACAAGAATTTGTCATTTTTTAAATACACGTCTCATTTACTAATATCAATAAAATTATTATACTACCTCTGTCCCAAACTTGTTTTTCTGTTTACGATCATACCCTTCCTTTTGTGAGCGATTTTTGTATTAGTAAATGAAACAATAAATTAATTTTTAAGGAGGGGTATGATAGATAAGCCTCTTATCTATCATACATTTCCTTTAAAATCAATTTATCATTTTAATTATTAATACAAAAATCGTTCACAAAAACATATGCAAACAGTAAACAGGAAAACGAGTCTAGGACGGAGGGAGTATTATAATATATTACTCTATAATATACTTTTAACTTAACAAATTAATACTTGTAAAAATGAATTACCAAAAAAAAAAAACACACTGATACAAAATGAATATTAGTTTAGAACTTAAGGTATGTGTTGCACATACAAAGCAAAACATGAATTATTTATATAAATACACATTATAATTTCAAAATACTTTTTTATATACGCTTTTTTGTTTACCGACTATATTCATCTTCTTCGTAATATATAAATTAAAATTTTAGGTCATTTATGATTAGTCACTTTTAAAGGAACAATATACATTAGCAGACGTCGATCTATATTTAGTCATTTGAGGTCATTTATGATTAGTCACTTTTAAAGGAACAATATACATTAGTAGACGTCGATCTATATTTAGTCATTTTAGCTTGTTTTTCTTAATTATAATATATTTGTGGCAAATATAAAATTTAGATTTAATTCCAATATAATGCAATAATATTAATTTTTTTTTTCAAAGACAATCAATTATAATAGTTTCTTAACATAATCAATTACAATAATTTCTTTTACCATCGAACACATGACAACATCATTTTATTTCGCTGTAAACCGGAACTGCAATCACCACAAGAGGGGAACCACCCGAAATCACAATTCGGAACCGCAACCCAACAATATGGGGACCACCACAAGAGGGAATAATATTTTCTCTTCATGTCTCGAGCTCAGGACCTCAATGTCTCAGGATGTACGAAACCATGAGTATTACATAGTAATTAAGTAATTAAATTTGAAATTACTTAATCATTATCCAACCAAATAATAATATAACATATAATCATTTAAAATTATCACACAATTGTTAAAAGTAAATTAACTAAATGGTCTGCTTTCTAAAATACCAAATTCACTAAACAAAGCCAAATATTTGGCCTTGATTCGCAGGAATAAGCTCAACGGCTGGGCAGTGGGGCTGAGTGGGACGACTCATCAAAATCATAGGGTATGGACAGACAAATTTAACCTTCAAACTGAATTAGTTCCATCTTGAGTTTCTTTTCTTTTAAATGGTTCATTGTTTTGGAATTTATGCATGTCTTACTGGGATTATTTTGCTGTCCATGAGATTAATATTTGTGGTTTTCTCAACTGTAATTAAACTGTCACATGTTTATTTGCAAGTGAGAATTATGCACTAATATGGATGTCTGAAATTGTGAGTTTGACATGAATATTAAGCTTTTTGTGTTTTATGATTGTGCTCCTTATGTTGATATATATGTAGAAGAACTGATTGAATGTTGCTATTCTTTTTGCATATTATATGTGAAGTTGTTTTTTTGCATATAAAAATTTGGCTGGTTCTATGCCTGAAACTCTCGACTAAAATTTATTTTATGTTATTAGAGCCTGGTACATTCTCCATGTACATCTTCATGGATATAGATACCCGCGTAAAAAATAAATTTATAGACACAAGATGTATAATCTGCTGAAGAATTATACATGATGATGCCATTATCTTTCTTTGTTAACTGTGACCGCAAAGTAAAATGCATATATGATACAACCTTCTCTCAATTAATAGTGAGGAAAACAATTAGAATCACATGAGATGATATAAGCCTTTTTTTAATATAGAAGATAATTTTGCACATCTATTGGGTGTAAAAATAAAAATAGATGATAATTTTACAGATATATCGGGTGTAATGTTAAAAGAATTAATATAAGCCTTTTTTTTAATTCTTTTACATGTATACTTCTATAATATGCTAAATGTTAGTATCCCAAGTTTTGTTGGCTGTTCCGTTGATTGTTCTTTTACAGAGGCAGTTTTCATCCGAACAAAGCATGTTAAATAGGAATTTCTTGATAAGTTCACATCCTTTCTTATAGTGAAACATTTGTCAAGAAATCTTAGGGTATCTCCAACCCTCCCAACTCAAATTACATCTCAAAACCCAAATTTGCCATCAAATTTGCCTCCAACAGTAAAATCATCTTCAACCGTTTCTAAGAATATTCTTAACTTTATCAATTTAATTTTTTATTTTATCTAACATTTATTTATAATTAAATTATAATTTCGTATTTACATTTAAATTAAACAAAAAAATGGCAAATTTAATAAAAAAAATATTAAAACACATTGGTTCAATGATATAAAATATTCTTGCAAAAAACAAATTATATAAAATATCAGAATTCAAATACATGAGTCATCACAATTACATAGCAATCCTATAAATAAAATTGCATTTAATACAACACAACAATAGTAAGAAATATAAATACCCAAAAGAATAAAATATACATATTAAACCTTTAAAATAATACACAAAAGAATAAAAAAAAAAAAGTTTGAGGGTGTGAAAGTGTAGAGGCAAATTTGCCAAATCACTGTTCACAATACCCAATTTGAGGTGCAATTTGAGTTGCCATTGGAGGGTCAATTGTGGCAAATTTGCCGTTTGAGTTGGTATTTGCCGCTGCGTTGGAGACGCTCTTATAACTGATGCCATATAGTAATTCCTCTTAACTAACAAAGTACCTTTTTTGAAAAGTAACAAACTACTCCTACAAAAAATGATGGCTAAAACTTCATCCTAGGGTGCTGGTAAGCCTCGCAAAAAAAGATTTTATCTACTTCACACTTTTGTAGGTAAATGTTTCTTGTACGAATAGAATATTTTTTTCAGTCTATTTGGATGAAAAACTGAAATTCATATAAAATTTGTAAATGCTAAAACTGTCAGTTTAAAAGATCTCATTCTGTATAATTAAAGGTTATATTCATGAATTTTGAAGTATAACTTACCTGAGATAGTTATTTTTTGAACTTTGAAACCAAAATGATTTCCGACATTGAAGTAATGGTGAGATTGTATATTTGTTCTCTGCTGAAAACATAAACAATCGTATTAATCTGCAAAGGGAAAAATGTAGATGTGCAGTAACATATACAAAGAGCAAGAGCACAAAGTTTTGTAATTTTAAAGTTGTGGAATAGGTCTGAGAGTACCACTTTTCAGAGTAATAAATACCGAAAAGAAATAAATTAATTTATGGAGTTTTTTATTCTCAGTTCTCACTGATGCCTTGTTCCCACCTTAGGACTTAACAAAAAGTTATATCACGTGAAGATCTAGTCGAGACTTATGAATAAAAAAAGAATAAATTTATTAGGCATGCATTGCCCACGCGATATTTAGCGTGTGAAGGACACGGTTGCATTAGAAAGCACGTGCTCACAGCAGAACTACCGGTCATTTTTACAGATAAAATATAGATGACTATATGCAATTTCTAAATTACACTTAATTTCAGTTATTATAACAAGTAGATTTATGAGAATTCATGCTAGAAACCTACAAACACCTAAAAAGTTAATCACAATATGCCATCCTTTGATTGAATTGAGAATGAGTACACCCTGAATCCAATCCATTAGAAGATAACTGCCTATTCATTTTTTGGGAGATAACTCCGCTGAAGAGAAACAGTCTTTAAGGGCGGACCATTATTTTAACTTGGGCCTTGGAGATAAAATAACATACCCACCAAACACATTTTCTTCCTAGATTAGCCCACGATTGAGACTCAATCGTAGCTAGATTTATTATTGTTCTACAATTTAGACGGATTAGTAGGCCAGCATGAGACAGTAAATATTATGTACTTAATTGAAAAGTTATGGATCTGGTTATTTGACCTCGAAGCTTGAGAAGTGTGTAATTGTATACGAGCTTTTAGTTATCACTTCTTGTGAATCCTTTTTTCCTTTGTTTGCTTCAAAGTTATAAACCCATTCCTCTTCATTATTTTACAAATTCATGTCCTCGGTAAACTCGCATTGTAAAAAGAAGGCAAACCAGGCTGATGTAACACCGTAACCGCAAAGTTCGGCTTCTAACTGTCTTCAGTTTTTTTTTGAATTTTACGTCAAGTTGCAGATTTGGTTCCTTTATCAAAAACTGAGAAAAATAATTCTGAAATCTGAAAACTATTTATAGAAATTTGAAAACACAATCTTTGTTTTTCCAAAACGATTCTCAACATTTTAATAATTAAATGTAAGGTTCTTTATAAATTACAAAATTTGTTTCTTCCAATAGTCTGGTTTTGTTTCACTTTCCCAATTACGTAAGTCTATTTATTTATATAATGATAAAAAATAAGAAAAATGAATTTTCACCACTATATAAGAAATAAAATTATTGTAACATATCTTTAATTAAATTTAGTCATCAAACACAGAAAGTTCATGACAAAAACTCCTGTAAAATTGAGTTCACTATTAATTTATTGTTATGTAAAAAATATTATTATCGTGCCCAAAAACTATCACTTTTATGTATAACAATTATCATTATTTTAAAAATAAAATATTTTTTAAATAATAATAGTTTTTGTGCACAAAAACGATAATTTTTGTACGTAATAGTGATATAGCTCATGTATGAACTTAGTTCACACTAATATTAGTTAAAGTTCATTATTTTGGTTTGGTAAAAAATTTAAATTCATGCATAAACTTAATTTTAGCTATTTTAAAATTTTAACTTGTATGACTCCTTAAAATATGCGTAGAATAAGTTAATTGTTTCAATAAAATAAGTTGCACGTTTTAAAAATGCATTTGAATTGCACGGTACATTTGGCGCACAAGAGGCCTACTTTTTTTGTATATATAAGAAAGGGTAAAAAAATTCGCAAACTTATTATCCTATAATCTTTATATATGAAATTTAAAAGATATTATTGATATTATTAGATTATTATATTCTCGACATAAGATCAAATTCGTCTCACAATATATCTATACAATGTTTATATTTTTAGGCAAGGAAAGTATATACACTAGATAGAATCCCTTAATTACTTTGTTAATTAATGTACATTGAAACATAATTAATATTCATATTTTAGATTAGAGAATACTCCTATGTTATAACCCCGCCTATTAAGCGAGTTGAAAATAAATTTATAAAATAATATTAGATCTTTTAATAGTTAACATGTCACATGATTAAAAATACATTGTAATTAATAATACATATTTTTTTCAATTTTTTTAAAATGTTATTTTAACCTACTGAAATATTTGTATAAATTATTAAGAATATTTAATTATTATTAATTAAGGTTGATTTTGACATAAAAAGATATATCTTTAATTTGTCTGAAAAAAAATTCAAAATGACATTTTAAAAAATAGGAGGGAGTATTATTTATAACTTGACAATAAAAATATGATTATAAGTAAATTGAATAATTAAGATTTAAATATTAAAATACCATAAATAACTCCTCATAGAATTTCTAGAATTTAAAATAGAGGTTTTATAGAGATTAGGGGTGATTCACTTTTTGTTGGGATTATACTGGAAAATATGCTTTTACTTTGTATAATCAAACTGAATTTTGGACTTATTTACTAAAATAAATTGTTTATCACTAATGCTGTAAATATCATCGAATGTTACATATATTTACTGCATAACTGTTCAAATAGTACGTGTTACATTGTAGTTAATTTAGTGATACCAGATCACAGAAGATTAAATTAACAGTTCCTTGTAACCAAAAGTACACCATTCACGACCTAGATGGAAATGAACAATCCATCGTGAAAGGTTGAAGTGTAACGCTCAGATTAGCTTGTCTTGACCAAAGAGATTACACTAGTGCATGTCTAGTGCACTGAAGAGGACCTACAGGAGGACAAATTCTTGAGCCCGAACTAGGAAGAATTAGACCTCGGTGGTTAGATTATTTCTTAATCTTAAATCCTTAAATAGGATCACGTGTGGTTAGTAAGTATTGCTTTAACTTATTACG